>OY856415.1:115701934-116261934 GCA_963693085.1 Alisma plantago-aquatica | reverse complement strand
AGTCTCTGGTTCATCACGTAACATAGAATAAAATAGTTCTAGTAGAACACATCTAAGATTGGAGGATTGTGAATCCAACAATTTAGATGGGTTGATCATAATAGGATGAGCCAGATGGTGAACTAGAAGCTATTTCTGAGCAATATGGAAACCATGTAAGCTAACAAGGTAGGACCTTGATAGCTCCACCTAAAGGGGTAATACCCAAAGAGTGCAATATCGTCTTGTGGAAAAGGCCTACATGGATAACATAAAGGGAAAATTTGGTTGAAAAGATTTTTTAAATCATTTCAAGTTGTTGAACATGACATAAATTCCTTTACCAATTGTCAAGCTTGTGGTTGTAGTTAAAATAGACTAAAAGATTTGGCATGTGAAGATTAAAACTAGATTCCTTAAGGGAATACATCACAATATGTGTACGTGACACAACTTAAAAGGTTTTATAACTTCAAGAACACAAATAAAGTTTATATACTACAAATTTTAATCTAGGATTGAAACAAGCATCTCAAAAATGGGATCTTTTGATTCGATAAGATAGTCAAAGAGTTTGACTTGAATATACATAAAAGATGAAATATGTGATTACAAAAGATTTAGTGGGAGCATATATAAATATTCCACATGTGATGTGGAATAACATCTCAATACTATGAATATTGAGATATGGCATGAAAATCCCTTCAATAATGAAGGATTAATGAAACATCTTATGAGATAAGGATCAAGACCTATGGTATAGTTCTTGAATGTTTCACAATGGAAGTTTGAACACATACAATGCATTGTGTTGAAAGAATTCAACACGAAATGGGTTCAATGAGTGTATCTGTAAAAGAGTGAAATCACCCCTTTACTAAAAATTTGAAAATTCTAACCTCCATTACCAATGTACTCCAAAGATATGTTGAAACGAGTGTAAATTTTTCAAATCTTTATTTATATAGTAAACAAAAGACCAACAAGTAATGCAGTGGAATATAATTTCATGACTATATTCAATTTTATAGTGTACATCATCCTTCTCCCATATAGGGTTTATAACAACAAAAGGATCTAGATAGAGGGAAATCTAAACTACACCAACTTTGTCTCCAAGAAATAACTTCACAGGATAGGTCCATGCTTAAAGCCAAGTACTCCTTATCCTATTCATAGGATTATCCTCCACGATCCTGTTGCATAGCTCTGATCCTAGGCATTATTCAACACCTTGATCTAACCCTAGGTGGTTGGGGAAGCACCCAGTAAAAGGGAAAGAAAACAAGGTATGTGTCAGAGAAAATGATCAAGGACAAAAGATAAGAAAACTATATGGAAATAAAGGCTAAGATTTCATCATAAGATGAAGATGATCAAAAGAATGAGGCATAAGTAAATAGATGCTTGCCATAACAAAAATAGTAAAAAGGTTGCATGCATGATTAATACTGACTACCTAAATATGTAGGGTTGAGGCACCTATCTAACCTCAACCAATAGGAGAGGGTGAGTAACACATTCCAATCACCTACAAATATTCTATATTGGGGAGAGTAACACATTCCCCAGGGTAAATTTACACATGCCCTATCTATGGGTGGTTGTATAAAAGTACCACTACACTAGTTTAATAGTCTAATAAAATCAACATGCTAAGAAATATTGCAAATATAAGCATCAAGTAAAAGTAAGCATGGCATGGGGTACAAGTCCCAAGAAATAATTAATAAAATTGAATCTGAGACAAATAGCAAAGGAATTGTCAAAAAGGAAAATTAGGGTTTTATAGAAGCCTCATTAAGGAAACTAGGTTAGGGTTACACATTTTCCCAACTTAGGTGTAAAGAAAGCATATACCTTTCATATTGATTTCAATTATTCACTTTCACCACTTATACATAATCCAAAATCCACTTTTCCTATTTTTAATGTATAATCATGTATTAGGGTTCATTATGTACATTAATGTAAAGAAAATCCTACTTTTGGACTTTAAAAAAAATCTCATTCTTGACTCTAAAATTATCTCCATTGATCTTATTAGGTTCTCTTGATTAACAAAACATATAATTTTATATATTTTGGAGTTATGAAGATCAAAGTGTATTTTTAGTGAATTTAAGCATTAAAATCATTATTAGAAAACACCATTTGACAAAACTCAAAACCAAGCTTTGAAATTATTTTTATTAGAAAGATCACATTTTTTCAATTCCAAACCATATTTTACTTTAATTTTTGGACAAGTGGGTCAAAAGATACGATTTTTATAAAATCAGCCAATCAGAAGATGACAAATAAGCAATAAGCTTGAGAAAGAGGAAGAAAGAGTGAGAGAGGACACACCCACTGACTTGGCCCAATCAGGGTCGTCCAAGTCATGTGCTCAAAGGCCCCATTTGACTCACACTAAGGTAAAGAAAAAGGGAATGAAAAGACCAGCGTAACACTCACGTGAAAAGCATGAGAAGAAGAAAACAAGAAGGGGAAAACGGTAAAAGAACCAAGGGGATTGTTCCCTTCCTTGGATCGTTGGCCATAGCTGCAAGCAGCAAGTCCCAATTTTGGGCAACTTTGCTATGCGCAACCAAACTCAAAGATTAACATACCGAAAGAAAGGGTAATTACAACTGGATTAGATAGTACCTTCAATTCATATGGAGGTAGTGTGTAGAGAGAGAGGTGAGCACCGCAAGTCCTGGAGCAAAAATAATCACCGGAGATCAATCACACGAGCATGAGGAAAATTGAGAGGAGGGATGAGTTGTAAAGGTATCCAACAAGCTTCAGGTATGGGTATTTATAGGTGAGGATGAGGGAAATAGTGAGCAGAGAAGTGGCTGCAAGGTGCTTCAGAGAGAGAATTAGGTGTTTACTAAATACTTTACAAAATGGCATGAGTAATATACCAATGGATGAAGAATTCAATTTGCAATCTAATGCAAGTTATTTTGTGAAGTTTTGTTGAGAAATGAGGAAGTTACGCCCAAAATACCGGACCCTTTTGTCCACATTTATTGTTCATACGGGTATCTCCTACTCAAGGTAGGAGACAACTCGACAGCCGTCCGACCTCCATTGGGCGGTCGACGTAGATTCGCAGTGAAGGTTTTTAATACAACCTTCCAATTTTGGTCTTTTGATGCATTTAATGTATAATTTTTTTATAATTATTTGAGAGTACAAACAAACTCCAAATTTAATGAAATTTTACATCTAAGCTAATTCAAGTATATAGAATCTGAGTATAAAGTTAGATTTGCCTTTTGAAGACTTTAATTAAGCAAATCTTATTTTCTCTTTCCTCATGAATTAATGACTCTAGGATTCTCCAAAAATAATGAAACTTCACCTTTAAGTCATATTAAGTGTGTTGGATATGAATTTGCCATTGTTTTCATTTGTTGGTATTGTTTATTATTTTAATTAATGATTTGAAGGTTTTACACACTTTCTCTCTCCTAAATTCACCTTCTCATCAAATATTTTCCAAATTGAGTGAATATTGAACCAAAGGAATATTTTAATATGTAGAACACAAATTTCGCATTATTTTATTTTTTTGAAGACTTATATTATTTTATTTAATACATTCAAATTTTATCACTTATTTCATCCTTTTAATTAATTAGAAGCATCTAGAAACTTTCTAAAATTATGAAACTTGGCCCATAAGCAATAATAAATGTGAGGAATACAATTTTGACATTGATTATTTTTCAATAAAATATTTAATATATATGGTCTTCAAATGGTTTTCTCTCTCCTAGATAAAATAAAATATTAAGATCGTCCAAATTAGATGAAGAGAGGGCCTCAGACTTTTCAAGTACACATGTCCTACTTGAACTGTAGGGAGGAATTGGAAAGACCCTCATTCCCCTTCTGGAGGTAGGGATCCACCTCTCCAGTTCTCCTGAGGCGCTGTAGGCCCACCCGGAATGCAGTTATAAATTCACTTATAGACTTACTTTGACATGTAGATTGTGAATTTGAGGTTTGTTTCCACTTTTCAAGTTGTTTAATAATTTATTTAATAATGTGAAGAAAAAACTCATATTATCCAGTTCCAATTAATGCAAAGATAATTATTAATTTTCTAAAACTGTGAAACTTATCATTCAAGTAAACTTTTTTAATGGCCATTCATTCATCCCGTGGCCGGGGGGTTTTGAACCTGAGACCTCTTGGTCTTACATCAATACTTTTACCATCTGGGTGCCATCTCTTTGGCATCATTCAAGTAAACTTTAACTCAAGGAAAATGAATCTCAAGTTATTTTTAACCAATTAGTCTTCCTTTTAAATTTTAATCCATTATGCATTATTACCACAATTTATCATAATAAATAATTCGATATCACATTAACATGTTTAAAGCATTAATATTTATTCTTTTTTATATTCTTTGCTCCAAAAGGCTAAGGAATATTCTAGAATGAATTACTTTCATTACTATCTCACATATGTGGTGAGTTTCCAATTAGGCCCTTATTAAAAGATTTACTGAGGTATTTGTGCATAAACTCATATGGTGGCAATAATAATGAACAAATATTCACCAAACCACTATTATTTCCACAAATTCAACATAAAGGACAAAAAGGATAGAAATGAAATGAAAATCATAGAAAGTGGGTCAAAAAGATAAAATGTCTAAGTTTCAGTATGTTACAGTAACATCCCAAAATTTAAATAAAATAGTTTAAGGTATTAATTGCAAAATTTCCAAAATGTAGACTTTAATGCAAAGATGTCCCAAATTTTAAGTGATATATATATATATATATTCCCCTTCATTTTCTTTATGATTAACTGAGTGCAAATACATAAAAGGAAAACCAACATTATTCTCTCTCTTTCTATCTCCTATAAGAATCCTTCAAATAAAAATGAAAGAAAATGGATAAGCTTTACATGTATAATAACTCCTTATCATGAATTTGACTCAAATTATAACTTAGTAAGGAGAGGAAAATTCATTTTCAATCCATATACACTAAGATAATGATATATGTGAGTTTGATGGATAAAGGGTAAACAAAACCTAAATCTAGTTGTATGGGAGGAATCTAGACTCCTTTATTAACTTATGTTCCAAATTTGAAGTCAACAACACTTCATTTGACCCTCCAAATTAATTAGGGAAGCTAACCTATAGTTTTGATTAGATATTAATGGGGTATTTGATTCATACAATGATTTAACCTAAGATCCCGCATTATTTATCTTTCACACATGTAATTTTATCAATTTCACCTATAGTTTAGTGTCATGCACTCCTATTTAAGTGTATATTCTTCCTCGCTCGTTGGATTTTCCATCTGACGGCCCTGAACTTGTCTCCTACCTCAAGTAGGAGACCAGAACAGGAAACTGATCCATGCTTTCCTTCGCTGACCACGAGCTCCCTCCATAAGACACCATTTTGATAAGCGTCTTCTCCATTGAAATCATGATCTCGACCCAAATCAAATGAGCCTAGGTTCGAAGGGACTTTGTGCCCTAACGACAAAATGCCCTTTAGGGCTAAAAGTCTTCTCACTGTCATGATTTACAAAACATCTTCCTGACTCCCAAACCTATATATATTGGACTAAAAGTGACCACCAAACCCAACAAATCTCTCCTCTCATTTCAATTCGATCCCTTTTGCCCCGAGCCACCTCAGACTGTTCGACTTGTCTTCTCTGGAGAACTCGACCCTGCTTCCACCTCATGTGCTCTTCTCTGGCAATTGGCAGCATGGTAAGGTTCTCAGGTTTCCCTTCTTCATTTCTGAACTATCCGTTTGCCATGTGTTCCCCCAATCATCATGTCCTATAGTTTGCCACCTGTGCCTCATCGGTGTTTGTCATTCGACCAAGCCAATTGCTTCCTGACCCCTGTTCTCACTTGGTTTGATGCCGAGTTGTCCCTGTGGGGGTTTTCATGGTTCTATTTTGAGTCTTCACACCCAGTTTTGTTGCGTCGAGCACCAAGCTCCCTACCCCTATTTTAGCCATGGCGTTGTGCCTTTCTTGGTCTCTTGACTGCTGCAGGTTGTAAGCCTTAGCTCGTCAGGTCTATCCGGACATGGGTGAGGTATCTAAGATGTCGGTACCTGATGAAAAGGAGTGGAATTGAGTTTTTGGTTTTTGGGTTGCTCAGACTGTTGCTTCACCATCGCATTGAGAATGAAGGCCCCAACTATTAGTTTTTCGATTTTAACCCTAATCTGACTGGATGTTGTGTCATGACACCAAGGGCATATCGACAATTTTGTCGCGCCCAATGTTGTTGACTGTGAGTTTTTGTTGGAAGGGACCCCCACCACATGGGCAAAAGGGATAGATCCATATCATATTAAGGTCCACTACTCGTTTGTATAGAGAAACTTAGATGGATTTTTCTTGGATTCTGATTGGTCAGTTCTTTGTAAATTCACAGTAAATTAATGTTTTATCAGAAAAATACCCAAAAATAGTCGTTGGAAAGGTTTTTCAAAGAGGAACCCGATTTCAGTGTTTTTAAACCTTAATTCCATTGTATCTGACCATGTTTTCTTAAAGGACCAAAATTAGGGCTTAGGGTGGTGTTTAAGGTGATAATTAATGTAGATCATGTAATTTATGGAGCATAGGAGTGACCCATGATTAGGGAGACAAAATTAGGGTTTTCTCCAATAAAGGTAAGTGGGTCCATGTACCTTGAGTATTATGTATTGGTTTTAATCACCTTATAATTTGTTATGATGATCAAGTTGAATTATATGCATAGTTATGTATCTCAAACTGAACCCCAATTGCATGAATTGTTCACTATAGTTATTAATTGGTTATGATCCTTTAAGGTTATTTCAAGAATCCATGTCATGTTCATATGAAATCCAAGTAAAGATTAGTTACTCCAAGTTAATGATGAATCATGTAATTGGTTGTATTATTTTTTCCTCGTCATATTAATGTTGATCCCTCAAGCCTTATGAGTTCAAATGAAACATTATGGCACTCATGTGCAAATTATGAGTTCAAATGGAACATTATGGAACTTGGGTGCAAATCATGAGCTCAAGTGGAGCATAGTTAATGGCACTCATGTATAAATCATGAGTTCAAGTGGAACATCATTTGAGCCTATGGGTATGAGCACAATTGGTGCATTAGAGTAGAGGACATTATAATTAACTACTAAGAGCATATTATGTGAATTTAAGATTTATTGTTGCCAAGTTATTATGTTCTATATAAATACTCAATGCTTCTTAATCTAATGTGTCTTCTATTTTAAATGTATGGCTGGGGATGTGATGTCCATAAGAGGAAAGAATAAGGGAGGAGCTTAAGCGAGGAACATTCATCTCAAGGACAAAATAAGAGTTTAGGCCTGGTGGGGTGCCAGCTATCATATGGCATTTAGTTTAGTTTTTAATTAGTATCGAGACTATGTACTAGTTTAGTTGGTTCAAAGTTTAAGTTTTATGTTGTGGAACTTGAGACATGAGATTTGCAGTTATTTTCCTGAGTGGGTTGAATGAAATTATATTTTTTAGCAATGATTATCATTTTTGTGACATCCTAATGTGAAGTAAGCTTCTGTTTAGTAATATGTATGTTTTAGAAAATTGGGGTGTTACAATGAGAGAGAATCCGAAGTGGTCTCTCATGATCCATAAGTTCCAATTCTTGTGAAGAATGAAAATGATATAATTAAGATGCCATAGGTTGTAGCAATGGATCTATCATGAATGTTATAAGTGTACTTATCCCATATAATCTTGTTTGTATTGGACATGACAAGATGATACTAAAATCCAATAAGGGTTGTTGGAATGTCATTAAGGATATCCATTAGTACTTGAGAATTATTTACGGATAGATTGCTAGTAAATAAGGATAGCAGTAAAAGGAAGAGTTGGATGTAAAGGGTTACACTGATGCAAGCTCCATAATGACAAAAGTGATCGCAAAATAAAATATATATATGGTTTAAAAGGAGAAATGTTGTTAGTTGGAAGGGTTCCGAACTAATAGCCATTAATTCTATTCTACAATAGAAGATTAGTATACTTGTATTATGAACATAGATTGATACTATATGGATCTAGAAGTTCATATGATGAACTTATAGATGTTCCTACCATTGATGACTCGGTAGTAATACTGTGACAACAATGAAGCTACTTGTTAGGCATGGAATATCATATTCCATATTGTGATGGTTTCATCTCAAAGTGAAGAGATAAGAAACATGCAATATACTAACTAATAGCAAATGTTTCTACCCCCTAGATAAAGCACTTGCGTAACACAAACATGGTGGACATATTTGAATCACTAAGAATGAGATTCGTGGGTGATTGCATCTAAGTGCAAGTGGGAGTCTGTTGGTAAGATATGCCCATAAATCCAATCACGTGATGATTGACATGGCATATACCATAATGGATTTCATAAAGGCAAGCTTCCAATTCATTCTATTTCATTCAATTATGAGATAATGACAAAACATTAGGAATGTCTAAAGAATGACAATACTCAATGGCGTATGTCTTCAAGTACGTGACATTGAAGGATGATATCATATGAATGTTAAGAGTATGTATATTCATATTATGTCCTTAGTCTATTGTTACTATGGAAGGTAGATAGACACTAGTAACACATAAGACTAGAGTGTGGTTGGTTGATGATAGAATATCATTTGTCATGATATGGAAATATCAAACCAAGCACACAGATACATGTTAGAGAATAATGTATCAAGCAGACCCACCTTGAGAGTTACACATGGAAACCATCATTGGTAGTCATACTTATCTCTCACAATGAAGGTGGTAATTCTGATTCTCAGACTTGAAATCACTACAATCGTCAAATGTCATTGGGTACACTTTGACATCATCAAACACAGTCCTAAAACATGGGTTGTTATAAAGGTGATGATTGGGTAACTTTGGCACATGGGGATAGACTGTGAGTGATAGATATGGTATTTGTCCCTCCTATTAGAGTATGAAATCCTGGCTACTAATAAGAAAGATTGAGAAACGTATGTGCATGCACATGTGAATCAAGATATGATATTGAGGTCACATTCTCAGATAGACTGATCTTGGTTCATGAAATATGAGTTGAACATTGAGAGGGTGACAGATCCATGCCTCAAGTTCACTCTGGATATCAAAGACAGAGGAATCATACTGCAACACCTTACACAAATTGTAGGTAGAAGTTGCTCTCCAACTTTCCATTCAGTTGGGTAGAATTGATGTGCGACTAGGCACTGCTCTCTACTTATGATATCATAAGATAGTTATGGACATTCACTGGAAATGTGATATGGGACCTATAGGGTCACACACAAAGGAACTCATCTAGAAGAGGAGTTTTATATTGAATGATGATTGGATTGATTGCTAAAGTGTGTAGGTATTCACTTCACACAACAAAGCAATAGATTGGCTGATTGAACTGCTAAACAACCATCTCATTGGGTGAGATGGCCATTTGGGTAGCCAGACAAGCGTCACAAGTGTTGAGATGGTCGTTTGGATTGTCAGCCTGATAAGTGTTTGAATTGGCTAAGTTCTTCCCTAATTGAGGAGTGAACTGATTGGTTCAATCTATTGAATTAGTCGCTTGACTCAGGCTCACCAGACCACCATTTGGGGTGAGTGAGATGGGTGCCTCACATGGGTGAGACAACTCGGTTGGGATGAACGAACATTCTGGATGTTTCCCAAATTTATTCGATTACACATTACTTATGGTGCAAGAGATTAATATGTAATATTAATTGGAATCAAATTTCCTATTTCGTATGCAATTGGGAAACTGCCAGACTACTGTCTCGCAATGAGAGATGAGTGTCTAATGCACTAGATGACCGTCTGGGTGTGCTAGATGACCGTTTGGAGTGTTACAAGTTGTGAAAATTCAAGATCTTCTAGTCCCTTCCACTCCCGTACAAGCTCGTATAGACTGGGAACCCTGACCCTAACCCCACCTATAAATAGAGGGGTATTGGGGGCTTGCCAGAGCATAACTACAACATCAACAACTGAGAATCTATTTTTTTGACGATTGTTGTCCTATCTGGTTGTGGTAACCGAGAGATCTCAAGCAAGTCCTACCCGACAAGGTAGGGATAACTATGGGAGAGAACCACTGAGAGTTGTTGTTGTGGGAAAGTAAGTTGGTCACATGTACACTAACGGGAGGGAAAACTCCTTCCTATCTGTTCTAGTTGAACGACATGAGTTCTAGTTGGTCCGTGTGGACTACTCTAGAGGAAATAGTCCTTTGTCTGCTTTTAAGAGAGCAAAGTCAGCCTACAGTCTATGATGAGACCATAGGAATCACTATAGAAGCTATTCTATTTGTTGTTCGTGGTGAAGACTGTTGGGAAATATGGTACAAAGCATGTAGTAGAATTAAAAAAATTATTTGCATATTCCCCATAAATAGTAGATTGTGTCAATAACTATAATGTAGCAAGGATGGTTTATGGGATATACCTAGTCTTTGTAGATGCACAACTTTGAATCCTAGTCACATTGGGACACATCTAATTATTGTGCCTCCTGGTTTGCATCATGGACTGCAGCCATGAACATTGTCTTCTTCAGTAGCTCCTCTTATCACAGACTGTTGATTGACGCTGTCCTCCAATTGACAAACAACAACTTCCCACCTCTATGGTAGTCTACACAGGCTGCCTAGAACTCCTAGCGTTCTGTTGGACCAGAGTGGAAGGAGTTGTCCCTCCTGTCAGTGTACTAGTCACATACTTGCTCTCCCACAATGATAACTCTCAGTTGTTCTCTCCTGTAACTATCCCTCCCTAGTTTGGTAGGACTTTCCTGGGCTCTCATGTTAGCACAACTAGAGAGGACAATAGTTGTCAGAGGAACTGATTCTCAATTATCTATGTTATGTTCTGGGAAGCCCCTAGTACTCCTATATTTATAGTAGAGGCCAGGGTCAAGGTTCCCAGTTGCTATCCAATGAGGGATTAATGTGCGACAGTGGAAAGAACTGGAAGAACTCATATTTTCATAACAATTTTGGAAATTGCACAACCTGTGAAAGCCGAAATGGCCGCTTGGCTAAGCCAGACGATCGTCTCACACTGCGAGATGGCCATTTCATAGTTTCCAATTGTGTATAAATTAGGCAAATTAGTTCCCATCAATGTTAGACATTGATCTCCTTGTGCAACAAGTATTGCTCAAGTGAAACAAATATGAAAACAACTAGAACCTTCCCCGACCAAACTAAACCATATCACCCATGCAAGACGGCTGTCTAGTGATCCAAATCGAGCCCCTTTGGTCAGGTCAGTTTGTTCCATTTCCAATTTCAACTCACAACCAGACTTCACACCTAAACGCCCGTCTTAACACTTGAGATGGCCATTTGGCACTCTAGACGGCTGTCTCAACACTTGAGATGGGCATTTTGTAGTGTTGTCAGCTTGTTTGTTGTCTGAATCAAAGGCCTAAACACTTTAACACTTCATTCAACTTTCATTCGAGATCTGAACTCCTCTTCTAGATCAAGACCTATGTGTGTGACCCTATAGGTCCCATATTACGTTGGCAGTGAGTATCCATAACAACTTATGACATCACAAGCAAAAAGCGGTGCCTAGTCACACATCATTGCTACCCAAGTAAATGGAAAAGCTAGGGAACAACTTCAACCTACAATCTGTTATGGTGTTGTAGTGTTTGTATAGTTCATTTGTCATTGATGTCTAGATTGAACTAGAGGCATGGAGCACCTCATTATTATTCAATTTTTTTCTTGAATAAAGAGTAGACCGTCTGAGATATATGTAAGCTAAATATCACATATTAACTCACATGCGTATGGACATGCTTTTCTTAGTCTCATTTATCAAGAGGCCCAGGACATCACACTCCAGTAGGAGGGACAAATCCCATATTTATCACTCACAATCAATCCCCATGTGTCAAAGCCACCCAATCATCACCGTTATAACAACCCATGTTTTAGGACCGCATTTTATGATGTCAAAGTGTACTCAATGACATGTGTTGAGTGCAGTGATTTCAGGTCTAAGAACCACAACCACCACCATCACTGTGGCTTCCATGTGTCAGTATCACGGTGGGTCTATCTGATACACTGATCTCTAACATGTATATGTGTGCTTGGTTTGATATTGCCATATCATGACTAATGAGATTTAGTCATCAACCAACTCACACTTTGATCTTATGTGCTATTGTTTTCTATCAACCTTCCACAATGACAACCGACCAGGGACATAGTGAGAATGTGTATATGTACTCTTAACATCCGTATGATCTCATCTACAAGGTTAGTAACTTTATTACATATGTCATTGAGTAATATAATTCTATAGACATTTATAATGTTACATCATTATCTCATAACTGAATTAAACAGAATAAATTGGAAGCTTGCCTTTTATTAATAATCAAATCATTTTTACATGATACACCTTTACAATAATCACATGATTGTCTCTCTGGGCATACATAACCAACATAGTCCCACTTACACTTAGATCCAATCACCCATGAATCTTATTCTGAGTGACCTAACATGACCATCATGCTTCTGATGTGAATGTGCCTTTGTCAAGGGATCAGTAATATTGCTCTTAGTTGGAACTTTGCAAATTTTCACATCTCCATGCTGCATGATTTCTTGTATGAGATGGCACCACCTTTGTATATGCTTTGAGATCAGCTGATGCGATCTAGGTTCCTTAGCTTGTGTAATAGATCCATCGTTGTCGCAATATAGCTCAGTTGTGTCCTTGATGCTTGGAACAACCCCAAGTTCTGTGATGAACTTCTTGATCTATACAGCCTCCCTTGTTGCACTCAATGCATCAATATAATCAACATTTGCTATAGAATCGACAACTGTCTCTTGCTTGGAACTCTTCCAGCTTACAGCTCCATTGTTAAGGAAAAATATGAATCCTAATTATGATTTGTTATAATCATGATCAGTTTGTAAGCTTGCATTGGTGTAACCTTTTACCACCAACTCTTCCTCTCCACCGTAGACCAAGAACTGATCCTTAGTTCTTCAAAAGTATTTGAGGATGTTCTTCACGACTATCTAGTGAACATCACCTGGATCTGACTGATATCTGCTCATCGTTCTCAAAGCATACAAGATGTATGGATGGGTACACAACATTGCATACATGATAGATCCAATTGCTGAGGCATATGGAATCTCACTCATGCGTTCCCTTTCTTTACAAAAATAGGACATTGAGATCTAGAGATAGGGACACCATGATGCACAACCATGTTTCCTCTCTTTGAGTTCTCCATGCTGAACTGCTTCAACACTTTATCAATATATGTGCTCTAACTTAGTTTGAGAAGTCTTTTGGATCTATCTCTATAGATCTTTATCCCCAAGTTGTAGGATGCTTCTCCCAAGTCTTTCACAAATAACATATTTCCAAGCCATGCCTTTACCTTTTGTAAAGTAGGGATGTCATTCCCCATCAATAGTATGTCATCTACATACAATATGAGGAATGACACTTTCTCCCACTAACCTTCTTGTACACATAAGGTCCATCTTCATTTTGAGAAAATCCAAACCCTTTGACTATCTCATCAAAATGAAGATTCCAGCTCCGAGATGCTTGCTTCAATCCATAGATTGACCTGTGTAGCTTACAGACTCTATTGGCAAACTTTGGATCTATAAACCCCTCAGGTTGTGTCATATATACATCCTCCATAAGATTCTAATTAAGGAATGTGGTTTTAACATCCATTTGCCAAATCTCATAGCCATGATAAGATGTAATAGCAAGCATGATCCTAATGAATTTAACCATGGCCACTGGAGAAAAAGTTTCATCATAGGAAACACCTTAAATTTGTCTAAAACCCATTGCAACCAATCTTCCCTTATAGGTTTGAACTTTTCCATCCATGTCGGTCTTCTTCTTGAATACCCACTTGCACCCTATGGGTTTTACCCCTTCAGGTGGGTCCACCAAAGTCCATACTTTGTTGGTATACATGGATTCCATCTCAGATCTCATGACATCAAGCCATTTATTAGACTCTGGTCCCTCTATAGCATCTTTATAGGTTATTGGCTCATCATCTATGACCAATTCACTGCCTTTCTGAGTCACAAGATATTCAAATCTTTCAGGCTCAAGGTGTGTCCTATTAGATCTATGAGGTTCCTATGTTACTTGAGGAATTTGAGATTCCACAACACTTTGTGAATCTTTAGGTTCCTCTTGTACATCTAATGGTTCAATGTTTTCTTATTGGTCTCGAACCTCTTCGAGTTCTACTTGTCTCCCACCGACTCCTTTGGAAAAAGAATTCATTTCAAGGAATACAACATGTCTGGCAACAAACACTTTGTTGTCAGATGGATTATACAAGTAGTATCCCATGGTTTCTTTGAGATATCCAACAAAGTAACATTTTTCAAATATAGGGCTAAGATTTTTAAGAAACATTTTTTTGACATAAGCTTCACAACCCCAAATCCTCATAAAAGACATTTTGGGACGTTTCCCAGTCCATATCTCATATGGTGTCTTTTGAACCGACTTAGATGATACTCGGTTTGGTGTAAACATAGTGGGTTGTAGAGCATGTCCCCAGAAGATTATTGTAAGCTCAACAAACTCATCATTGATAGAATCATATTTGGAAATGTGCAATTCCTTCTTTCTAGTACACCATTATGTTGTGATTTTCCAGGAGGAGTCCACTGGGATACAATCCCATGGGCTCTCAGAAGGTCCTCAAATTCTTGGCTTAAGTATTCTCCACCTCGATTGGAACGAAGTGACTTAATACTTTTACCAAGCTGGTTCTATACTTTATTCATAAACTCTCTAAAATTTTCAAGAGTTTCTGACTTGTATCTCATCAGGTAGACATAGCCATACCTACTGAAGTCATAAGTAAAGGTAATGAAGTATTTGTACCCACCTCTAGCTTTTATTCTAAAAGGTCCATACACATCAGTATGTATGAGTCCTAATAGACCATTATCCCTCTAATTGTTGCCATTGAAAGGGATCTTATCCATCTTGACCAACAAACAAGATTCACATGCCTCAAATGACTAAAAATTGAAAGAGTCAAGATAACCATCCTTATGGAGTCTAGATATGTGATTCTCATTTATGTTCCCTAGACGACAATGCCAAAGGTATGTTTTGTTTGAGTTGTTGAGTTTTAGCCTTTTGGTATTAATGTTATATACATTTGTCTTAAAGTCTAATAGATAAAGACCATAAGACATAGGGACACTGCCATAAAAGATCCCATCTTTTGAAATAGAACACCGACCACCTTTAATATGGAATTCAAATGTATCATTGTCCAAACAAGATATAGAATTGATGTTTCTATTTATAGCAGGTACATAATAGCAATTCTTTAACTCTATTACAAGCCCCATGGGCAGAGATATACTATAGGTTCCAACTGTGATGGTCGCAACTCTTACGCCATTACAAACTCACAGTTCTACCTCGCCTTTCCCCAGAGGCCTACTTCCCTTCAGATCTTGCATATGAGAACATATGTGAGATCCACATCTAGTATCTAATACTTAAGATAATGAAGTATATAGATTTATCTCAATAATGTATATACCTAAAGTGGAGGTCACCATCCCCATCTTTTGCTTCCTGAAAGCCTTCAAGTACAAAGGATGAGTTCCTCTTGTACTTTTCTTTCTCCTTATCTTGAGTGCTGAAGAATTGGACTTAGGCTTGACCACATAACTCTTCTCAATCTTGCTTTGATCCTTGGATTCAGCCCCATTGATAATCATCACGGGTTTGTCCTTCTTCACTTTTGCTTCTGCATGAATCAACATGGAAAGCAGTTCTGACATATGTCCAACCAAATTACTCACATGCTGGCATGTAATAAAACAACTATATGATTCTGACATAGTCTTTAGAATCATATTAGTAGCCAACTCTCAGCTCAAGGTGAATCCCATCTCTTCAAGATGATACACATGTCCAATCATATTGAGCACATTTTCATTTACTGAGGCTCCCTCTGTCAGCTTTGACTCAAGTAGCACCTTTAAAATAGCATTCCTTTCTTGCCTGTCAAGACCAAGTGTTACCTTTATAAGATGTGTTACCATCTCAAGAACCCTCACGTCCTCACATTAATCATGAAACTCATAGTTCATGCAGCTTAGCATAAGGTACTTTATCTCTAAGGCATCATTGACATGCTTCCAGTAAGTATCCACTTATGCCCTAGGTGCATCAGGAGGAGGCATTTCATGCACTGGTTTGTCAAGGACGTCGATCTTACACTCTTCATTGAGAACCCTTCTCAAAGTCCAAAACCAGTCGTGGAAATTTCTCCCGTTAAGTTTGTCCTTCTTCATGACCAATCACAAATTGGATTGTTCATCATTGATTCTACAAGAGAAAATTTGTATTTGTCAAAAACTATTTTTTATTCAATTTGATTTGAAATATTTTTGACGATATTAATTAGGTCTTTAATTATTATCACTCCCACTATTTTATTCAAATTGATAGCCCTCAATATCAATTTTGAATATTACAACATACAATATCCTAGTGGGTCAAGATCCAAAATAATTCAACTATTATCCAACCAATACTAGCGTCCATGGTTAATTATTAAGGTAGGCAGTCATTCCAATTGCATCATATGCAACTCTTGGATATATGATATGGGCAACCCCTTACCATAAAGCCCTACATGATTTTGGGCTTAGACTCTCTAATAATTACCAATTAAGCCTGACCCAAAAGCCAACACGATAGAACATGCTTCCTGCTTGAGTAGAACCTACATATCTATCATCACACTTCCATGAGATGGACGACGCACCATGCTTTAGCATAACCTACACTTAGTTGATCAAGCTTTTCATGTGTGCCGCTTATGGAAAGCATCTAAGACTTAATATTTTAATTGAGGGAGTTTGTATTTATAAGGATATACATATGCTTTATCTAATCACCACATATATAGTATGTAGCATATACATACTATATCCCACAACCAAAACATGCAGTACATGAAAGCGATGGTTATGGCCATTCCTAATGTAATTCCTTAGAGCCACAAGGAATTATGGTCATCTAGGTCTACATCACATGCAGAAACATGTTGTTGATTTAGATCTGTGCTTGCCAATTTCAGTTGATCGGTTAAACCCTCAAACCGATTGGCTCGCCTCCTGGTTGGTTGTTAGGTCATCTCACCAGTTGTCTGGTCCTTTCCACCACCAGCTGGCTCCTCTAGTGGATTAGTTGGGTCTACCAGGTGATCAGTCTGGCTTGACCACCATGTCCTCCAAGGTGCTTCATCTTCATCATAACAGGAAAGTAAACTATCCTACTTTTATATGATAAAAAGGGAAACCTCGAGTTACATTTGAGGAGAGCAAAGGTAGAAGAGAATTAACATTACATTGGAAAGATGAGAGAGGATCAGTATGTAGACTGAGATAAATAGATAAACCATCCACATACAACCATGCACAAATAGGGGTTATTAGCCATAACCACGCTACACATCCACCATCAAAATCACTTTTAAGTGACACATATAAATTGCATATATATATATATATATATATTAGTTTGGGATTATCGTGGTGTTTGGATTTGACAATATATTATTCGCATCACATGCAATAATGGAATGACAAAACCAAAATACGATCATATCGATTATCCCGTAATATAGTAAATTGATGTTGGCTCTGATACCATTGGAGGGAAATATGGTATAGAGCAGGAAACAAAATTTAAAAATTTATTACCATATTCCCCATAAATAGTAGACCACGTCAATAATTATAATGTAGGAAGAATGGTTTATGGGATATACCTAGTCTTAGAGCAAGTCCAATGACAATCCTTATCGTTGTAGATGCGCAATTCTAAATCCTAGTTGCACTGGGACACGTCTAACTACTGCACCTCCTAGTCTGCACCATGGACTACAGCCACGAATGTTGTCTTCTTCAGCAACTCCTCTTGTCACAGAATGTTGGTTGACGTTGTCCTCCAAGTGGCAAACAATGGCTTCCCACCTCTATGGTAGTCCACACAGATTGCCTAGAACTCTTTTCATCATGTTGGATCAGACTGGAAGTAATTGTCCCTCCCGTCAGTGTACTAGTCACTAAATTTCTCTCCTAAAATGACAACTCTCAATTTTTCTCTCATGTGGCTATCCCTCCCTAGTCGGGCCGGACTTGCCTGGGCTCTCGTGGTTACCACAATAAGAGAGGACAACAATTGTCAGAGGAATTGATTCTGAGTTGTTTGTGTTGTGTTATGAGAAGCCCCCAGTACTCTTGTATTTATAGTATAGGCCAGGGTCAAGGTTCCTAGATACTATCCAATGCGAGATTAATGTGCGGGAGTAGAAAGAACCAGAAGAACTTGAATTTTTGTAATAATTCTGGAAATTGCACAATCTACGACAGTCGAAACGGCCGTTTGGTAGAGATGGTCATTTTGTAGCTTCCAGTTGTGTATGAATTTGGAAAATCAATTCCCAGTAATGTTAGACATTGATTTCCTTGTGCAATAAATATTGCTCAATATAAATGAATAGGGAAGCAACTAGAACCTTCCCCGACCAAACTAAACCATCTTGCCCATGCAAGATGACCATCTCTATTCACATAGATGGTCATCTAATGATCTAAGTTGAGCACCTTTGGTCGGGTCAGTTTGTTCCATTTCCAATTTCAACTCACAACCAGGATTGACACCTAGACGCCTATCTCAAAACTTGAGACAGCCGTTTGGCACTCCAGACAACCATCTCAACACTTGAGATGGGCGTTTGGCAGTGTTGTCAGCCTGTTTGTTGCCCGAATCAAATGCCTAAACACTATAGTACTTAATTCAACTATCATACGAGATCTGAACTCCTCTTCTAGGTCAAGACCTATGTGTGTGACCCTATAGGTCCCATATTACGTTGGCAATGAGTGTCCACAAAAACTTATGACATCACAAGCAAAGAGTGGTGCCTAGTCGCACATCATTGCTACCCAAGTAAATGGAAAAGTTGGGGAACAACTTCAACCTAAAATCTGTGTATGGTGTTGTAGTGTTTATATAGTTCCTTTGTCACTGATGTTCATATTGAACTACATGCATGGACACCCTCATTATTATTCAATCTTATTTCTTGAACCAAGATCATACTATTTGTATGTAAGCTCAATGTCACATATTGACTCACATGCACATGGCCATGCTTTTTTCAATCTTGCTTATAAATAGGCCTAGGACATCACACTCCAATAGGAGGGACAAATCCCATATCTATCACTCCCACTAAATCCTCTTGTAATAAAGTTGTCCAATCATCACCGTTATAGCAACCCATATTTCAAGACTGCATTTGATGGTGTAAGTGTACCCAATGACATGTGTTGAGTGCAGTGATTTTAGGTCTAAGAACCACAACCACCACCATCACTATGAGAGCTAATTGTGACTTCCATGATGATGGCTTCCATGTGTCAGTCTCAAGGTGGGTCTGTCTGATACACTATTCTATAACATACATCTGTGTGCTTGGTTTGATATTGCCATATCATGACTAATGAGATTTAGTCATCAACCAACTCACACTCTGATCTTATGTGTCATTGTTGTCTATCAACCTTCCATAATGACATCCTATCAGGGACATAATGAGAATATGTATATGTACTCTTAACATCTGTAAGATCTCATCTAAAAGGTTAGTAACTTGATTACATATGTTATTGAGTAATATAATTCTATAGACATTTATAATGTTACATTATTATATCATAACTGAATTAAAGAGAATAAATTGAAAGCTTGCCTTTTATTAATAATCAAATCATTTTTACATGATATGACTTTACAATAATCACATGATTGGCTCTCTAGGAATACATAACCAACAAAGACTAGGAGCTGCATAGCCACCGTCCAAGAGCAACTAGTTGATAGTTTCATTGAATTGAGTTTTTGTTGCTGGACTTACTACAGGACCAAGTATAACTCGCTAAACCATCCTTCCTATTTCATAGTAGTTGATGCGATCTTGCTGCTATGGGAATATGGGTAGATAATTTTTTTGTTTCCGCTGCTATACTTTGTGTCCGTATTTCCCATAAAAAAAGACTTGTTCAATCAGGTCCTAGCTTCCCATGACTCAGTAACAATCATAGAGAATGCTCCCTCATGCAGAGTGGGGGTCGAGAAAATATCTCCACATCAACCAATCCCACAAGAGAGAAGCGACATAGACTCCCCTGATAACTTATAAGATAGGTTCTCTCACGCAAAATGTAACATCCCTGACCTGGGTTATGAACTAACCCTAAGTGTTTTGCTTAATTATGTAATTAGATACTTGTGATTATCTTTTGGTATGTAATTAAAGCTTCTGAGGAACATATAATTCTATTTCTGCTCTTTTTGAACAATGTTATAATATTGTTTTGTTAATATGGACTTATGTGCAAATTACCTAATTAGAGGAGTTAACTTGAAAATTTCACATGTTTAGATGTTCCTATGATGATGATACATCATAAGAATGAATATGATGAAGTATGATGGTTTCTCCAAGTTTGGGCACCAAGATGCAACTTGTGGAGCAATTCTTGTGCTTTAAACCCTAATTTTGGTGTAAAATACAATTTACCCAAAATATAGGATGCAACATGTAAAATACACCTTATAGAATATCTTTCATGACTCTTGGCATCAATTAGAGTAAGAGTGATGAAGAGGGCGCTTCATTTGACCAATCAAATAAAAAGGAAAACCCTTGTAATTAAATAACTAAGTTGAAAGTAAAGAGACCCTTTTATATGTGCAACTTAGTAAGAAGTAGGCTTTCTTTATCCTTAGATCTTGGGTTTAAGATGAGTTTTGCTTAGGTATGAAGAGGAGAAACGTGGCCTAGAAGAAGGGAAGGACCTAGATGAGAAATCAAGAAAATAGTTGTCCTTATGTTGGAATTTCACCCAAAGTATGTATACACCTTTTCTCACTTAGCAAGGATTGTTTCCTTCACTTCCCTTCTTATCCCCTAGCTTAGACCGACTTAGGACAGAGCTATGGAGAAGAGGAGAACGGCCAAGAAGTTCTAGGTAAGCTTTGATCATCATCTTGCTCGAATTCATGGAGGAAATCATGTTGCAAGGTTGGTTTGCTAGTTTTTCTTACTTAGTTCTTCTTTCTAGCCATCCTTTCCAACCAATTCTTGAAGAAGGAATCTTGGACGACTTGTGGAGCTCAATCCACCATTAAATCTTCGAATCTTGGAGCTATATATCTGGTTCTAAGGCGGGTTTTATAACTCTAAACCCTTAAACTTTGTTATGCATCTTTCTTTCTTGCAAAAGTAATTTGTCCTTCTTTCCCCCGTCCTTCCCTGCTTTCTTGCAACTAAAACCATGAAGAACAGACCTTGATCTGGAGGTAGAAGAAGATGGGCATGATTACCAATGCTACTTTATCAAACGGTCTTGCCCCCCCCCCCCCTTGGCCAAACGGTTTGCAAAACCGTTTGGGGCAAACGGTTTGCAAAACCGTTTGAAGGGCAAACAGTTTCACAAGGTCGGTTGGAGCAAACGGTCTCCTAGACCATTTGGTTGAGTTGACCAAGAGTTGAACGTTTGATAATTCTGTTCATAAATATTGTGGTTGATAACCCTCCAAATTTGAGGGATTAACTCCAAAGGAATCGTGAGTTGAAGGCTAATCAATTAGGTAAACCTAATTGAATTAAGTGCTGATTTTCAACCTGATTAACTTGACCTTTTTGGGCAAACGGTTTCAAAACCATTTGAGTAAGTTGACCAAGCGTTGACCGTTTGAGATTCCTGTTTCTAATTATGTTGGATAATAACCCACCAAATTTTATAGGTTAACTCCCAAGGAATCGTGAGTTGAAGTCTAATCAATTAGGTAAACCTAATTGGATTAAGTGCTGATTTTCCAACCTGATTAACTTGAACTTTTTGGGCAAACGGTTTCAAAACCGTTTGAGGGCGTTGACCAAGGGTTGACCGTTTGAGTTTCCTGTTGATAATTATGTTGGTTAATAACTCACCAAATTTTATAGGTTAATTCCAAAGGAATCATGAGTTGAAGGCTAATCAATTAGGTAAACCCTAATTGGATTAAGTGCTGACTTTCAACTTGATACTAAGTTGGAGTGTAATCAATTGTTGTTTTGGTGATCAATCCAATGATCCAAACCTTAATTGTTTGACTTGGATTTTGATGATATGATGGGGAAATGGTCTCAAGACCGTTTGGAGGTCATCCAAATGATCCCAAGACCGTTTGGGGTCAGGTCATGTACCAATTGAATGATGGTTCAATGGGTTCAAATCAATTAAACCCACATTGAAATATGTTGAAGGGTTATTGATTCCAAACCCTAATTCAATTGATTTAAACCCTAATTGATGGTCAATTGAGGGTCAAATCAGTTGAAGGTTGACCTATTAAACTCAATTGATGTATGAGTATAGGTCCAATTGATGATTGGTTCCATGAATTCAATGATTGAAGTAATCAACATTGGAAACCCTAATTAAATTGGATACCTTATGTAATGGAGTTCCAATGTGATTGAATCTTTGGGAATTAAGATGACGAATGTTCTATGGATCCAATGATGATTAGTAATGACAAACAATGAAGTCAAACCCTAATAGTACCTAAGTGACTAGTACCAATTAAAGGGAGAATTATTAATTGTTTATAGGATTAATAGCTTGATACACTATGTTAACCATAGTAGTATGTACTTGATTGAAGAGTTGATGTGACCTAATCAAGTTGAAAGAATGAAAAGATTAGAATACATATATAAATATATATATAAATATGAATCATGTAATGATCTTCTGTAGCACGACCGTGTAAGGGAGCACGGCCGTGGTAACCTTAACTTGCACGACCGTGCAAGGGAGCACGACCATGGTAGCCTTACTTTGCACGACCGTGCAAGGTGGCACGGCCATGGTGTCCTATAAAGAAATTGAAAAGTTTTGGTATTGTGATGACATTGTTATATATGCATGTCCTTAATTGTATAAGTCATACAGGTTGATATTATGAGGTGATCATAGCTAGGTAAGAGTTATGATGTCATATTCCTTGAAAACAATTATAAGCTTTTAGAGTAATGATATGTGAACAGTATATACATTGCTTCAATCATGGTCATGTTGTTAGATGACTTGATGCTTATATGTCACTTGGTAGCAAGTGTTATGATAATATGAGAGTTTGAATAACCATGTTCCTGAATCATATGATGAGATGGTTAAGAATTAATATCCATATGATAACTGATATGAGTTAAACTTGATACATTTAGTATTCTTCTTTTATAGTAGTGTTTTAATGATTAATGATTGAGAACATGCTTGATGCTAAAAGAATGCTGAAATGTACCTAAATAATCAAGTATAATCATATCATGTAGAGCCCTGATCATAGATCCATCATTGTCAGAAGCCAAATGATGGTGAAATAGGTTTTCCTAAGGGAACTCCTGGAACACATACTTTTGAGTATGTGGGGGTTTATGGACGCGAATATCCTTACGTCCTGATGTAGGAATTGATGTAAGATGTATTTTAATCCATCAATCCTTCATTATGTGTTTATGCCAGGGTGATGTTTCACTAATCTCCCGAGGGAACCTTTAATGCCGCATCGATGAGAGATAAACAAGAGATCTTTCGATGACGAAGAGAGTACAGAACACCACTGTAACTCTAATAGAGAAGTGCCAGAATACCCTGGTAAGCTATTGTAGTAGAGACACGAGATGTACTGCATGTTGATCCTCACACTGACTGAGGAAGATGAGGTCATAAGAATCCGGATCTTTTGATGACCTTTGTATGATACCGATGCGACTTAGTAGTGATTGGTTGGAATATGAGTGGCATACCTCATCTCCGTAGGGCATAATAATGATTGAAAATCATAATCAGCCACATAGCATAACTTCTTAGGTTGAACTATGAGAAACAATGATTGATGTTACATTATTTATAAATGTTCTAGTCAAGTAACTAGTATACAGGTTCTTCATATTCCTTATTGATATGATTGCTTAAGTAAATGTTGTCTTACTTAATACCAAATCTATTTTTGAATGCCTTAAAGATTATATCGCTTATGTTAATCCTTTATTGCTATAACAAAGCTTCTGGCGAAGAGTTATAACTCTCGCTGGAACAATTATTCAAATTGTCTCACCCCCGTGGGATTCGACTTTTTATGTGGACGTCGAGGACGGAGGAACCAATCCGAGGGTGGACAGTATCAGCAGCAGCAACACCAGGGGCATCAGTGAATCTCAGGTGGAGATACTGACTGTCGAGTCTCGTAGATAGTATGTCTTATGTCGTCTCTGTACTCTCAGGTCCTAGGAGTCAGTAGGTCTGAGGCTTTTGGCTTAGTGCCTCGAGATTTTGTATATTTCCTTCTTCAGATAATAAGGCAATGGATGTATGTAATCACAGAGATGTAATGTCAAGCTATAATGTAAACTGTTTACCTTGTCTTCTTATAAAGGAGTTATGGTTTAAAGTTCTTTTTCCAAAAAGTTTTAAAATTTAGTGATTTTTCATTATTCTGCTGCTAATAATTCGCTTCCGCATTAGTCAATCTCGTTTTCCGCGATGGGTCGTCTCAATTTAGTGGTATCAGAGCTCTAGGTTCGCTGAGTCTACAGAGACATAGGACTTAGGATGTCGAGTCTATTCTTAGTATTTTTCCAGTATATATAATAGCGTCTTCTGCTCCTCAAGAGAAGAAGATAAGTTAAGGATGTCTGGACCACACGAGGAGTATGTGGCAGAGAGTAGCGTTGCTGCACCCCGAGAAGGTGCAAGAAACCCAGAGATAGAGCAACATGTACCTAAACCACCCCAATTCAATCCAGTTGACATGGGGAATCTAGCCGTCCAGACCATGTTTGGGCAGTTTATGACTACCATGACACACATAACAGATAGGATGCCCATGCCTGCACCTAGGGCACCTACCCAACCTGAAGGACAAGGAATCAGCAAGATGTTTGAACGACTTCGCCGAGTTGGAGTAACTGAGTACTTTGGAACTGCTGATCCCGCAGATGCCAACCTGTGGTTGACCGAACTAGAGAAAGCTTTTAGAATCCTAAACATCCCAGAAGCTGAGAAGGTTAGATATGTTGTCTATCTTCTCAAAGGGGGTGCTGGTCACTGGTGGACCATGGAAGAGCAGAAGAGACCTGGTGTGGAGGTTGCATGGGAAGTCTTTCGACGGGAATTTATCAATAGATATTTCCCTAAGACGTTCCTGGACGAGAAAATCTCTCAGTTTGAGAGGTTAAGGCAAGGTCTGATGAACATTAGCGAGTACGAAGCTAAGTTCATGGAGTTGCTGCGATTTTGTCCGCATATGGCTGCTACAGATGAAGAAAGGATCAGGCGATTCGAGAAAGGGTTGAACGCTGAGTTGACTACTCCCGTGTCTTCCCTAGAGAACCGGGAGAGGTTTTCTACCTTCTTTAATTCAGTCTGAAGGATAGAGAGGTCTGTAGCAGAGAAAAGGCAAACCCATAAGAGATATCCTCAGTTCCAGGGATCTTCATCTAGAGACTTCAAGAAGCCTAGATTTTCTGTGCCTATACCACCACCACCTAGACCTAGTGCTCAGACACAGTGGACACCGAGTAGAGGTAGGGGACGAAGCCTACCGCTACAAGGGGCTCGCAGTTCAGCATCTATGTCGGTTACAGGACCACCCAGACCACAACAACAAGACAAAAGTTGTTATATATGTGGTAAGATGGGGCATCTGATGAAAGACTGCAGAGCTAGACCAACAAGTGTAACCCAACCCCAGAGGCAGGGTCAGCAAGGATCGCAGAGAAGACAGTTTCCAGGAGGATCTAGAGGACGTGGACAAGCGTCCCAAGCTGGATTGTCAGCACCGAATCAACCACAAGCAACAACAAGATTCTATGCAATGAATCCACCTGATGCAGTGATCAACCCTCAGGTTGTGGCAGGTCAGATGAAGTTGTTATATTATGATATGTCTACATCCTGCATTGTATCTGTTTTGATTGATCCGGGTGCTACGCACTCCTTTATCACTTGAAGGGTGATTCGTAACTACAATATGACAGTCAGTCATAGAGCAGATAGCCTGTTGCTTGAGACTCCGTTGAAAGGGTCTGCTGTGTTGCAGGAGGTATGCTCTTCCTGCATCCTTTTCTTTTCTAAACACCACATTCAAGTGGATCTTATACCACTTGAGATGCAAGGATTTGACATAATCCTTGGGATGGATACTTTGGAAAGGTATAAGGTTGTTTTGGATTGTGAATCCAAGCAAGCTGTGTTTGCTGATGAAAGCGACACATGGATCTTTCAAGAAGAGAGAAAGATTCTACCCACCTATCTTGTGTCAGCTATGGTTGCTGAGAAGCTGATGAGGCAAGGATGTTATGCATTCTTGGCCCATGTGGTAGATACTACCATGGAAAGTTCTAACCCTGCTGAAGTTCCTGTAGTTAGGGAATTTGAAGATGTATTTCCTGAAGAACTTCCAGGTGTACCACTGCCTCGGGAAATTGATTTTGAAATCAATTTGATCCCAGACACACAACCTATAGCACAAACACCATATAGGATGGCGCCTGCTGAAATGGCAGAACTCAAGAAACAGCTGCAGGAGTTGCTTGAGAAGGGTTTTATCCGACCGAGTACTTCGCCCTGGGGTGCTACAATGCTCTTTGTTAAAAAGAAAGACGGATCAATGCAGTTGTGCATTGATTACAGACAACTAAATAAAGTAACAATAAAGAATAAGTATCCTCTTCCGAGGATTGATGATCTTTTTGACCAGTTGCGTGGTGCAACTATCTTCTCAAAGATAGATTTGAGGTCAGGATATCATCAACTCCATATTAAGGACAGTGACATACCTAAGTCTGCCTTTAGAATAAGGTATGATCACTATGAGTTCACAGTTATGTCATTTGGACTAACTAATGCACCCGCTACATTTATGGAACTCATGAATAGAATCTTCCAACCTTTCCTCGACCAGTGTGTTGTTGTCTTTATAGATGACACTCTGATCTATAGTATAGATGCTCAGCAGCATGAACAACATCTTTTTCAGGCTCTAACTTTGCTAAGAGAACACAAGCTATATGCTAAGTTTAGCAAGTGTGAGTTCTGGTTACCGAAAGTATCTTTCCTTGGACATGTGATATCTGCCTCGGGTATTCGTGTTGACCCTAAAAAGGTAGAATCTGTCCTACAACGGGAACAGCCGAAGACACCGATAGAAATCCGTAGTTTCTTAGGGTTGGCTAGCTATTACCGAAGGTTCATTAAGAACTTCAGTTCCATAGCCCTACCTTTGACTAAGTTGACTCGGAAGGATGTCCCTTTTGTTTGGAGTGATAAGTGTCAGCAATCCTTCCAGTTGCTGAAGGAGAGGTTGACAAGTGCACCTGTACTTGTGTTACCTGAGCAAGGCAAAGGATACATAGTTTTCTGTGATGCCTCCAAGAATGGACTCGGATGTGTGTTGATGCAGGATAAACAAGTGATTTCTTTTGCTTCTCGACAACTTAAGAAACACGAGGAGAATTATCCAACACACGATTTAGAACTAGCTACTGTGGTTCATGCCTTGAAGATCTGGAGACACTATCTCTACGGAGAGACATTCTAGATTTTCACTGATCATAAGAACCTTAAGTATATCTTCTCTCAGCATGAACTTAACATGAGGCAACATCTCTGGATGGAGTTAATCAAAGACTACGATTGTATAATTGATTACCATCCAGGGAAGGACAATGTAGTTGCAGATGCTTTGAGTAGGAAATCCGCAACACCAGCCTTAAATAGGGCACAACTAAACTCTTTAGTATGCTCTAGGAGAGATATGCTTATCTCCTTAAGGCAAGACAATGTACAATTGAAGGTGTCATTGCTAGCCGGGTTGTTAGCTGAGATGCATATAAAACCTACTCTGAGAGAGCAGATCAAGGAGGCACAACAAGTTGATGCTGCAGTTCAACAGATTAGATCGGAGTTTGGTGATGAGAAACGAGATGGTTTCCATGACTCTGATGACCAAGTAGTCTGTTATCATGGGAGGATGATAGTGCCAGATGTGGATAACTTGAGAAAGTTAGTCCTGGAAGAAGCTCATTCTTCGATGTATGCTATGCATCCAGGAAGCACCAAGATGTATCGAAACTTGAAATATATGTATTTGTGGCCTGGGATGAAGAAGGATGTTGCTGAATTTGTTATGCGGTGTCCTGTGTGTCAGCAAGTTAAAGCTAAACACCAGAAGCCTACAGGGACAATGCAACCATTGCCCATACCACATTGGAAGTGGGATCATGTAACCATGGACTTTGTTGTTGGCCTACCTAGGAAAAGCAAAGGGTATGATTCCATTTGGGTAATAGTTGATAGGTTGACAAAGACAACACATTTCTTACGTGTCAAAACAACCTATTCTACTGAGAGTCTAGCACAGTTGTATATTCAGGAGATAGTGTGACTACACGGAGTTCCAGTCACTATAGTTTCTGACAGGGGTCCCCAGTTTACAAGTCGTTTTTGGGAACGACTTCATAAAGCTTTAGGCACCCAATTAAGGTTTAGTACAACCTTTCATCCTCTGACTGATGGACAGTCTGAAAGGACTATATAGACCTTGGAAGACTTGCTGAGAGCATGTGTTCTTAAGTTTACAGGGAGTTGGGATCTGCACCTAAGCTTGATAGAGTTTGCCTACAACAATAGCTATCAACATAGCATTGACATGGCACCTTATGAAGCTTTATATGGTAGACATTGTAGATCACCCCTATGTTGGTATGAAACTGGTGAATATCAACTGTTAGGTCCTGATCTTGTGCAGCAGACCACAGAAAAGATCAAAGTAATATAATAACAGATCAAGACTGCACATGATAGGCAGAAATCTTATGCTGACAAGCGTCGTAGACCTTTGGAGTTCCAAGTTGGAGATAGAGTGTATCTTAAGGTCTCACCTTGGAAGGGAGTTCTGAGGTTTGGAAGGAAAGGGAAGTTAGCTCCTAGGTTTATGGGGCCTTATCCAATCATTGAACGGATTGGAAAAGTAGCCTATAAACTAGAGTTACCCCCAGAGTTACAAAGGTTACACCCTGTGTTTCACATTTCCATGCTGAGGAAATGTCACCCTGATACTGAGTTAGTTCTACAACCTATGGAGGTAGAATTGAATGATGACATATCTTATGAGGAAGGACCAGTGTCAATCCTTGATAAAAGAATTAAAAAGTTGAAAAAGAAAGAGATAAGTCTTGTTAAAGTCCTCTGGAATCACTGTGGTGTTGAAGAAGCCACTTGGGAACTAGAGGAAGAGATGAGAAGGAAATACCCTGCTCTTTTCTCTTAATATGTTTTGTTGATTTCGGGGACGAAATCCTTGTAAGGGGTGGATAATTTGTAACATCCCTAACATGGGTTATGAAATAACCCTAGGTGTTTTGCTTAATTATGTAATTATATACTTGTGATTATCTTTTGGTATGTAATTAAAGCTTCTGAGGACATATAATTCTATTTCTGCTCTTTTTGAACAATGTTATAATATTGTTTTGTTAATATGGACTTATGTGCAAATTACCTAATTAGAGGAGTTAACTTGCAAGTTTCACGTTTAGATGTTCCTCTGATGATGAGACATCATAAGAATGAATATGATGAAGTATGATGGATTCTCCAAGTTTGGGCACCAAGATGCAACTTGTGGAGCAATACTTGTGCTTTAAACCCTAATTTTGGTGTAAAATGCAATTTACCCAAAATATAGGATGCAACATGTAAAATACACCTTCTAGAATATCGTTCATGACTCTTGGCATCAATTAGAGTAAGAGAGATGAAGAGGGCGCTTCATTTGACCAATCAAATAAAAAGGAAAACCCTTGTAATTAAATAATTAAGTTGTAAGTAAAGAGACCCTTTTATATGTGCAACTTAGTAAGAAGTTGGCTTTCTTTATACTTAGATCTTGGGTTTAATATGAGTTTTGCTTAGGTATGAAGAGGAGAAATGTGTCCTAGAAGAAGGGAAGGACCTAGATGAGAAATCAAGAAAATAGTTGTCCTTATGTTGGAATTTCACCCAAAGTATATATACACCTTTTCTCACTTAGCAAGGATCGTTTCCTTCACTTACCTTCTTATCCCCTTGCTTAGACCAACTTAGGACAGATCTCTGGAGACGAGGATAACGGCCAAGCAGTTCTAGGTAAGCTTTGATCATCATCTTGCTCGAATTCATGGAGGAAATCATGTTGCAAGGTTGGTTTGCTAGTTTTTCTTACTTAGTTCTTCTTTCTAGACATCCTTTCCAACCAATTCTTGAAGAAGGAACCTTGGAAGACCTGTGGAGCTCAAGCCACCATTAAAGCTTCGAATCTTGGAGCTCTATAGCTGGTTCTAAGGCAGGTTTTATAACTCTAAACCCTTAAACTTTTTTATGCATCTTTCTTTCTTGCAAAAGTAATTTGTCCTTCTTTCCCCCATCCTTCCTTGCTTTCTTGCAACTAAAACCATGAAGAACAGACCTTGATCTGGAGGTAGAAGAATATGGGCGTGATTACCAATGCTACTTTATCAAACGGTCTTGCCCCCACCTTGGCCAAACGGTTTGCAAAACCGTTTGGGGCAAACGGTTTGCAAAACCGTTTGAAGGGCAAATGGTTTCACAAGGTCGGTTGGAGCAAACGGTCTCCAAGACCGTTTGGTTGAGTTGACAAAGAGTTTACCGTTTGAGATTTATGTTCATAATTATGTTGGTTGATAACCCTCCAAATTTGAGGTATTAACTCCAAATTAATCGTGAGTTGAAGGCTAATCAATTAGATAAACCTAATTGAATTAAGTGCTGATTTTCAACCTGATTAACTTGACCTTTTTGGGAAAACGGTTTCAAAACCATTTGAGTGAGTTGACCGAGATTTGACCGTTTGTGATTCCTGTTTCTAATTATGTTGGATAATAGCCCACCAAATTTTATAGGTTAACTCCCAAGGAATCGTGAGTTGAAGTCTAATCAATTAGGTAAACCTAATTAGATTAAGTGCTGATTTTCCAACCTGATTAACTTGAACGTTTTGGGCAAACGGTTTCAAAACCGTTTGAGGGCGTTGAACAAGGGTTGAACGTTTCAGTTTCCTGTTCATAATTATGTTGGTTAATAACTTACCAAATTTGATAGCTTAATTCCAAAGGAATCATGAGTTGAAGGCTAATCAATTAGGTAAACCCTAATTGGATTAAGTGCTGACTTTCAACTTGATTGATTTGACTTTTTGGGGTTTTCTTGCCCAAACGGTTTCAAAACCGTTTGGGGATCATCCAAACAGTCTCAAGACCGTTTGGGGGTCACCCAAGACCGTTTTAAGGTCTAGGGTCAAGTATGGATATGTGTTTGAAGATCCAAAAATGTGGAATGAACCCTAATCGGCTAAGTGCTGATTTTGTAAGTAATGAGTTGATTGTTTTGGGTTGATTGGCCCAAACGGTTTCAAAACCGTTTGGGGATCACCCAAACGGTCTCAAGACCATTTGGGGATCACCCAAGACCTTTTGGAGGTCTGGGGTTAAGTATAGTTGACCAATTGAAGGTCCAAAGGTACACAATTACAAAGCAATCAATTGCTGATTTGATGATCAACTCAATAGCTCAAACCCTAATGATTTTTCACTAGAATCCAAGGGTTGGGTGAGCCAAACGGTCTCAAGACCGTTTGGAACTCATCCAAACGGTCTCAAGACCGTTTTTAGGTCACCCAAGACCGTTTGGAGGTCTAGGGGTGAGTATGGTTAAGCAATTGATGATCCAATGATACTAAGTTGGAGTGTAATCAATTGTTGTTTTGGTGATCAATCCAATGATCCAAACCTTAATTGGTTGACTTGGATTTTGATGATATGATGGGAAAACGGTCTCAAGACCGTTTGGAGGTCATCCAAACGATCCCAATACCGTTTGGGGTCAGGTCATGTACCAATTGAATGATGGTTCAATGGGTTCAAATCAATTAAACCCACATTGAAATATGTTGAAGGGTTATTGATTCCAAACCCTAATTCAATTGATTTAAACCCTAATTGATGGTAAATTGAGGGTCAAATCAGTTGAAGGTTGACCTATTAAACTCAATTGAGGTATGAGTATAGGTCCAATTGATGATTGGTTCCATGAATTCAATGATTAAAGTAATGAACATTGGAAACCCTAATTCAATTGGATACCTTATGTAATGGAGGTCCAATGTGATTGAATCTTTGGGAATTAAGATGACGAATGTTCTATTGATCCAATGATGATTAGTAATGACAAACAATGAAGGCACCAAGGTTGAAACCCTAATAGTACCTAAGTGACTAGTACCAATTAAAGGGAGAATTCTTAATTGTTTATAGGATTAATAGCTTGATACACTATGTTAACCATAGTAGTATGTACTTGATTGAAGAGTTGATGTGACCTAATCAAGTTGAAAGAATGAAAAGATTAGAATACACATATATATAAATATGAATCATGTAATGATCTTCTGTAGCACGATCGTGTAAGGGAGCACGGCCGTGGTAGCCTTAATTTGCACGACCGTGCAAAGCACGGCCGTGGTAGCCTTACTTTGCACGACCGTGCAAGGTGGCACGGCCGTGGTGTCCTATAAAGAAATTGAAAAGTTTTGGTATTGTGCTGACATTGTTATATATGCATGTCCTTAATTGTATAAGTCATACATGTTGATATTATGAGGTGATCATAGCCAGGTAAGAGTTATGATGTCATATTCCTTGAAAACAATTATAAGCTTTTAGAGTAATGATATGTGAACAGTATATACATTGCTTCAATCATTGTCATGTTGTTAGATGACTTGATGCTTATATGTCACTTGGTAGCAAGTGTTATGATAATATGAGAGTTTGAATAACCATGTTCCTGAATCATATGATGAGATGGTTAAGAATTAATATCCATATGATAACTGATATGAGTTAAACTTGATACATTTAGTATTCTTCTTTTATAGTAGTGTTTTAATGATTAATGATTGAGAACATGCTTGATGCTAAAAGAATGCTGAAATGTACCTAAATAATCAAGTATAATCATATCATGTAGAGCCCTGATCATAGATCCAGCATTGTCAGAAGCCAAATGATGGTGAAATAGGTTTTCCTAAGGGAACTCCTGGAACACATACTTTTGAGTATGTGGGGGTTTATGGACGTGAATATCCTTACATCCTGATGTAGGAATTGATGTAAGATGTATTTTAATCCATCAATCCTTCATTATGTGTTTATGTCGGGGTGATGTTTCACTAATCTCCCGAGGGAACCTTTAATGCCGCATCGATGAGAGATAAACAAGAGATCTTTCGATGATGAAGAGAGTACAGAACGCCACTGTAACTCTAATAGCGAAGTGCCAGAATACCCTGGTAAGCTATTGTAGCAGAGACACAAGATGTCCTGCATGTTGATCCTCACACTGACTGAGGAAGATGAGGTCATAAGAATCCGGCTCTTTTGATGACCTATGTATGATACCGATGCGAGTTAGTAATGATCGGTTGGAATATGAGCGGCATACCTCATCTCCGCAGGGCATAATAATGATTGAAAATCATAATCATCCGCGTAGCATAACTTCTTAGGTTGAACTACGAGAAACAATGATTGATGTTACATTGTTTATAAATGTTCTAGCCAAGTAACTAGTATACAGGTTCTTCATATTCCTTATTGATATGATTGCTTAAGTAAATGTTGTCTTACTTAATACCAAATCTATTGTTGAATGCCTTAAAGATTATATCACTTATGTTAATCCTTTATTGCTATAACAAAGCTTCTGGTGAAGAGTTATAACTCTCGCTGGGACAATTATTCAAATTGTCTCACCCCCATGGGATTCGACTTTTTAGGTGGACGTCGAGGACGGAGGAACCAATCCGAGGGTGGACAGTATTATCAGCAGCAACACTAGGGGCAGCAGTGAATCTCAGGTGGAGATACTGACTGTCGAGTCTCGTAGATAGTATGTCTTATGTCGTCTCTGTACTCTCAGGTCCTAGGAGTCAGTAGGTTTGAGGTTTTTGGCTTAGTGCCTCAAGATTTTGTATCTTTCCTTCTTCAGATAATAAGGCAATGGATGTATGTAATCACAGAGATGTAATGTCAAGCTATAATGTAAACTTTTTACCTTGTTTTCTTATAAAGGAGTTATGGTTTAAAGTTCTTTTTTCAAAAAGTTTTAAAATTTAGTGATTTTTCATTATTCCGCTGCTAATAATTCGCTTCCGCATTAGTTAATCTCATTTTCCGCGACGGCTCGTCTCACAAAAATTGTGAGTAATTTAGTTAGATAAAGAGATCAAAAGACAAACACAACGCAACCGAGAGAGGAACCTATAGCCCAAGACCGTAGAGGAAGTTCTAAAAGAACATCTCTCTTAAAACCTTAGGAGTCTTCTCCGACCTTCAACCTCTAAAAACCAACCCCATCTTCACTCGTTCTCACAAACACGAATCTGTGTTGAAGCCATATATAGAAACTCTTCAAGGTGAGAGCAACAAAATAACATTGCTTCACTCCTTTATATGTATTTTTTTAAAATCTCAATCGTGTCTACAATGCCACCCTTCTCTAATGACATTCTCCTTTGATTTTATATCAAAACCAACTACATAAACACCATTTTTGAGGGGCAAATCGGGGTACAAACTTCACACACTTTCCCATTCTAGAATAGAGCATACCGGTCTCAGATCTTACCCAATCAAATAATGTTCTATTCATTGTGAGTCATCATAACATGGTTTTCTGTGTTTTACCATATAAAACTAAGTGGTGACTCTGTCAAATCCATTTATTTCTATATTCCATTTTTTAGATGAAAACACTAGAATCATCTTAGATAAATAACTCCAGACACAAAATATCACATAAACATGGAGGAAGACAATCCAAATACCAAAATAAATATCTTTAGAAAGAAAATTTGATAGACAAATTTTAGTTGAGATCCAATTTAAATGAAATAGGAACTGTGGGTGGCAGCTTGTTGGAAATATTATCCAATATAAATTAGAACCTGTCACAATCTGTGTAAGTTATATACCAAAGAAACTTCTAAGTAGAAGCATACCAATTTAAAGAACAACAAGTTCACATCTAAACTTATATAGTTAACATAATGATAATACATCACATTGTCTAGAAATCGGTTATAGGGAACTGATGTGTTAACTATGTGTGCATTCAACAACAAATCTCTACAACATAAACTAGAGTCCCACAATAGTATGGGTCAGGAGTAGTAATAGCTGGAGGTCATATCTACAAGGAGAAAATGCATATCATACATTAATTCTATACAACTAACCAAGTAACCCATTGTAAAGAGTTGGATTGAGTTTAATCAAATTTAACTAAATAAGTCAAAAAATTAATTTCAAATTTTATTGCATCGAGTAGAGAATATCTGGGTCCAAGACATCTATTACACATATACAAAATTCACAAACTTATAGTTATAAGATTATATACTTCATCATATCTCTAAAGTATGTACAATTATTAATCAACTAGTTGCATAGGTTGGTCTCTCTCTAATATTTATAACTTCCAATTCTTTGGATGTAATATGCTATTTTAACCCTCCATTTACCTTGTTATCTTAGATTTTAATATGGTAATTCACATATTTACTTATACTTGTCATAGTATATCTTTAAGCAATAAACTTTAATCTTTTTGAAAGAACACATCAATTTGGGATCTTGTAGTCTTTTTCATTAATTGTGTGTAAAATGACCAATGGAAGTGATTGGACGTGCCAATCAATGGTAGAGGATGTTGTCTCCTGGTGTCCTACAACTTCATCAATAGTCATTTCTCGATGACATGCCTAGTCCCATTTATTAATGGGACCCATATCCTATCAAGTGACAAGAGTCGTACCTCTTGTCTACTGATGGAAACACATACACTTTTTACTGACAAAGGTTCTACAATTGTAAATTGATGGTGCTACAAACGTTTACCTACTAATGGCACTCTAGGTGTATGTATATCAATGGAATAGCATGCATTTACCTACCAATGTACTCTCTACAACAACAACCACCATTGAAGTTAATTAAGCACACACCCTGAGGCACATGCTTTGGAGCTTGAGGTGCAAGTAATATTGCCACCCTTTATGTGCCTATGGTCCACAATTGATCCCTATAAATAGGGACCCCAATCCTACATAACAAGGCACATCTTCCATAATAAGTGTTGTTGGACTCTACTGTCAGCCCTACTTTCCATCAGTTCACAAGGACTAGAGTGTGAAGTACACTCGTCTATGTTCCTTAAAAGTGTCTACCATCTACCTTTAAGAGAAGGGAACCTAATTCACATTCTTTGTCATCAACATCTCCATCAACATTGAAGAGGAGGCCTTCATCACAATTCAGTACCCCTACAATATTGTCATGCCTTGTTACTTCTTCCTTCCCAACTCTGTCTATTTTCGTTCCTCATTCTTATTTGTTTATGGCCTTCATCCACTATAAATCAATTTTTTCACTTGTAAATATGAGTATCTAGACTCATTAACTCAATAAGGAGTAGCCACTTAGGCTCTTTCAACATATAAATATTCATATTTCATGAATGTATATACTCTTAGTAATTTTTATCTTCTTATTGTTGTTCATGAATGAATCACTTGCATGATTAGCTACCATCTTGTGATGCTTAATTTCTAATGCATCGAAAGAATAGCATTAGATCAGATCTATAGTTAAGGGGTAGTGTGGGTGCATGAAAGTTTTGGGCTGCTAGAGCTTATAGCCATACATTTGCTTATTTTGTTTGTTTGTTATTCATGTTGAGAGAGAGGCAAGCGTATAATCAAGATCTAAATCAATCTCAAGATAGAAGTGAATAAAAGCTAAAATGACCAGTTGTATGCTATGCTTCGGGTATACAATGGGTATGAGTTTTTGCATGTTGGTGAGTGCGTTTGGTTGGTGAAACCAATCCAAGATTTATCCAAAATATCGAAGTCCATTAAAAATTTCAACAACTTGTTTTGTTCTAGATATGAAGTTAGTTTTCATTACTTTGTTCTCTTTATGCTATTTTGTTACCTTGTTATCTAAGGACACTTAATATACTCTTAATCCAACTTAGCAAATCTAAGGCCTTAAATCCTAAATAGATTGTCACCCTTGTCCTTGTGTTTGACCCTACTTACTACATAGGACCTTGTATTATATTTGTAGGAGAAAAATGTATCGAATATAAATTTAAAGTCCAGTTACCTCAATCCAACTTCATTTTGGAAACTTAAATCTCAGGTGATAAACTTTTGGTGTCATTGTCGGGGACAAGGCAATTGGATTCTATCAAGAACACGGGGTCTACTTACACTTCATCAATGTTGTTATGTATAGTAAGAGACTGAACTACACACTCTTTGAACTAGTTACATTATATCTTGAAAGTTTTTTAGTATGTACATTATCTTACATTGACTCGTAACAATTCTTGAAGGTACTTAGTATGTGTAACATCCCAAAGTTCACATATATGGTTTAAATTTCTTAATGAAGTTTCACTAGTAAACTCAAAATTTTGGACCTAATGTAAATAATGTAAGTAATAACCCTTATTTTGAATTAAAACTATGAAAGATAAAGAAGTAAGAAATCCTTCTCGCCTCCCTTATGCATAAATAGTTTTTCCTTATCTCAAAATATTAACAATTGGATTTTTTCATTACTCACCTTTCTTATATTCGGGGACACTAAATTATTCATACTTTAATTTTGAATAGATGGAAGTATAATGGTTAATTGAACAAGACATACAAATGTTACCTTATATATATTTAGCTAAAATTTTGTAAAAGGAAATACTTAATTAATACGACTCTTGGAATTTTAAATTCAAAAAATCATGCTAGAATAATTGACCAGACAATATGATTAAGCTTTAGTCAAGATTTGAGGTCATGATGACCTTTTTTAACTATTAAGATAAATGTATAAAGAAGGAAATAAAAACTCTCACTTGTTCTCTCTCCTCTATATAACTCCTCCATACATATAAATGTAAAGACAAAATCCACTAATTGAGTAGATATCATTGACCATAAAATATGATTCCAATTAATTATAAATGAAAAATTAGATTAATTTAATAATCCATTTAGTATGTATATAGAACAATAATTATTTAATTTGATAATGAGATAAAAGATAAAAAATAAATATATTTTCTTTTTTTCTTGATGCACTGGTAAGTTTTACTTTATCTTACAAAATATGAAGAATTGGTTTTACCTTCACTTTTTCTCTCTCTTCCTTATTGTATTACTAAATATATATAAAATGAATGATAATATAGTAAAGGACTTGATTTAAAATAGATGGAAAGAAATATTCACTTGAACACAACATGATGTTATTACTTTCCTTTTTCCATGATATATATAAATATGAAAGAAATATTAATTTTTTCTATATCCTCTCTTCTCTATATAAATCCTTCAAAATATGTGAAAAGGAGAGTCCACTAAGTAGATATACTTCTTTGATCAGGTTTTTGATTCGATCAACTAACAATGGAAAGTTATTTCAAATTATCTAACCTTTCAAATACATATAGATCAAGGATATTCCATATATGGAAATAATGGCCAACAATTATCCCAATACTCAAATCTAGTTGTTAGGAATGTTCTAGGCATCCTATTTTTCTTATCGTTAAAGTTCGAGGTCATTATGACCTTATTTGACCATTCAAATCAATGTGCAAAGCAGGAGATACAATATTTATCCATTTAATATAATGCTAATCAAAATGTGGAAATATATAGTAATGCTTGTCAAAAACTTTAAAGTAAACGGATAAGAATATTATTATTAAATATACAATTCTTAGAAAGAACCTTGACTCGTTTACTACAATATATACTCTGCAAAAATTTTGAACAACAAGGTCTTTTATGTAAAGTTTCCATATAATCGTATAGATATATTTTTCAAAAATATGAACCGAAGTTATTCTTTAGACTTATTACAATATGATAAGGCAATTTATCCAATCATAGGAGGTTTTAATTTGTATTTCTATTAAATTAAGGAAAGATATAATGATGGTAAGTAAGTTCAAATATTGAGAGGAACTAAAAGATTCCAATTTTATTCATAATTGGAGAAATGTACATGGTATAGATCTCAAATTTGAAAGGTACATGCATAACAATGCGATATAATTTTTTGGATGTATCGAGAATTTTACAAGCATATTTAGTAATAACTTTAATGAAAATAACATTGATAATTATGGGCAAGTTTAGATGATTATATTTAATTACTTTGTGAGGATTTGGGTCTAATCCAAGAGTTGAGATGAATTTTATTGAAGGAAAAGTCATTGGGAAAGGTTTATTGATTTTTGGATTATTTATAGGGTTCTAAATAAAATTCAAAGATGGATGAATATACAAGTTAAAAAGGAAAAAAGGGAGTGAGGGAGAAAGATCGTTGGGTTACCTATTATTGGGAATTGACCAAAGTCCTCTAGAAAAGATGTCATTGTGATCTATATGATAGGTAGTAAACACTACTTAGTTTCTAAGAGAGGGGCGTTCAGAGTCAATGCTAGGGTTTGTGTAGGAAGATGAGAAGATCGAAGGACAGGAGAATAAGGGAAGAAAAATGAACAATGGCCAAGAGAGAGGTTGAGTTGGGGTTCTTTGATTTTAGAGGCTAGAGTCAAGAAGACTATGTTGTTCATCTCATGTATGTTAGGACAAATCTAAAGAAAACCTTGCCTCATGATCACACAACCAAGGAAAAGGAAAAAAGCACCTACTAATCCTGCTCATTGGATCTCTAACCAGTAGTTGTGATCAATATAAACTAAAGTGTCAACTTTGTGAACCAGTGAATCAAGATCATATTAAGAACTCTCCAAATAATGTAAGTGATCCATGAATTTTGAACATGATTACTGTATAACTATGTGTTATTATGTACAATGTACATGAGATGATATGAATATATTACTTTTTTCTCAATTGCTTATGAAGATAAAAGTTAATGGATTAATAATGAAATTGTATGTCATTTCCCGACCAAGATTTATTATATCACTTTTCATGGATATTAATAATAGAGTTAAGAATACTATATAAAGAGCAATATATAAGAGCTTTCAAGATTAAGAGAAAGATAAATAAAACAACTTACATAAGATCCTCATTAAGAGGCTCCTCAGAACAAATTAAGTCCCCTTTGGTGCAACCCAATAGGCACTTTGGTGCAAAGAGAAGAGGCACTTTCAGTGTAAACCCCAAGGATTATTATATAAGTCAAGATAAAAGACAATAATTTAAAAGTAACTGGTATCTTTTCTTCAACGGTTCATGTTAAATTCATATTTTTCAAGAGTACATGTTTTTGCTATAATATATACAATTCGACTTACAAAATGTTATATGCATGGCTCAAAGTATGATGCCCCCTAGTAAGGAGCAACAATAGATTTACAAGATGTGCAATTATTATCTAAATGACTTCATAACAAAGGACCTAGTTGAGTGCCAACTATCCCTAGATTAATTTATTTTCTTATTTATGAGAAGGATGTCATGTTTGGTTTAAGTGTGAGTTGTTGAGTACCTGAGAATGCCAAATTGTTATTATATCATGTGATGGTTTAATTAAATTATATTTTTATGTAATGAATGTCATGATTGCAAAATACCCCTTAAAAGTGAATGCAAATTTATGCTTCTACCCTATGATGTGTATGTTTTTAAAAGTGGGGGTGTTACATTATGAATAAACCCATTCTATATCAAATAGATAATTTATGACTTCACAAGGAAATGGTAATGTAAATAGAAGTGAGAATTGGAACAACCCACTTGTTGGAGGTGGAGGTGGTCAAAACAACCTACTATTGGGTCTCAAGTCTATTTGTTCCTTAGCAAGAACCCCTTATAAGAAGACAAGGCAACTTGTTGTCCTTCTGAGTTTCAACATGTCTAAATTCAAATTGAAACCATATTTATATCCATAATTACAAATCGAACCTTCTGAGGGAGTTCCATGAGGAAATCCCTTACTACCACATCGATGCTTTCAAGAACGTTTGTGACACCTTGAAGATCAATAAAGTTTGTCAAGTGGTAATCTAATGTAAGTCTTTATCCTTCTCTTTTGAGGGGTAAGGTGCTTGCATGATATCAGACTTTGAAATATGGAAGCATCCCATAATAGGCGGGGTTATCTAACATCTTTGTCACTAAGTTATTCCCTGTCAAGAAGATGATTAGATGCCAAAACAAGATCCTCCACTTCAACAAAAATCCTACATAAAACCTACGTAATGCTTGGGAGGGATACCAATCTTACCAGAGGGAATGCCTCCATCATGTGTTTGATGTAAGATATTTGATAGCTACCTTATATACTGGTCTTACTCATAGCAATAAGAAATCCATAAATGCAACAGTTGGAAGTGACTTCATGAGACACATGACAGAGATTATGAAAGATGGTATACTAGAAACGTCTTATTTGAGAACATGTTGACTTGTTTATAAGTTCTACGAGCCCTAAAACCAATGAGAAAATGTTGAATTGTTTATAAGTTCTACGAGCCCTAAAACCAAGCTTGAAAACATAGCTATAGATGTCCATGCTTCACATGAGAAAAGTGTTACAGGTAAGAACCTAATAGAGATTGTAATAAATCATGCCACTTGTGGGGAGAGAAGACATAGCTCTGACTACTATATTAATACCAATGAAGAAAAGGACAATCAAGAGGGGCAGTAGAAGAAGTCCCTATCTTAACTAAAAAAGACGAGATCATCCTATAATTTCCTATACCACTAAATCTAAAAACATTCACATGCTTAATTAGCCTAATAACCCACCTTATAAATCTTTGGGTTTGGGAGAGGTATGGACCATCTAGGTATGCTCATAACACTAACTATCAAGACAACATGAACGATCTTTAGAAATAAAATCGCAATCAATCAAAATCTGACTTTATGGATGAAATATTCACCTTCACAAAGATTCAAGCCGATATTAATGACAAGATTGACCAAAGTACCATTAAAAGAAACAACATAGTAAGCACAATGCAATCTCAAATAGGAAGCTTAATTGGGTGCATGTCTAATTTGTAACAACACAACAAGAAGATTGATCACCAACTTGTGAATCTATCCAACCTTATAAGAACATAAAAGGCGGATCGCATCTAAAACATTACATGGTTGTGAAACTACCTTGATTAATACTCTCAGGCTTGTTACTGTTCTATATTCCTCCATTGCTGAATCTCAACAAGAAAGTATCCCAATTTCTAGTCATCAATAATAAATGGTCAAAGTTGAACAAGAGGTAATACCTAGAACAACCATACCTAAGAAGACAACCACAAAGGAAAAAGGTAGGGGAAAGAAGTCAGCTAAGGATAAGGAATTGGGGTCTTTTAAAGAGTTCCTCTCCAACAAAGACATCTATGCTCATAGGATTTCCACATGAAAAAAATGTACACAAAATTTATAGAAGTTATATAAAAGTTACACCTTGATATCTCATTTCTTGATGCTTTGAACAGATGCCAACATATTCCAAATTATTCAAAGACCTTATAACTAGGAGAGGAGGAGAGGACTATTTGAAAACAATCAAACTTGCAAAGATGTCATGTTCCTTAATGCAAACAAAGATGTTCATCAAACATAAAGATCCATGAGCCTTCAAGATCCCATTCAATGTGGGAGACAATGAGGAGTGTAAAGGGATAGTTGATATGGTAGCAAGCATAATCTTGATGTCATTAAAACTAGAACAAATACTTGGTCTGGGACATGGTAAAAACTTGTATCGTGATCCAATTTAATGATCATACCTTCAAAAAAATAGTTGGCATCGTTGAAGACATTCCTATTAGAGTTGGAAGATTCTTTATCACGTGTAATATTGTTGTGATGAACATCATCCAAGACCCATCTTTCCCAATGGTCTTGAGAATACCCTTCATCTCCATAGGAAGAGCATTCATAGATTTGAAGGCATGGATGATAACGATCATAGTTGGAAATGATCACATTGAAAAAAGAGTCCATGATTCCATGAGAGGTCCATCCCTATTCGAGATTTTGTCAATAGATACAATCAACTATGCACTAATATCCAAGAACAAAATGCTATAGTGATCCCTATAATTAGGGCCCTGACTGATGAGGCTTCTAATGTTTATGACCTTGAGGTTGAGGAATTTCATGAGTACCTAGATGCATACAAAGTGACTATACATGTGAAGAAGACTTGGAAATTGAAACAACTAACTATGCCTCTTATGCATCCATAGTACACCTTATCAACTGAACCTTACTGGATGCATCTTAGGCACACAACATGGTCTTTCAAGTTCATAAAACCCAAAGGACATACTCTTATATAATTTCTCAAGTGTAGGGGCTCATGAGTAGTATGGAAGTTGTAAGCCGGGGACGAACCCAAGGGAGAGTGGGGGAATTAGAGTGATGTTCATATTGGCTAGGTTCCTAATGAAGAATCTAGAATTCAAAGGTTTAGTTTGGGTTTTGGTTGAATACCCTAATAGTTTGAGAAAATAATTAAAGGAACGTAAGAACAAAACCTACTTTAACCCTAGACAAGCTAATTCTAATTAACAAGGAAAGAGGGTTAAGCAATGAAAAGAGGCAAATTACACTAAGGAAACTAAAGAAAGTTAACATTAACACTAAACTAGCAAATTAATTCTACTTAACAACCTAGATATGGAAATTAGATAGACTAAGCAAGAAACTACACTAGACTTGCAATTAGCAACTAGGGCAAAAAAAGGAGTAAGTTAGAAACTAACTAGCTAAAGCAAGCACAAACAAACACAAACGAACACTGATTGTTCTAACATGACCTAAATACCATGAACAAGACAATTAAATAGGAATGGAAGTAAAACAACTAACTAAGCAAGAATTAACTAGCAAGAGAGTAGTTGGGTTTTAGCAATTAATGGGAAGTGTGGACCGTTGGGAGCAATGTGACTATAACCTAGGGTATCATAACATGCAAACAATACTCATTCATTTAGATTATCAAACTAAACAACAAGTGAGATGCTGGATAATTCCCCTAAAGTACTTATTGGCCATGGATGGAATAGGGTGTGCATAGGGATACTACACCCTAGAACTCCCTATCCAACCTTGATAAGCTCATTTGGATCGGGGTTCAGGTGGAATTCAACTAGGATCCAATAAAAAACTAGGATCTAATAAAATATAGGTTTATATGATAGTATCTCTTAGGGTAATTGGGGGTCAAGGGTAGTAATGAAGGGTGAAAATGAGGGTATTTCACCTTACAACACCTACCATCTAGCCTTTAGATATCTCCAAGCCAATTGCACTAAATGCCTATAAAATAGCTACTTAGATCTCACACATAGGAGAAGGAGAAGGTATGGATATGTAGGAAGATGGGGTGCTATCTAGGTATCCACTAGTTGGACCTAGGAGAAGATCCCAAAATAGCTATATGTAGCCCATTTTCTCTTAGAACCTAGGTGGTTTCAAGCACAAATCACAAGATAATCCATGTTTTCAAGCACAAACCACAAGATCATTCATGGGAAATGAGATATAAGTAGATCCTAATCATTAACAAACGAATTTATAAAATTACATACCCTTTTCCTCCAACATGTTATTAAAGTCACATTTTCACCCCAAACATCCCACCTAGGGGGTTTAACTATTAATAATAAAAGAAAGAAAATAGAAGAATGAGTAGAGGAGTGAACAGACATGGATGCTTGGTGGAGATTCCTCCTTCTTTTCCTCCTAGCTTGATAAGTTCATCCCTCTCCCTCCTTGTTGTTGGATGGCATGGAAGTGTGGATGGAAGTAGACAAACCCCTAGAAAACTAGGCTTTTGAGGTGGAAGACGCTGGAAATGAAGTGGGAGTAGGTGGGAGTGTGTGGGAGCTAAAGAATGTGATATCACGTGCTAGGATGAAAAAAAAAGTGCTAACCTTTTGCTCCCAGGTGTTAACCATGTATACATAGAGGCTTGGGAAGCATAGGGTTAAGTGTGAAAAAAATAGGGAAATCAGTGTAGAAATCAACTAGCATTTGCTGGAAGCATGACTATTCTGGGCTAAACAACCATGGTGGGTGGAGGGTAGCACAATCATGCTAGAAGAGAATGGAGGTGCTAAGGATGGAAAAAATGTCAAGTTAAAATTGGTATTTTGAAGGTCAGTAGCACGATCGTATAAGGCAACACAATCGTGGTGGATGCTAGGTAGAACGGTTGTACTGTGTAGCATGTTCATGGTAGTTGTGAGTTGACACAATCATTTTGGGCAGCACAACTATGGTGGATGCTTGAATCGTGGTTGTTCCTCCTAGATCTAGCATTGTGGAAGCTAGCAGCACAGTCATTTTGGTTGGCATGGACGTGCTAGGTTCTTCTTGGCACGACTGTGCTAGCTAGCATGTCCATGTTGGTGGACTTACTATAGTTGCTTCTCAACATGGATATTAAATGTAACTTTTTCATTGGTAGCATGACCGTTCCGTGGCACCACGACTGTGATGGGGCCTTTTCCTTACACTTTGAATTTGAACTTCATGATCCTTGGAGTTCTTTTCTCTAACTTGACCCTTGACCATTGAGTGTAGGTTGGGGAAGATCTTAGACCCTCCTTAGGCTCCTTCACGGGTGAAGGAACCCTAGGACAATCCTCCTACTCTCCCATACATCCAAACCATGGTCAAAGTACCTAAAAACATGCAATCATTAATATTATTTGTGGACATAGAATTACCGGTTATTACTCCAAAGCCTATTATTCTTTTTTATTTAGCCATTATGTTAGTAAATAAAATATATGTAACATATACATGAACATAATTACATGTTGTCGCATAATTAACTCATTATGTAATGTGTTATATATTTTTATCCTTGTTTGATCAAATCTAGGAAACCAATCTCATAAACCTTCTAATCATGGGATAGGGTAGGTAGGGTTGTACATCGGTCCAAACTTGGATTGGATCGGCTTGGATCGGACCAGACTGAGACTCAGTTAACAAAAAATAATGGACTGAGAATGGGACTGGATAAGAAAAATCATGGACTGGACCGAGACCAAAATGGATAACTTGTATTTTACACTCTTGTTATAAAATATAAAACAATTATGTTATAAAATTATAAAAGACCATTTGAGTGTGGTAGCACAAACATAGTTACACAATTAAATCCTTTCAAATTGAGAGAGTAAACCATTATAAGACTATTGGAAACATGACTAATATAATACTTACATATTAGCACATTTGAGACTAGCAGTCATAAATTTGTAGTAGACAAGAAAACTAACACTTACAGTTATTATAAAATTGATTTATGTGATATTTAGTACGTAATATAGTAATTTATCAACAATTCAATTAAATGTGTAACATCCTTTCAATTTTTTGTCGTCACAACTCAATGCAATATTCAAATTTATTTAGTGTCTATTGTGGTGCTTTTATAAGTGCAATGACTAACTCAACTATTAACAATTATTGATATAATTACATCATTGTGTAGACTGTAATATTAATATACATATTGGAGTCATTAATAATATATTGTACATCCACACAACCCTTCATAAATATTGGATCCAATTATCATGTATAAGAAGTTTTTTTCTATTATTTGGTCCAACCGGTCCAGATCGGTTTCTACTGATTTTGGACCTGATTGGACTGAGGACTGGATTTTAGAGAAATAAAGGATCGAGGACCGAACTGAAAATCAAATGGGTCCAAGACCAAACCGGACTAGACCAACTCTGGACTGAGAAATGTGCAACCCTAAGGGTAGGATTCTAGGTTATAGTTCGTTACAAAGTTAGATCCAACTACTGTTGGATCCTAGATGGGTGATTAGATGCTCTAGAGGGGGTTGAATAGAGCTGAATGCACTTAAACAAAATTCATTAGACCTTCAAGATATATCACAAGATAAGGTTTCTAAATAGAAAATTTGTGTGCAACTAAAACATGCATAGCAAGGGAGAGAGAGATTGAATATACACCAATTGACAAGCTATTTTAGAGTGGTTCCACACTTCAAACTAGAAGTGAGTCAATCCACTACCTAGAGATGTCAACCTCTTGGATTTCTTAACCTTGCATCTTCATTATATTCATTATAAGAGATACAATACATGACCACCAAAGGACTTACCTATCCAATACAAAGAGTCTTCAACCTTACCAAGGACTTACCCACTTTACAAGGAGTCTTCCGCCTTCTTCCAAGGACTTACCTACTCTTGCAAAAGTCTTCAGCCTTGCAGGGATTACCCACTCTTCTTGGATCTTCCGCCTTTGACTTCACCTTCACTCGGAGAAGCTTCTACCAAGGAATTACCCACTTGAGCAAGGAGTCTTCTGCCTCTACCAAGGGCTTACCCACTCTTGCTCCAAGTCTTCAACCTTGATCTTCACTAAGGGACACCTTCCCTTGTTCTTCTTCACCTCTCTTAGCCAAGAGAGAGATCCTTCATCTTCATGGTTGAAATGAGAGATAGGGAGGTGGTGGAAGTGAGAGCCTCACAAGATATACATGTAGGACTAGCTCTCTTACATATTTCCTACTCACTCTAACGAATGTAGCAAGTGATTAAGCTTAGAGAGAGAGAGGAGGCTATAGGAAGCACTCAACTATAGAATAGGAACCTCACATAGAGTTTTGCATTGAATGCTCCACCTTGGAATGAAGCCCAAGGGGTCCTATTTATAGCTGGGGATGCCTCTTAGCCTTTGGGAACACTTGAGAATGAAAACTAGTCATTTTGTGGCTTGCAATGGATATATTTTCACTTGTTGCAACTCCAAAATGGCTAGAAGCACTTTTCTGCACTTTTCCATACATTGCAATCGGTCGAGTTTCTACAAAGGTAACTCGACCGATAGAGTAAAAGACAAAGTTGATATTTAGACCATCGGTCGAGTTTGTCCTGGGGAAATTCGACCGACCAATGAAAATTGAATTGATCAGGTACTCCATCGGTCACATTCTGTGAAGTGTAAACTCGACCGATCAAAAGTCATTTTCAAGATCCAATTAGGATCGGTCGAGTTTGCAACTCACAGAACTCGACCGATGAACAACCTGATGTGAATTTTGGAAAATGGCTTTTGAGTGGTTAAACATTCGATCCAAGTGCTCCTGATTTTTTCTAAGCTTAATTACAAGTCATACAATCATTACAAGTGATTTACAACATGATTCTAATGGATTTACATCATATTACAAAAATGTGCACTTGTATTGACTTTGACTTGTCTTTTCTCCAAGTTGAGATGTGCAAGTTAGGGCATTTGGAGTGTGTCTATACCTAATCTGAAAACACTCAAGTAGAAGCATTAGACACCAATATGTGGAATGGTTAGTCATCATCAAAACACAAGTTTGTTTAATTTAGACGTGAGTCAACATTGACCTAATTGACCTTGAGTCAACAACTACGACAACTTAATGACCACCAAATCCCACTTATGACATAAGGGGAGTGCAGCCAAAAAGGGGACCATGTTTAGTCGTGTTTCTATAGAGCAAGAAGTTGGGAGAGGAGGATATGAAGGATATATCCATGAACCAGATGTTCTAGGCACTTTGGGAGGAAAAAATTGTGACTGAAACGTTGCAGGTCAAGGTGTTCACTAGAGGGGATCACGAAGATGAATTCTCTAGGGATTTTCACATTGGTTTTCTAATGTTTAGCCTATTTTCTCCCCCTTATTCTCTTTGTATGATGATAGAAATTATGTGGAGCTAAACCTCATATCTCTTAGGATCTGATAGTAGTCCAATATTGATTTGTATTTGAATTCTATGAATTAATAATTTATTTTCTTCATTCTGGATGTGAATCTATATCTCTTATTGATTTGTTTTTGCTTGATCACCAAAATCAAAGTGTCAGACCGCTGATTTCCCTAGGATAGGGATTAGGGGTTTGACATGCCTATATCACGCCTTGGGGGAGGGTTTACGATTGTGAAAGAACAACCTAGAGATTTTCATAATGCACCTAATTCATTCCTAAATTGCTACAGAAGTGGGGTTTGGTTTAGTCTAGATAGTGTATTACATTGGGAATGGGTAATACTTGCTATAGGTCTCTTGTCTAGAGTTAAGTGTGAACAATTATTGATGAAATGGAATTTGAATGCAATGCCTACTGTGGTGAAACCACAGTCTTAGGAAATCCATCCATTCCTAATCCCAATCATTTAATTAGATTTAACTCTTCTCTCTTAGTTATGAAACAACCAATCATCAATTTTTCTTAGGCCTAACTGATTAGGATATAGTTAGTTGTAGTCTCTAATAAATGATTCCTTCTGTTTGACACTCGAGCCTCATACACCTTTATTACATGATGCATTCACTCGCATTTTACATGTATAGATTTAGCGTATCAAGTTTTTTTGCATCGTTTTTGGGGAAATAGGAAACACCAACAATACGAGTGTTGTGACCAGCCACATCTAGGCCATTTTCTCTTCTATCATTGATTTTTGATCTTTTCTTTTAAACAAGAGCATAATTTAAAAAAATTATGTGTCAATTCACTAGTATTAGATATCTCACATTGCCATTTATTTTTAGGTACTAGATCATGGTTCACACTCAAACCAAATATTATGGAGAATCTACTCCAATTAGTGTAGATAAGGAGGTAATTGTTCCACTACAGTCATAGCAAGAACAAACAATAGTTATGGACCCAAATGACAAAGATCATCTTGAGGGTGTGCTAAGCAGAAAATGGTCTGGGAGAATTCTAAGGCATCTTGAATCACAACTCAATTAGGGAGATTCAAATGTCAAGTAGTCAATGTGGATAGTTACAAGATAGATCCATGATTGGTGGCATTAATCAAGACATAATCATTCCAAAACCACAACATAGAGGACCCAGTGGCACACATAAACAACTTTGTGGAAACTTGTGACATGCTGAAATTGGACAGGGTTCTAGCAACTATGATATATGTAAAGCTTTTCTCATAAAGACAAGGCATGGTTCCTCGGTGTACCACCAGTCTATAGAAACCTAGGATGAGATGATAGATGCATTATTTGAGCAATATTTCACACCATACAAGATAAATGAATTGGTGGGGAAAATCCATAACTTCAAGCAACATGCAAAGGAGTCATATTCAGATTTTGAGAGAGATTTCAAAATATGCTTAGGAAGGTCCCTCGTCTTGGGATTGATCCATACATGCATGTGAAGACATACTATTATGGCCTATACAAGGGGGAGATGACTATGCTTAACACTGCAATGACATGATTCTTCCTAAACAACAAGGCTACAAGATGTCACAACATCTTGAAGAACATGGCCAAGAACCAACCTTGGGAAGAAGACAAAGACGCACTAGAAACAATCAAGAGTGATACTATGTGATTTAAGGGCAAGCATTAATGTCATCCCATTAATAATGTTCAAGAAACAACAACTCAGACAATTAAGTAAGAGCAACATGACAATTCAGCTGGTAGACAATTCAATGGTAACACCAATAGGCATATGTGAAGAGGTTCTAGTAAAGGTGGAAAAAATCATATTTCCATAATATTTTGTAGTCATGGAATGTAGGGTGAGTATGGTAATGAACTACTCATAGACAGGCCATTCCAAGCCACATAATATGTAATCTTAGAGATGGGCAGAGGAAGATTGACATTGGGTGTCCACGATGACTGATTTGAGATAAATTTACCTGACTATCAAACACTAGATAAGGAGAAGCCACAACATCACATGATGCAACACTTGGGCACTACAGTATCCCTACTTATTACAACCCCAATTTTTGGGTTCATATAGTTGGAAATGCAATTTCCCCGATAAATGTATGATTATGGGAATTGTATGATTTAAGTGTATTGAATGGATTTCCTTTGTAATATTTCTTATATCATGTGATTTTGTGGATCATAAGTGTATTGAATTTGAGTCCCAAACTCGGCACACAAGTAGTTTAAGACATTATGGACTTTATCTCAGAATGGAGCAGATATCCTTAAAGTCACTTGCAAGGACTTAACCATAGAGAGGGTATCCCAAGGATGAGTAAAAGTGGCTGAGAAGTCATATTGAAAAACATAATCTTGCATTGTTAACAACTATTTGATGTGATTATGTTGTTAGAATTTATGTGCAATGTTTTGGTTGTCACCACATACTGGTATATTCATTTATACTGACCGAAATTTTTTTTGTCGGTGTTTTAGGATTATATAAAATTGGACAAATAGTAAAGTGGAACTTGTGAAGATTAAAGTTAATTCATAAAGGAGGATTTAGATAGATAGATGGAATTCTGCTACAAGTAGAAGTTCTAGTTACCTGTTTTTGAAGGTATGTGAAAAGTAAATTTTTATTCCAGTTTTCAGTTTAGTCTTTCATAGAATTTATTAATTATTTTTCATTATTTACAAAACCATTGATCCTATTTTTGGGATAATGCCTTTGACTTCTTGGTCTTCCTTAATTGGGGGTTACCGAGAAGCAGGGTTGTTACACTACTCTTGGGGAAAAAAACCACATGATGCAATGTACCATTGATACTCCTTGGATCAAGAATCCATAACCTTTCGTATCCACTACATGTGTCAAAAAAACCTCACATACTTGTCCTATCAACTTCTCTACCATCACGGTCGGCACCAAACATGTTGGAAGGATCTTCCTAACTTCTTAGAAAACTCAAAAGGTGTTCCTATCACAAACATCATGATCCTAGAACTATAGTCCATAATAGCCACATGTTACACCAAGATATCCATCCCTAGGATTATAGTGAATCCATGCATACCAAGTGGCATGAGATCAACTTGAATGGATCATCTTGAGAAGAAAGAGACAAGGGAAAGGTATACCTCTCACAACATAGTGACCCATCCCAAGAGTTTCTAACGAAAGGGTTCTCGGTCCTACTGTTAGCATACAAGTTACAACTTTTTATATTTTATTCACTTTTTAACTTGGATTCCTTACCAATTGCATAGGAATTATCATGACTATTGTACCTCATTACTATTTCATGCTAGTAATTTATCATACTCATGTGTATCTTCTCATTTATCATGCTTCTTATTCACTCTTTTAGGGGTTAGTTCATCATATTCTTCATTATTATTCATTCAAGATGGATCATTCCCTTCATTTTCTTTTATACATCATGATAATTTTACATTAGCATCTTTTGAACACAGGGGTGGGTATGATATTTCCTCTTTGTTCATCCATCTTTATCCAATTTTGTTATCTCATATCATGATTATCATTGGATTTCTCGTACTCTTACATGAATTTTACACCTCGAGTTCTTACACTAACACAGATTCATTTTTCTTTTATTCCATTATTTTCCAAAATAATAGTTTTGGAAGCTCCTTCTTATCTTATTTTCATTCATTTAAGCTTCATGGTGTCATATCTTTTTCTTAAATGATCAAACTTTCCAGATTTTAATGAGTTACAATATGATTTTAACCTTTCCTTAGGTATGATTATGGCATTTTAACCATGATTTCTTAATCATTATGCTCGTTGGATTGTTTCCAACTGACTACATGATTAGGGCAATCAGAAAAACAACAATCAAAGAGTTCCACACTTGCCTTTCCTTCAGTAAATGAATACATTGACATGTTATCCAAGTACTAAATTGAGGAAGTATGCATTATGTTCATATCATTTTCATTACTTAGTTATCATCCTAATCCTAAGTCCTAGTGTCCCTATAGACTCACTGAACCTATAGCTCTTATACCACCAAATGAGACAACCTGTCACACAAAGCAAGATTACTCAAAACCTAAACATGATTAGCTACAAATAAAACACATCACTAAAAAGAGGGCTAATTGAAACATATTAACTTTTCACTAATTTAATCAACAATATTTTCATAAAAGCCCTACATCTTAGATTATTTTATAAATCATACCAAACATCTCCTACAAAGGCTTTGGGTCCCAAGCCACAACATATACATAAAAGATAGCATCCACATGTACAACATTAGAATACTAGGAAAACTCGAGTCGGTGAAACACTATATTCAAAACATTCCCACCCGGACCTGAGAGTACATGGATGACTCTAGGACATACTAGACACATAAGTAACTATCCATCTATGATCCATCACATTAGATCCTCCTCACTACCACAGGTCCACTACTGCTATTGATGATCACCTAAAATGATTGTGGTGACCCAAGGGTGAGACCCGTATCCCAGCAAGATATGTAACTCACAACAAATCTTATTGATTACAACATGTTATGTTATTAAATAGGTTAAGTAGATTAAGAAAATTAAAAGATAGATGAATAAAGCAACATAATAAAACTATTAATCATAATGGATAGTTAACATCAATTCTACTCAGAGTCTTAGAATCTAGCATTATTCTCAATTTCCAGATGTAGAATAGTCATGAACATATCCATTATCATGAACCTTACTAGCATAATAAATATTGATAGCCACATGTGCGTATTTGAAAAGTAGGGGCATGCCTAATAATATAGCATGTCTATAGTCACAAATAAAACTAACAACCTAAGCCTATCTAACAGTATACCACATTCTAACAACATAGGCATATCCAATAGGATGATTAAAGTTAACAATAAAAGCATGTCTAATAGTGTAAGGTATTTCTAATAGCATAACACTATGGACATCATAACTATGTCTAACAATATAAACAACGCTAACAATATAAGAATTTCTAACAATATAAGCATTTCTAATCAATATAACATGTAAGCATACCTACTTCATAAGTAGATCTAACAACATAAGCATACCTATTGACATGAGCATGATTAGCAGTATGGGCATAGATAACTACATAGGCATGACTAACATCATAAGAAATTCTAATAACATAAGCATAGCCATAAGTGTAAGCATGTTTACAACATAAGCATATCTGACTTCCATTAATGCCCCATACATCATCTATATGTGAGAAAGGTAAAAAAGGGTTATCATCCAATGTGAAGCATTGTGTATGATCCTAATAGATATGCAACATGATTATTTACATATTTTATTAATGCCCTTATGATTTGAGTCGTACCACCCAAATCTAACTTACCATTGCTAAGTCAAAATTAGTGCCATACAAGGTCTATGGATGAGTCAAAATCCATGACCTCACCACAACCTCTCGGTCAGTAAAAGAGACACCATAGAAACATATTAGTCAATTGCCACCAGTGACATATAGTCAAGATGAAAACACCTAGCCCACCTCGGTACATGTCACGGTGCCAAAGAACAGGCTCACACATGGTTGTTCTAAAAAGAGGCATAAATGTAGTTATACTGATGCCTATTACATATCACAATCACCAAGATCCAACCACAATCGTTATCAAAACACTTGAAATCAGGATGATAAGGATGTACACTCAAGGCACCCCATAGACTCAACAGTATGCACTCCGATTTCCCCGTAGGAAGACTCGTTTCACCATTCAACAAAGTTCTAACTCTGTAATGGATCTATGACTAGGGAAACTACATGATTAAGGTTTCACTTTGATTATTTCAGTGGATTGAGTGAATTAAGGTTGAGTCAACGAGTGGACATATAAATCCTAATTTATTTGTATCAAACATTTGATATGTAACAACTCTAGTAAATGTAAAACATATATGTTATATTCCTTATTACAACACAACATGACACTATTTCATTTGCCATTCATGACTTTACTCGTCACCATGCCAACATAGGATATAAAATCCTTATCACATTCGAGGGTACCAACCCTTATCACATCTTGAAGATAATCATACTTCTATTAGGGTTCAACCATGTCCAAAGGTGATTAAGACCATAGCATTATTTCCTATAAGAGTATCATTATCTTTCCATGCCTCATCAGGGATCAACTACCATCACATACATGTAACATATAATGTTTGGCTTAACATTGCACCTAACAACAAATTAGAGTTATAATAGTGTGGAGAGATAAAGTACTCCATCATTATATTAAATGCACAAGGAAACTAAGAAACATCTTTGTGTTCTTGAATTAGGATTAAGGTTCAACTACTTAACCCCTTTAGGGTTTCCAAAATAGCAATTGCATGTAATCCATAGTTATTATTATTTCCAACAAATCTTAGAAGTAAGGGCATTCGTTTATTATAACAATATGCAAGGGAACTAGGTATAGTTTACCACCATCTTTTAGTTGTACTAGGATTATAGTTAACAACATAAGTTGGCTTAACATTATGAATCAACACTTTACAACAATCTTAGGTTTATATTTATTTGAGGGAAAAGGTAAGAGTACCAACTCATGGGACTCAAAACCATCAATCCTAACTCATCAAATACCCAACATCAGGTGCAATAAACATTACCTATTGAATCATAGACCACACATCAAACCATCAGATTCAAGGCAATTAAAACCATTACATTGTTTATATGAATCACCATCGTTGAATCATAGTTTCATAAAACGTAACCATCGGGTGCCAGACACGTAAAACATTCAGACATTCATCTAGAAAAATCATTCAGTTACGACTTATAAAAACCATGTATCACCATTGGGTGTATCCCTAAACTCACCATCGGTTTCATGAGAAAGGTACCCCATCAAATAAACTCACCATCAGTTTCATGAGAAAGGAAACCCATCAAATTAGATATTAGTGGAACCATCATTTGTCTTACCCAAGCAAACCATAGATTAAGCAACTAAGTGAATTGTCAATCTAATACTTAAGAGGAAACAATCCATTACCTCCTAGAAATGACCATGGGTCGTTCCACTAAAGAATACCATCTATTTAACACTAAGAGAAATAAGCAAATCAATAATTGTGGTAGCCATCGATTGTAAATCTAGTGAGACCATCAAATTCAAACCATGAGAGAGCATCAAAACCATTAGATGTGAGAGGAAACAAATCCATCATTTTAAGAACAAAAGAATATCCAAAATAGCAACTAAGTAAATTCCATCGGTTGGTATAAGGATCCCACCTATCGAGTTATGAAAATAAGAAAAAATCAGCTCAAGACATTAGAGATAAACCATCATTTGAGAGAGAAACAAGACCATCAACTTGAACCACTTGGGAGATCATGATGACCATAGTTTCTCAAACATAAGAAAATACAAGAACGAAATAAATAAAAACCATTTATTGGAACAAACGGTAGAACCAGATAGCTTCAAAACCAACTATCAAATTGAAACACAAGGAGGGAAAAACATGCTCAAAACCCTGGGATGAACCATCATTCATGGGGCTTAAGATAATCATCAACCATACAGTGTTGAAGAAAATATAATTATCATTTCTTGATCTAACTAAATTCATCAAAATAGTAACTAAAGTATCAAAGTCATTCCTTCTTATAGGCCAACCCATCGGGTCACCCAACAAGTTTTCAACCATTTAAACACCATAGATTATTATGATTGTGGAAGCCATCAACCAACAAGAGCTAATAATATTACAACCATGGGTTCTTGGGCATATAATAAGGTCATCAAAATAGTAGTAATACACCACCCTAGTTCTACATCAAATGACTAGTCATCAGATCATGAGGCAAGGTAAAAATCAACTCAATTGGGTCAAGGACAACCATCAATTTCTACCACAACAAATCCATCAATTCATGGACAAGAAAGGTATACAGCTCAAATCCCAACATAGAGAATGTTCAAAATATTAAAGAGAGCAAACAGAAAGTAATCTACTAAAAAATCATCATATATTTTTACAACTTAGCAAAGGATTCAAATTTGCTACTCATGACTAGGTTTTAAAGCAAGATTTAGCATGGCAAGTTGAATGGTAACCAATAAATGTGGAACAAGTTATATAACTTACATATAGGATGAAGTTGTAGCTCCTAACAGCAAGAAATCGAGGAAGAAGGAAGAAAATCCTAGATTTGAGCTTCTCCATTCGTCCAAACTAGTTTCATTTCCAAGAACAAGAAACCCTGGATCAAAGGAGTAAGAAGAAGAATGTCTATCATGTTTCTAGCACAAACTCAACCATGGGGACCATGGACCTGACCAAGTAGAAGATAAAGGAGGGAAGGATCAGAAAGGAAACAAATCTAAGAGAGAATACCTTACTTGTTTGGGCCAAGAACAATTAAGGAAGCTTCAAAATCTTGAAAGAAGAATAAATATGAATCCCATGATCATATGCAAGTAGATTGCTCCAAGGTCTTCCTTTCTTGAGCTCTTTTCCTTCATCAAGAGAGAGGGAAGAGCTCCAGAAGAAAGAGGGGATGAAGGTGGTGAAGAAAATGTGTAAAAGGATCAGTTTCATGTAGAGAAAGGGGTATAAAAAGCTAAAAGTGAGAGAGAAGAAGGAGGCAAGGTGACTAGCAAAACATGCCAAGTGTTCAAGGTAAAAAAAATTCATTCCATGCAACCCAGAAGATTCGCGATAGTGGGGGGGTTAGGTGTCTTACCGAAACTTGTCTTCCAAAACATCTGTTGGCCCCACTAACATTAAACCCATCGTTCATGCACTCAAGAGGTAGCCCATCTATGAGAGAAAATTATAAGTAAATGTCATGCATAAAACTAAGGTGAAAAATAGGCACCCAATGTCACATTCTAGAATGATATAAAAACATGTGAGGCAAAACAAGCACATGACAAATTGCAAAAAAAAAATCATATGTGGGTAAATTGCATAAAAATCCAAAACGTGAACAAAATTGCATAACATGCTCAAACATTGTCCAAATTGGATCAAACTTGAAATATAGCTTAATTAAATGATATAAAAGCATAAGACAAAGTTTAATTAGGCATCTAAGAACCTATTAAGATAATAAAGCATTATTAGGAATTAATCCAGGTTAGGGCTCTTACAACATTTGGGTGATCCATTGATGACATGAAGGGGATTTCCCCTAGTATATATCAACACAAGATCCAGATTGAAGAGGGAGAAAAACCTATGGTGTGACCCCAGTCATGTATGAATCCTATCATGATGGAGGTGGTAAATTAAGAGGTAGTAGAGCTTCTATCAGTAGGTATAATCTATGCTATTTAAGATTCTAAATGGGTTAGTCCAACTTAGGTAGTTCCTAAGAAGAGAGGAATCATGGTCACTACAAATTTGGAAAGTGAGTTTCTACTAAGATAGTGACCAAGTAGTGAGTTTGCATTGATTATCGTCGATTAAATGTTGCCAATTTGAAAGATCATTTTCCACTCTCATTCATTGATCAAATTCTTGAGAGGCTTGTTAGACGCTCACACTTATATTATTTAGATGGTTACTACAACTACAATTAGGTTTATATGGAACCACAAGAACAAGAGAAGTCTACCTTCACTTGTCCTTATGGTACTTTTTCCTACCATCTATGCCCTTCAATCTTCGTAATGCTTGTACGACATTTCAAAGATTTATGTGGATTTGATAGAGCAATGTGTTGATATTTTTTATAGACATTTAATCGGTCAATGGAAAGTCATTTGAGGACTGCCATGTCAGTATTGATAGTGTAACAACGATTTGAGGGCACTTATCTAGTATTGAAATGGGATAAATGATGTATGATGGTGAGTGAAGGGATTGTGTTTGGAAACAAGGTGTCTAACAAAGGGATGGAAGTTGATTCGGTCAAAATAGAAATGATCTCTAACCTACCTCCACCATCCTTGGTGAAAGGAGTTAAGAGTTTTTTTAGTACATGTTAGGTTTTATCGAAGCTTTATAAAAGATGTTTCAAAGATTTCCAAGCCACTTTCTAAGTTGTTAGAAAAGGACATTGAATTTAATTTTTACAATTAGTATTTGGAAGTATTTGAGATTTTTATGGAGAAGTTGATCTCTGCACATGTGGTGGTGGATCCATATTGGAACCAACCTTTCGAATGAATGAGTGATGTGTCAGATTATGCAGTTGGATCTATTCTAAGCCAATGCAAAAATTGTGCTATTTCTATTATATAGTATGCATCTAGAACTCTAAATGATGCCCAACTTAATTATACCACCACAGAAAAGGAACTTTTAGTTGTTGTTTTTTCCGTTGATAAATTTAGACAATACATAATGGGGGCAATGGTTATTTTGTGGATTGAACATGCGACTATTGAGTACCTTTTGCATAAGAAAGATGCCAAGATGAGGTTAATTCAATATATTTTGTTACTACATGAGTTTGATATAGAAATTAAGGATAAGCCTGGAGTGTAGAAGGTAGTAGAAGATCATCTATCTTGGTTGGAGAAGGTGAATGAGTTGGGGCTAGAGATACCAATTGTTGAGGATTTCCCCAATGAGCAACTTTTTGCTACAAAAAACAAATATCCTTGGTTCTCAAACACAGTAAACTATTTTTCATGTAGAGAATTACCAACAGACTGGGGATATCGAGATAAGATGATTTTTTTCCATTCCTTGAGGTTCTATGTGTGGGTTGATACTATATTGCTTAAGTAATGTAGAGATGGCATATTGAGGAAGGGTGTTGTTGATTGTGAGTTTGAGAGCATTCTTATGCATTGCCACTCTCTACCCACCAGGGGACACCATGCGAGTTGAAGGACGACACCTAAGGTTTCAAAGAGTGGATTTTATTGGTTATCTTTGTTTAAGGATCCTTATGATTTTGCACGGAGCTATGACTCAAGTCAGTGATCAGGCAACATCTCTAGAAGACATGGAATTCCCCTTGATACATTTTAGGAAGTAGAGGTTTTTAATATTTGGGGAATTGAATTTATGGACACCTTTGGGTCTTCTAATTCAAATCTTTAAATTTTTCTTACAGTTGACTATATGTAAAAGTGGGTGGAGAAAACTTTAACTCGCACCGATGATGCACATATTGCATCTTGTTTTGTGAAGGATTGTATTTTCTGTGGGTTTGGGGCAACCAGAGAGATCATAAGTGATGGAATCTCTCACTTTACTAATATGAATTTTAGAGCATTGTTGAGTAAAATATGGAGTGAAACATAGAGTAGGTACCCCATAGTACCACCAAACTCAAGGCCAAGTTGAGGTGTCAAATAAGGAAATAAAGATGATTTTAGAAAAAAACGTTTTAAGCAGTAGGAAAAATTGGAGCATGCAACTTGATGATGCTCTTGTTGGCATGTATGCACATACATCCAATCATATGATGATTGTAATGTCGTATCTTGGAAATGATTTGATTAGAAAAGGCAATCTTCCAATTTATTCCGTTTTATTCAGTTATGAGAAATGGTGAAACATAATAAATTTCTAAAGAATAATATTACTCAATGATGTATGTCTTCGGGTTGAAGACCTGAATGATGAGATCATACGAATTTCAAGAGTATATGCATTTTTGTTATACCCCTAGTCAAATGTTATTGTGGAAGGCTAATAGAAATCAATAACACTTAAGACTAGAGTGTGTGTTGGTTGATGACATATACTCATTAGCCATGATATGTGATCTCAAATCAAGCACATAGATACTTGCTAGAGAACACTATATCAGACAAACCCACCTTGAGAGTGACACATGGAAACCATGATTGGTAGTCAGAGTCATCTCTCATAGTGATTGTGGTGATTATGGTTCTCAGACTTGAAATCACTACACTCATCACATGTCATTCAGTGTACTTCGACATCATCTACTGTGATCCTGAATAAGGGTTGCCATAATGGTGGTACTCGGGTGCATTATGACACATGGGGATGATTGTGAGTGATGTAGATGGGATTTGTCCCTCTTACAAGATTTTGATATCCTGACCACTTGATAAGTGAGACTGAGAAATGCATGGTCATGTTGATGTGAGTCAATATGTGATATTGAGCTTACAAATATCTCAAACAGTCTGCTCTAATTCAAGAAACATGGATTGAATGTTGAATAGGATGATGATTTCATCCCTCAAGTTCAATTTGGATATTAGAGAAAAGGAACTATACATTCACTATAACACCAATCAAAAATTGTAGGTTGAAGTTGTTCTCCAACTTCTCCAATTACTTGGATAGTATTGTAAGTCTTGCTAGATACCAATCATTGCTTGTGAAGTCATAATATGCTTATGAATATCACTACCAATGTAGTTTAGAGTCTAATGGGTCACACACATAGGATTTAATTGGAATAGGAGTATAATAGTGGATGATATTGGAAATGTTCCAAATCAAAGTGATTACCAAAACATTTAGGTATTTTACTATAATAATATTGGAATATAATTTGAGTTAATTGGTTAAAATGTTTAAGAAAATTAATTAGAAATAATTTTTAAGTTGGCTGGCTAATCCTGAGCGATTGAGTAGAGTCGAATGATGAAAATTAGTTAATCAAATAATATGATTAATTGGTTAATTAATTGATTCTAGAATATTCTATCAATAGTCCACAAGCGGCTCATTTTAAATGCAACTGTAGCCTTTTGTTTAACCAAGGGTTTTGAAAAACCATGCTTCCTCTACTATTTATAGGGGATGATAGTTGGATTTTGTGATATACTCTGACACACTCTTCTATGTGAACTCTAGCTTTCATCATCCCTAAGAGAGAGAGAGAAGAAGAGCGACACGATGCTAGCACATCATCAAGAAGAAGGCTATTCCTTCCCGCCGACTTGAGAAGCATGACATGGAGTTCCAGTCTATCTGAGTGGATGAAGTAGAGATACAGGCGTTGTGTTGCATGTGTGTTGAGGATGCTAACAATGACCATCTGTGCACGTGATGGTATACACATGTCACCACATGAACAAACATTGCTGGACTTGCTCCACAATGAGGTATATCTTGTGTACCCTTTTTCAAAATATGTTGTTATCAACAAGATCCTCTAGTATGGTTTGTGGAGAATTCTTTTACTCTTTCTACTACGCCTGTCGCCTCCCCAAAACCCAATAGCTCTTTGGGCTTATATAATTAATTTCTAAGACACCCACAAGCATGATCCTTTATAGGGTAGTCTATGGGTGTGCATGTCACTTGCCTCTAGAACTATAACATAAAGCCAAATGGGCCTTGAGAAAAATGAACTTTGATCTATCTAGTACAGGGAGGAAGCCTACACTAGAGTTAAATGAATTGGATGTGATTAATATATATGACTATGAAAGTTCATGAATTTATTGATGATAGTACTAAGAAGATTCATGACCATCAGATTCTTCATAGGGTGTTTTTACCAAGTCAACGAGTTCTACCATTCAACTCTAAGATGAAATTGCACCCCTGGAAGTCAAGGTCTCGGTGGAGTGGACCCTATGTGGTAGTTAAGGCATTCCCTCATGTCATAGTTGAAATGAATGGTGGTGCCAAAACCATCTTGACAAATGGACAATGCCTCAAACACTATTATGGAGGAGAGGTGGTCCATGAGGAGGAGTAGTTGAAGCTCATTGAGCTTCCTTGAAAAGTTGAACAAGTGATTGTTGAGCCGAGGACATTAAAAAAGGGCACTTATGCGAGCTAGGCTACCCATTTTATCTTTCTTTTTGCATTTTATTTTCAATTTTTTAGATTTTGCTATTTATATTTATATTTCCCTTTGTTAAAAAAAATGAAAAACTTAACTTGATTAAAGTTTGTGTGGTGTGCATATAGAGGCAGTACCGGAACCACCAAAAACCATGTACATGGCAATGACCATCATCATTTTTTCAACATGGTTTTTGAGATTTTTTTGGTACTACCGAATGGAGGGTTCGTGGAATCGAAATCTTACTAGGTTCCTTCCAGAGAATTTCAAGGAAAGTTGGTAGCATCGATAGAGGATTGGTAGCACCCACAGTCTGACCAAAGCTAACAAAGATATAGAAAATCTCTCATTGACACACCGATAGGCTTCTCTGTGGTATTGATTCATTCAGCTTAGTGATGATAAGAATCCACACAGCTTGGTACCACCAACAACATAATCGATGGCACTGGTAGTTTCAAATCCAACCCCTGAAGTTACAACACAATCAACATCAGTACCACCAAGACGTATCTCGGTGGAACCAACTTATACGTTAGAGGTGGGCCAATATCAGCTTGGTACCACCAACAACCATGTCAGTGGCATCGACACGAGTAGCCCATATTAGTGGCACCGACACAATAAGCCCAGATCAGTGGCACCAACATAAGAAGCCCATATCAGTGGCACTAACAGTGAAAACTAGGTTTTTTCATCCAATGGTTAGTGGCACCGATTTGTGTGTGTGTTTCATCAAGTTAGTACCACCAACAATAGTAGTACCACTAACATAGGAGGATGTACATGTTGGTACATCAATGACCCAATACTGTCAATATCAACAGATGGCACTAACGCCCATACATAGCGATAGATGTTGATACCAATAACACTAAATCTTGGTGGCACCAACACAATACAGTCAGGAAACTTTTCATCTATATAAGGGGAGGCTATGGGTGATTTTGAATCACACCCAAAGCATCCATTCACATTCATAAGGTGTTAAATGACCATTGAAACATTGATGGAATCTAGGAGACAAGCCTTTTCCATAGGCACACTCGATTAGATGATGTTGAAGCCCTCCAGGATCACCTTCCTGGTCGAGGATTTGAAGAAGCAATATGCCACCTTGACGAAGAGGGAATTATGCCAATGTAGTATGGGGACCTTGCTTTCCTCACTAAAGTTGGATTCACCAACAACCTTCGTCGAGTATGCAGCAGGAAGGGTATAGTTGGTGATCACCCGTTCTTTATTGATTAGCCCCCCTACCAGAGATAGTTTGGATGTTCCTCACAACTATGGGGTCTACTGCATCCTCGATCACGGGGAAGGTTGGTAGGAATGTTTAGTCAAGTTTTGTCTCTACAATGTTGATCACTACCTCACCCTGGTAGAGTTCAACTTTGTATATGGTTGGACAAGGGGTGAGGTATGGTTCATGTTGGGTGAGTTTGACTTCAGCATGGCTTGGAGATAGATGACAGCCCTTCCTCAAGGGTTTGTCATTAATTGGAACCATTCACCATGATGGACATTGAGCACCCATTCACCTGGAATCGGTATCGATATTTGATGAATACCATCTTTAATAGGTCAACTTAGGGGAAAGGAAAGGTCCAAAAGGTGAACCATTATGTTCTGTGTTCATTTTGACCTTGGGGAAGGAGACAGTCAATCTAAGGTTTCTCTTCCTTCAGCACATGATGGTAGTGAAGAGGAAAGCCCAGAGAAAACACACAATTCACTTTGGGGGCCTACTTATGCCACTCGCCTTACATCTTCACCTCAACCTCCCCAAGGCCAATGCACTCAAGGCATCTTCTATGCTTGACTTCAAGCACTTCAAGTAGGCCCACCTCGTCACCAAGTACTAAGGTAGGGTGTAATGCCTGCTGCACCATCTACAGACAGATTAAGGAAAGGGTCCTTCTTAAAGAGGAAGAAAAGGAAGAAGAAGAGGAGGAGGAGGAGGAAGAAGAAGAGGAGGCTACCATGCCTTATACACAGAGGAGGCATTTCCACCACATCCTGCATCGCTATGCAGCATCCAACTCCACCACCTGCTAGGAGACTCATGATCCATGGCATGCATGTATGAGATGCTTCATTTCATTTAGTAGGGATATTAGTAGTAGTTAGTCACCCTGACCTAGATTCAAGGTGTTCATGAGTATCTTCTTCAGTAGCAGCAAGCAATTTACACAATGAGTGCCTTCTCCTGGTCAATTAGGAGAACATACATACATGCCTGCAACAAATCAAATATCAATAGCAACCACTCTACAACCACTACTAGAGTTAAGGAAACTTTGTTGGCTACTAGCAACCACCAAATATGTCAGCCAAACCTCCACAATTCACCTACACTTTCTACATTCTAGGTCCATAGATGTTGTCAGGAACATTCCATCCACTTCCACCATATTGAGCATCTAGTACCCATGTTCCACCTCTTAGTTTGAGTTTTGACTATGAGTACATAGTTACGTTCAAGCTTGGGGGTGATGGAACAACCTTATGTTGATTTATTTTGTATTTGTTTAGTTTTTTCTTATTTTCAATTAATAGGACCCTCAATCTATCTACTATAATTGTGAAGCATAGTTATCATGATTGCATTGTATCATTAAATAGAGTTTACTTCATGCTCTTGCAATAAATCTAAAAATGATCAAGTTTGTATAAGCTTATTTGTGTAGTCTAAGGCAACATCAATTGGAGGAAGTGCTTGGGTCAGTCAGCTTGAGGACACTTTATATGACTACAAATCTTATGTTATTCAAGACTTGTGTTTGATGTTGAGGTTTGAGCCCAAACCAACCAAATAAATAACGATGTATTAAATGGGAGTTCTAAAAAGAAACCTTAAGGTCACCATGTACATAGGTTGATAGGAGAGGGATATATCATAGCTAAGAAAGGCATTGCCTCTTAGTCATGTGATTCCACCCACCTTCATGATATCTCATTCACCATCGCAAGATGAACGAGCAATCCAAATTATTTCCTCTTGACTTCATTCCATTTCATAGTTGGTAGTATGATGGTTAGTTTATTTGTGAGTACATAAGAAAAGGAAAAAATATTAATATGTACATGTCATTCGATTGGTTGAGAAGTTTTAGTTACATTACAAATTTCATGTCCATTGCATATTTGTCTTTTCCGTCATAGTGTACAACATGTATCTATTTTGCTTTCTCCACAAATTAAGAGTTAAAGGATCTGCATATGTATTCCTACAAATTAACATAAGAAGAGAAAGAAAGAAATGATTTATGGTGAAGAAATCCTGAGCATTAAGCATGAATCATGCTAAAATAAGAGCTTAGGAAAAAAAATCAAAAAAGGGAGAAAAGATGCCTTGAATTCGATATGATTTTTCTTCAAATAGAAGTTGAAAATAGTTTATTGTATGCTTACTTTGACCCACACATAACATTAGGATGAGACAATCAGTGCATTCATCATTCCACTATAATAGTAGGTGTTAGGAGTCATGCATTTTCATTCCCTTCATTTTGCAGGTGCATCATACATTGTTTATGCATAAATAGTTTGGATATTACTTGTGGTTCTTGTTCATAGATACCTATTTCATTTCCACCTATTGTTATGTATGGAAGACAACATATATGATTAATCCCCTCATTCATTTATGTATAGGGAACTGCTTACAACATTATTTTGTAAGTAGACCAGAGCAATGTGCATAGGGAATCACATGGTGCATCAAGCATATGCCCCATTGACTATGATGTTAAGTGATTTGTATTAATAGTGTTTCATTGATCTTAGTGCAAAATCTTAGATGAACATTTTTATCACTTTAGAGTAGTTATTTGTTTAGTGGCTGGTAAGGTACGATTCAGGACTATCAGGTGGGGATAATGGAAAAAGGTAGTTCATAGGATTTTTCCTCATGTTGGCTCTTTCAAATAGATCCAAAGGTAGTGTTACTCAAGGGTGAGAAACATTCAAGCTTAGGGGATTTTGATGCATTGATTTTTAGTCTCTTTTTACAGGCTATTTTTCCATACATTTATTGCATATTTGTTCATTTTGAGATATGTTATGCATTATTTCTCATAATCAACATGTGAATCGTTATTGCATCAAACATTGGGTATTTTTATAGAATCATCCTAAATAATAGTTTATAATATAGAATTTTGCTATTTTCCCCTTGTTTTAGGGAAATTGAGCACTTATATGACAACTCAGTGCTACCGACTAGTGTGTCGATGATACCGAAATGACATAAAGTTTCAATTGGGAGATCCAGAAATCTTAGTGCTATCGAGTAAGGAGTCAATGCTACCAAGGATTCTAGTTAGTGCTATTGACTCACCATCCAGAGAGCATCTAAAACCAAGTTTAATTGTCTTAGTATCACTGATGAACTAGTTGGTGGTACCTACTTCCACATCCAAATTACATAAGAACTCACAGAAGGCAACTCAGTGCTACTGACACACATGTCAGTAGTACCAACAAAGTTTGAGGATCACAAGCCAATCGACTACTTGGTGCCAACGACACCCTATCAATGGTACCCGATCTTCACAATAGTGCATATTTGGGATTAATCTAGATCCAATGGTTGCGACTTAATGACAGACAAAGCCCCACTTATGACATAAGGGGAGTGTATTCAAAAAGTGGCACTGTGTTTGGTCATGTTGCAACAGAGAACAAATCCATGAAATGAGGAGATGAAGGAGATAGCCATGGACCGAATGCTATGGGCACTTCTAAAGGGAAGATTTGTGGTCGAAACAATGCAGATCAAGGTGTTCACCAGATGGGTTAGCCAAGATGACTTCTCTAGGAATTTTCACATTGATTTTCTATTAGTTGGCATATTTTCTTCCTCTTCCTCTCCTTGTATGATGATAGCAATCATGCAAGGCTAAACCCCATATTCCTTAGGACCTAGGAGTAGCACGATATTGCTTTGTATTTGACTTCTATGAATTAATAATCTATTCCCTTCATTATGGATGTAAATATATGGTCTCTTGTCGATATGTTTATGCTTGATCAACATAATTGATGCGATGATTTTGAGTCGCATTTAGAGACATATTTTACTTGTGTTTTATGCATTTATTGGTCATTTTGGTGGTTAATGTTGCATAATTCATCTACTTTGGTCTATGATCCTTCTCTATGTCAAATCTTCCTTATTTTAGTATTTTGAGCACAAATTATTACAATAATATGTTTTATTTCGGTTTATGTGGTTTTGTGTTGCAATTTCAGGAAAAATGAATATTTGCTGCTGTCGATACCATCGACAGTGGTTGATACCATCAACACGTCCATAGGTTGCCAGCCACAAGGAGCAGCACAGAGTCGATACCATCGACGGAGAAGTCGATGGTAGTGACGAACCATCAGGTTGTTGGCGAGAGGGTAGTCGATACTATCGACCCTAAAGTCGGTACTATCGACACGAGGAGTTTCAACGACGGAAAAAGACAAAAGCAACACCTAAGAGAGTCGATACCATCGACCCTCGTCGATGGTATCGAGTTAGCATCAGTCACGACAGAGAAAAGAAAAGAAGACCAGCCGATACTGTGCAGAGTCGATACTATCGACTCGCGTCGATGGTATCGACACCGTCAGATACAAGTTTGTTTCAGATCGATCTAAATCCGACGGCTGTGATATTTTGGTGACCGAACTCGGTGATTATACCTAATGACGGCGGCCAAGAGCAAGCTATCACGTCATTAGCCACTGCACACATCTCGAGAAGGTGTGGAGAGAAGAACGGAGCCCAGAAGCATGCCCCAGCCGTTTCGGACGGCGAAGAAGATGTTTTCCACCACCGAAAGGTGGGAGAACGTGTATTCTACGCCAAGGAGGGCTTGGATCTTCTCCGTTCAGGGGTTTCACCACTCAATCACGTTTTTCTTCATGTTTCCCTTTTTCCCTATCACGTTTTGCTCTGAGATGAACATGCGGGGCTAATCCCCTTTGTCTTTAGGACCAGGAGTAGCCTGGAAAATCATTGTATGACAATTTTATCATAGTAATTCATCATTTATCTCTTAAATCCGTGGTATAATTTCATTTTCTCAATTATATTGTTATGCTTGATCACCATAATAATAATCTAATGCCCTTAATTACTTTGAAAGAAGAATTAATGGTTGAAAAGAGATGGAATTTACATTAATTGACAAATCCCTTGAACAAGGTGATGTAAGGTTAATGGTGGATACTGAGAGATTGACTCTAATGCACCTAGTTTAGGGTATAGGTTGCTACGACGGTGGAACCGACCTAGACATAGGTAGTGAATTGTACCACGACAGTGGGAAATTCTGATATCAGGCCACTACCCGGATAGAGAGATAAATATGAGTGACTAAATAGAAATTCATACAATGAAAACCCACGGTGAAACCGCAATCCTAAAGATTCCCACTTGAATTGATTAAACTAAACATTTAATCGATTGCTTTGTTTTGTTTTATTTTATCTTCTTTTAATTTTACAACAACCTCCAACTTTTTAACCGGTCTAGCTGATTGTGAGTAGTTAATAGTAGTCTCCGATAATTCACGTGTCCCTGAGTTCGACTCGGGCCTCACAAAAGCCTATATTACAGTGACACGTACACTTGTGTTTCTACACACGTAAAAAGCGTGTCAAGTTTTTGGCGCCGTTGCTGGGGACACAGCAATTGTCGGCACTACGAGTGCTGCAAGCGGCCACTCTAGGCCATTTTTTTATTTTTATTATTTTGAAATCATTTCCAAAAATTTATAGCTTATCTTTCGCATCTTGTAGTTGTCTAGCACGGTACTGAACTTAATTTACCATTTTGCAGGTACTGTGTATGGTGCAGACACGTAGTACCGACTACACGCAACAGGCACCAGAGGTTCCACTGTCGGGACCTGACGACGAGGAAGATTACAATCAAGACCATTTGAAAGAAACAGATTCAGAATCCGAACAAGAAGAAATGGCAGAGGAACAAACAATATGGGAGAAGATCAAGGCTTCTTCTTCATCTGCTTCAAAGGGGCCAATCAAGAAGCAGGCGATCAACATTCCAACTTACAAGATTGATCATGCGTTAATCAACTTGGTCAAATCGAATGCTTTCCATGGGCTCAAGAACGAAGACCCAATCACGCAAATAAGCCAATTTGTGGAGAATTGTGACATGATAAAAATTGACAGATTTCCACAAGAGACGCTCTATTTGAAGCTATTCCCGAGTTCTCTAGAAGGGAACACACGAGAGTGGTTGCACAATCTGGACGATGAATATGTGGAATCATGGAACCACATGGTGGAGGTATTCTTTGAAAGGTTCTTCCCGCCCGAGAAGACCAATGACATGATCAGGAAAATCCACAATTTCACCCAGAAGGCAGGAGAGACCTACTCTGAGACCTGGGAAAGGTTCCAGATCATGCTTAGGCGGTGCCCACATCACGGGATTGACAAGGAGACACATGTCAAAATCTTCTATTTTTCTCTCTCCGAGCATGATAGAAGTAACCTCGATTCAGCAGGCTCAAGATTCTTCTTGAACAACACAGATACGAGGTGTTGGGAAATCCTTAAGAACATGGCCAAGAAGCAATCTTGGGGCGACAGGGACGCCGTTGAGCACGTTCGAGTAGTAGGGGAGTCTAAAGCAATCAAGGAGCTGAATGAGAAGATGGACCTTCTCGCGAAGAAACTGCTTGCAAAGGAGGATACTGAATCCGAGGATGAGGCTCAAGTCAAATTCATGAGGCAGTAACAAGGTTACAGAAATAATGATTACTCATGGAGGAAGGACAAGAAATTCTCTTGGAAGGATCCGAACAACTTTTTGCAGGACCCCGATGCAAAACCCCAGCCAGTAGTGGAGGACAAGAGCACGGAGTTGCTCAACCAAGTGATAAAGCAAAACCAAGAATTAATGACTACTTTTGGCCAGCAGATAAAGCAACAGGGGGAATTTATGAACCAATTCGGACAAACACTGCAGAGCCATGGGGCTCAGATGAGGACAATAGAGACGTCCATGGCGCAAATGGCAGCTGAGATAGAAAATCTGAAGAAGCCGGCGCAGCAAGGTTTTCCGGGAACACAAATATTCTAGGAGGAAACCAACAGGCAAAGGCAATCTTGCTAAGGAGTGGCAAGAAGCTTTTAAACCCCAGGGCCGATGAACCAAGCAAACCCCAAGCAGAAACCGAAGGTGAGGCCACTGAGGAGGTGCCACTCTCAGGCACAGAGCCAGTTGAGGAAGTCGCAAAGGATGTCAGTGCAGAGCCCACTGTTGTTGAGGAAGAGACGCAAAAAAGGACACCATATGTGCCACCCCATCAAAGGGCACAGGCTGTCCCGGTCCCATATCTGAATAGTGCAAAGGCAAGGAAAGTGGACGCCCAGTTTAAAAAGTTTCTAGACAGTTTCTGAAAGCTTTCAGTCAATATCCCATTATTGGAAGCAATTGAGCAAATCCCTTCTTACGGAAAATTTCTGAAATACATCATTACGAAGAAGAGGAAAATCCCAAACACGGAGGTTGTGGTGCTTAAGGAGCAGGTGAGTGCCTTCATCATGGGCACATTGCCACCAAAGAGGCAGGATCCAGGCTGCTTCAACATCTCATGTTACATTGGGAAAGTGAAGTTTGGTGAAGCGCTATGTGACTCTGGGGCGAGCATAAACTTGATGCCCCTCTCTACAGTCAAGAAGCTGGGATTAAAAGAGTCACGACCGAGCAACATGACAATCCAACTAGCGAACAATTCTGTGGTGAAGCCATATGGTATATGTGAAGATGTGTTGGTGAAGGTAGATCGTTTTGTATTTCCAGCAGATTTTGTCGTAATGGAGATGCAAGATGAACAAGGCAATGAGCTACTACTCGGACGACCCTTCCAAGCTACAACTGACATGATACTTGAGATGGGGAGAGGTCGTTTGACTTTGGGCATCGCTGATGTGGTCATGCCTTCCAGCACCATGTCACCTAAAGCCAAGGAGCAGTGCCACATGGTAAAGCATTTTGATCACAATATCTCACTTTGTCTAGGGAAGCCATTTTTAGATATGGCTCATGTAATGACCAGGGTGGAAAAAGGGACATTGGCTGTGGACATCATGGAGTAGACCAAGGTGGTATCCCTTAGCAAGGCTGTAGGTTTTCCGAGTGATGAGGAGGAGGACATACCCTCTTCCACTGAAAATGAGGCCATAGAAAATTCGGTTTTTGACACATATCCAAAATTACCACTTGAAGCCTGTTTGGTCAATATCACACATGATTGGATGAGAAGCAAGTCACTGCAAGAGTGTGCCAAGATGTTTCAGGTGATGTCGTGCTTCTATGCTAGGTACTATGAAGACCTTGGCAAACTCCCACCACCACTTCAATCGTCCTTAATCAGCCTGCCCGATTTGGAATTGAAGTCGTTGCCACCACACTTGAAATATGCATTTCTGGCTGAGGAAGAAAAGCTGCCTGTGATTATATCAGCTTATCTGAGTGCCGAGGAGGAGGACCATCTGCTTATTGTGTTGAAGAACTACCGAGGAGCATTCGGGTGGTCGGTTGCAGATATCAAGGGGATCTCCCCTACATTGTGCCAGCACAAGATTTGGCTCGAGGAGGGAGCTAAGCCGGTGATTCAGCCACAACGTCGATTAAATCCCAGCATGATGGAGGTTGTCAAAAAGGAGGTGATCAAGCTCCTTTCTGCAGGTATCATCTATGCTATTTCTGACTCGGCGTGGGTGAGCCCTACGCAGGTAGTCCCTAAAAAGGGGGGAATCACAGTTACCCATAATCTTCTAAATGAACCTGTCACCACCAGCTTGGTAACTGGGTGGCGTGTTTGCATAGATTACCATCGATTGAATGCCGCTACGCTTAAGGATCACTTTCCTCTTCCATTTATTGATCAAATTTTAGAGCGTTTAGCCGGCCGATCGCATTTTTGTTTTCTGGATGGTTATTTGGGGTACAATCAGATCTCGATTGATCCTAAGGACCAAGAGAAGTCCACCTTCACTTGTCCTTATGGAACGTTTGCGTACCGTCGTATGCCTTTTGGGTTATGTAATGCACCGACGACCTTTCAGCATTGTATGCTCGCCATTTTTTCTGATATGGTAGAACGTTGTCTAGATGTTTTTATGGATGATTTCTCTATCTATGGTGCATCTTTTGATGAGTGCCTTTACAATCTGGATAAGGTCTTACAACGTTGTGAGGACACACATTTGGTCCTTAATTGGGAGAAATGCCACATGATGGTGAGTGAAGGAATAGTGCTAGGACATAAAGTGTCTAGCAAAGGTTTGGAGGTAGACCCGATAAAAATTGAAGTGATTTCCAAATTGCCCCCACCAAATTCGGTTAAAGGGGTACGAAGCTTTTTAGGTCACGCCGGCTTCTATCGTCGTTTTATAAAAGATTTTTCTAAAATCGCCAAACCTTTATCTGAGCTGTTAGAAAAGGATGCTATTTTTGACTTTAATGAAAAATGTCTACATGCATTCAATGTGCTTAAGGAAAAATTGATTTCTGCACCGGTTGTGCAAACACCGGATTGGACTGAGCCGTTTGAACTAATGTGTGATGCATCCAATTTCATGGTTGGGGCTGTCTTGGGACAACGGGTGGAAAATAAACCTGCTGTGATTTTTTATGCATCTAAAACTTTGAATGACGCCCAACTCAATTACACGACTACCGAAAAAGAATTGCTTGCCGTTGTTTTTGCTTTTGAAAAATTTCGGCAATATCTTGTTGGTTCAAAAGTCGTGGTATGGACGGACCACGCAGCCATTAAGTATTTGATGGAGAAAAAGGATGCCAAACCTAGATTGATTAGGTGGATCTTGCTTTTATAGGAATTTGATATTGAAATCAAGGATAAGGCGGGCATTGAAAATGTGGTCGCAGACCATTTGTCTAGGTTAGAGAGGGTAGATGAAAAGGGTTTACACATACCCATTACCGAGACATTTCCAGACGAACAACTTTTGAAAGTGAAATCGAAAGACCCGTGGTTTTCTTACATTGTTAACTATCTTGCTTGCAAAATCATCCCGGAAGATTGGACGTACCAAGAGAAGAAGAAATTTTTTCATTCTTTACGTTATTATTTCTGGGATGATCCTATTCTTTTGAAGCAATGCAGAGATGGTGTCTTACACAGGTGTGTACCTGAGGAGGAATACGAGAGTGTTCTTAGCCATTGTCACACACTACCGATGGGCGGCCACCATGCAACTCTCGCACTGCAGCCAAAGTGCTTGAAAGTGGCCTATACTGGCCTACCTTGTTCAAGGATGCTTACGAGTTTGTGCGGCAATGTGATTCCTGCTAAAGGGCGGGTAACATTTTGAAAAGACAAGAGATGCTCCTTAATGTATTCCAGGAGGTTGAGGTATTTGACTTATGGGGCATAGATTTTATGGGACCCTTTGTGTCCTCAAATTCTAATTTGTACATTCTTTTGGCTGTTGATTATGTGTCAAAGTGGGTAGAGGTAATACCCACAAGGACTAATGATTCTACTGTAGTGTGCAGGTTTGTCAAAGAATATATTTTCTGCAGGTTTGGTGTACCAAGGATGATCATAAGTGATGGAGGTACACACTTCCGGAATCAAAAGTTCGCGGCACTGTTGAGAAAGTACGGGGTCAAACACAACATTGGTACCCCGTACCACCCGCAAACTCAAGGACAAGTGGAGGTCTCCAATCGGGAGATTAAGAAGATCTTGGAGCGTATTGTGGCTTCCACAAGGAAGAATTGGAGTACCCTACTACCAGATGCGTTGTGGGCATACAGGACGGCGTTCAAGACACCTATAGGCACTACGCCTTTTAGGTTGGCTTATGGTCGGGCCTGTCACTTATCGGTGGAACTGGAGCATAAAGTGCATTGGGCGCTGAGGAAGCTAAATCTGAGTTATGATGAAGCGGGAAAGAAGAGGTTACTTGAACTCAATGAACTTGACGAGTTGTGAATGAATGCATATGAAAGCTCGCGGATCTACAAGGAGCACACAAAGTTGATTCACGATCGCCATATTCAAATGCACATTTTCAAGAAAGGAGACCGTGTCCTATTGTTCAACTCCAGGCTGAAGATGCATCCCGGGAAGTTGAAATCCCGATGGAGTGGACCATTCACAGTAGAGGAGGTCAGACCACATGGCGCGATCCTAGTGCGTAATGGTGAGACCACATTCCTAGTCAATGGAAAACGGTTGAAATTATATTTTGGTGAAGATGACACAAGGAAAGTGAATGAGGTCAAACTCATTGCACTTCCAGATGCATGAGGAGCTTCATGTCGTCTAGCCTAAGACGTTAAATAAGGGCATTTGTTGGGAGGCAACCCAGCCATAGGTACTTTAGTTTAGTTTCTTTCACATTCGTACTTTGGTTTGTTTTGACTTTGTTTTTAGTGTAAAAAAAAGGTACCGTGATCGTTTGTGTAATGTGCAGGACTGAGGAAGAGTCGATACCGTCGACCCTTATGTCGATGGTATCGACCAGGGTACAGGTTGGCGACTGCAAAAATCGCTCTGCGTCGATACCATCGACGACCTCGTCGATGGTATCGACAGACCAACAGGTTGATTGCAAAGTCGAGGTCGATAGTATCGACATGCAAGTCGATACCATCGAGATCTCTGAAGATTTTCAGAATAAATCGTCTCAGTGAAGTCGATACAATCGACGGGCCTATCGATGGTATCGACCCAGTTACAGGAAGAAAGCGGCGGCCGGGCCTCACGAGGGTGTGCCCTAACCAGAAGTCGATACTATCTACACGCGTCGATAGTATCGACGCGACATGTCACCAATCCGCGAGAGAGAATCTACGGCGATCACATCACCGAGAGAGTCGATCTGGGGGACGGGTCGATACCATCGACACATGTCGATAGTATCGACACATCATCGATCCAGGTCCCCACATCCAGCCATCGACGACCGTCGATACCAGTGGCATTACGGATTGTGCTACGCGTGTCGATACCATCGACCCGCGTCGATGGTATCGACGGGCACACAACAGCGCCGGTGTCAGTTATATAAGGGAGGGCTTGTCATCATATGACGTCACACCTTCAATGAGGTGTTCCTCTACTTGTGCCGTGCGTCCTCCAGAGCAATCCGAGCCCGGCGACGAGCATCCAGGAGCACGTTCTTCACCGAGCGGAGATAATCATCTCCGACCTGCATCGAGCTCCTTCTTCTGTTTCTTCTTCTTTGACAATGGGGCACACCATCGGCGCATCTTCTTCACGCGCGACACCGATGGAGATCCCGGTGTTCGTTCCTCCACCGACTTTATCCATTCCATGTCTGCGGATTGTCCATCCGTTCGCGGAAGTCAAGAAGGTTTATGAGGAACTGATGAAGCGCAAGATCGAGCCGACCCGTTACGTCGAGCGTGACATGATACGTAATCTGGGGTTCAACGCTAATCTCGCCTACGTCTTGAAAGGGAAGGCGAGGCACACAGGCAGGAGGCCCGATGAGATGGAGTTCCATGCCGACGACTAGCCATTCTTTGGTGAATGGCCGACATATAAGGAGCTAGTCGCCGAGTTCATGGCGTCGTTGGACATCTGTGTCGTGCCAAACGACATCATCGCCACAGATCGGGAATGGATCAACCGCCGTGTTTCTTTCCAGCTGTAAAACATTGACTACACTCTCACCCTCAAGCAGTTCAACTCCATCTATAACTGGAATCACGGGCGAGAGCAGTACCGGTGGCCAGACAACTAGACCGACTACGACGCTATCTTTGCCGAGCTCGTGACAGTGCCACCGGGTAAATCAGTGAGCTACCACAACGCAGCGGTAGCAGACTTCGAGTATCCATTCGTGCGGATTCTTCATCGGATGTTGTGTTCCACCCTATTTGCTAGGGGTGATCTGTCTCTTAGCAAATTCCAGGAGACGGACTTGTTTTTCTTGCATAAACTCCTGAAGCGCCAAGAGTGCAACTGGGGAGCATTCTTTCTACAATGGGTGTTGGCGGTAAAGCGGAGTACGCGGAAGGCTCCAATTCATTTTGGAGGACTCATCACACCACTGGCTCACTATCTTGGGCTGAACTTCTTAACCTTGACTCCTCTCTCCAACAGAAGCAAGGTCAATTTGCAACATCTGCACCGATCAAACCTTATCTTGCTTCGGGATGGTTTACCTTATGCTCACTGCCATGTAAACCACACATATCAAGAATGCTCGCTTCCCGACCCTGTCTTCCACATCGAGGGTGCTCAACATTTCCGATGGCCCATCATATCCATTGTCGACTCCGATGAAGATGGAGACCTACACTCCTCTTCGGGCACAAGTAGCACCTAGGAAGCGTCCTCGCATGCATCCGGGTGCATCTTCATCTTCGCAGCCTCCGCCACCACCACTGCCCTCGCAGCCAAGCGAGGATGTTTATTCGATGCAAGGAGTGTATGCCATGCTGCAGGATATACAGCAAATGCAGCAGCACCATACAACAGTGTACAACGGTGTTCAGGAGACGGCGAACCGGTTACTTGACAATCAGAGGGCTATCTTTGAGAATGAGCGCCTCCTCCTCGACAACCAACAACAGATTCATGACAGGTTGCATAGGATGGAGATGCAGCAGCAGCCCTTTTATGATCATTACTGGAGCCAAAACTACTTTGGGGGGGTATCCACAACCTTCATCCATGCCCCAGTATGATCCTAGCTTTCAGGGGCAGTACCCATCCTAGGACCCCACGGCCCCACAGTACCCGCCTCTGCCAGAAGAGTGATCGGTACCTCTGTTCCAACCTTTAAGATTGTTTTTGACTATGAGGCCATAGTCCAATTCAAGCTTAGGGGGGGTGTTGGAATAGCTCTATCCTTAAGTTTTCTTACTTTTTAGTTTTTATTATTTTGTTTCTTGTCATTTAGTTTTTGCAATCTTAGTTTGTTTGTAGGATCCACACTCTATCTAGTGTAATTGTGGAAGTCTTAAGTCTTGTGTCATCTCAATTGCTTGTACATGGGAATTAAGGAAAAAAAAACCATTTAAGTGTTCATAAGTTTGTGTTGTTCAACTTTGAGCACATAACTTAAGAAAATGATTGGTTTTGTCAACTCTAAAATAGAAAATCACAACTGTGCATTCCTAATGATTCATGAAAAGTGGACGGAATTGGTTGTGTGAGCCTAAACTGACCAAATGATAATGAAACTCTAATTTGAAGTAAGAGAGAGAAACCTCTTAACTACTACACAGGTCAGTAAGGAAGGACACATAATAATTTTCAAAGGTTCAGTCAGTTAGTCTTGTGATCTTTCCACCTCATTGTTTTTCACAATCCACCATAAGAATTGGAAGTACATTACAGTTTTAACCTTTTTGATTGCATCTCAGGTAGATAGGTCTTGCATTGCAACTACTTTCATATGTTTTGCATGAAAATGAAAAAAAAATTGAACAGTTATACATGCCCATTATCTTTAGGTGTGTGTCATTTAGTTGCATTCATAATTTTTATGCATAATGTACATCATGTATCTTATTTATTCTTTAAGGGTGATTTACCTATTCCATACATTCATAAATGCTTCAAATATTTGAGCTATGCAGAAAAAGTGAGCCCAACAAATAATTCATTATCATTTATGGATATAAGGGCCTAAAAAAATGAAAAGAAAAATGGAAAAAGAAAAAAAAAGTATTGAGAAGCAAGTAGAATAAGAGGAAGAAAGGAACATAGTCTCACCTGCATTTTAAGATGAGTAAGTACATGATGTAGCTACTTTAGATATTCCTTTTCATCTGGAGAAGGGATGTAGTGCATGCATCATTCCACCCAATTATAGGCATTAGGGCATGTTCATGTGTAAATACATCATTTAGGGCATTTTTGTTTTATGCATGTTGAAACTGTATAATGCTTCCATTTCTTCCATGAGCCACCCATTTCATCCACCCGTTGCTCGAATTGGTAGGCCACCGTGATTTTCTCCTCATTTGTGAATATCAGGAGAGCTGCTTCCATGTAGATGGTAGTTAGGGCGAGCAACGTAGAATAGAAGATCACAAGATGCACCAAGTCTGAATCAGAGAATTTTATTATGTTAACTTCCTTATATGATAGTGTCATTAGTTTTGAGGTAGATACCTTTTATGGATGGTTACTGTCGCCTTTAGGGTAATTATCATTTCATGGTTAGTGAGGGTCGGAATGTGAATGTTTGGTGGGGATCATATGGTAATGTTTGTTGTGATTATCTGTTCTTTAGCTGACCCTAGCAATTCTATTCTAAGGTTTTGTTGCTCGAGGGCGAGCAATGTTCAAGCTTAGGGGAGTTTGATGCGATGATTTTGAGTCACATTTAGAGACATATTTTACTTGTGTTTTATGCATTTATTGGTCATTTTGGTGGTTAATGTTGCATAATTCATCTACTTTGGTCTATGATCCTTCTCTATGTCAAATCTCCCTTATTTCAATATTTTGAGCACAAATTATTACAATAATATGTTTTATTCCGGTTTATGTGGTTTTGTGTTGCAATTTCAGGAAAAATGAATATCTACTGTTGTCGATACCATCGACAGTGGTCGATACCATCGACACGACCACAGGTTGCCAGCCGCAAGGAGCAGCACAGAGTCAATACCATCGACGGAGAAGTCGATGGTAGCGATGAACCATCAGGTTGTTGGCGAGAGGGTAGTCGATACTATCGACCCTAAAGTCAATACTATCGACACGAGGAGTTTCAGCGACCGAAAAAGATAAAAGTGACGCCTAAGAGAGTCGATACCATCGACCCTCGTTGATGGTATCGAGTTAGCATCAGTCGCGACAAAGAAAAGAAAAGAAGACCATTCGATACTATCGACTCGCGTCGATGGTATCGACACCGTCAGATACAAGTTTGTTTCAGATCGATCTAAATCCGAAGGCTGTGATATTTTTGTGACTGAACTCGGTGATTATACCTAATGACGGCGGCCAAGAGTAAGCTATCACGTCATTAGCCACTGCACATGTCCCGAGAAGGTGTGGAGAGAAGAACGGAGCCCAGAAGCACGCCCCAACCGTTCCGGATGGTGAAGAAGACGTTTTCCACCACCGAAAGGCGGGAGAACGCATATTCTACGCCAAGGAGCGCTTGGATCTTCTCCGTTCAGGGGTTTCACCACTCAATCACGTTTTTCTCCATGTTTCCCTTTTTCTCTATCACGTTTTGCTCTGAGATGAACATGCGGGGCTAATCCCCTTTGTCTTTAGGACTGGGAGTAGCCTGGGAAATCATTGTATGACAATTTTATCATAGTAATTCATCATTTATCTCTTAAATCTGTGGTATAATTTCGTTTTCTCAATTATATTGTTATGCTTGATCACCATAATAATAATCTAATGCCCTTAATTACTTTGAAAGAAGAATTAATGATTGAAAAGAGACGGAATTTACATTAATTGACAAATCCCTTAAACAAGGTGATGTAAGGTTAATGGTGGATACCGAGAGATTGACTCTAATGCACCTAGTTTAGGGTATAGGTTTCTACGATGGTGGAACCAACCTAGACATAGGTAGTGAATTGTACCACGACAGTGGGCAATTATGATATCAGGCCACTACCCGGATAGAGAGATAAATCTGAGTGACTAAATAGAAATTCATACAATGAAAACCCTTGGTGAAACCACAATCCTAAAGATTCCCACTTTAATTGATTAAACTAAACATTTAATCGATTTCTTTGTTTTGTTTTATTTTATCTTCTTTTAATTTTACAACAACCTCCAACTTTTTAACCAGTCTAGCTGATTGCGAGTAGTTAGTAGTAGTCTCCGATAATTCACGTGTCCCTGAGTTTGACTCGGGCCTCACAAAGGCCTATATTATAGTGACGCGTACACTTGCATTTCTACGCACGTAAAAAGTGTGTCAATAATCAAAGTAACTGACTACTACTTTGGGAAGGGGATTAGTGATTGGAAAAATCATAGGCCCACATAGCCTATATTGCATCTCGTGAGAGGGATTATGACTGTGAAAGAACAATATAGAGATTTTGATAAAACACCTAACTAATTCTTAAACTACTACAAAAGTGGGGTTTGTTTTAGTTTAGGCAGTGTATTATGCTGCATGAGTGGGTAATAGATCTTTAGTCCAGATTTAAGGGTGAATAATTATTGATGAAATGGAATTTGAATGCATTGGGTAGCATGGTGAAACCATAGTCCTGAGGAATCCATCCATTCATACTCACAATCATTTAATTTTATATATTTTTTGTGTATGGTATAAAACAGTCAATCAAACATTTTTCTTAACCCTAGATTGTTAGGTTAAATAGAGTAGTAGTCTCTGGTAAATGTTTCCCTGAGTTTGACGATGATGCCTCATAGGCATGTATTACACGATGTGTACACTTGCATTTTACACGCATAGTTTGAGCATGTCAAGAAACCTAGATGAGCAAAGTCTGACATGGGATGGGTTTAGGAAGTGGTTTGAGTCTTTCTATAATCTTGACACATACATACATGACAAGATTTGTTAGTTTGAGACTTTGAGGTAGAGATAGATGACAATAACTATGAGTTTCTTTTTGTATATTTGCTTAGTTTTTTCCTCAACTATGTGTCATAAATGAGGATAACATTAGGCATTTTGAGCAAGGATTGAATTATGATCTACATGAGAGTATAGTTGTGATAGAATCCATGACATATTTTCATGTCTTTGTTGATGCAGTTAGGCATGTGGAGCATGTCATCCAATAGAGGTGGAAGTTTGAGACCCACAAGAGGGTAGGTGGTGAGTTGAGTGGGCTAGGACCTATTGCATGGTTGAGGATGACTATGTTCCCTACCAATCCTTCTAGGAGGTCAGACGTGCCAACTATTGCACCGCCATAGACTCCATATGGAAAGGGTACTACTACATTTGTAGCTAGGGGACCAGAACCACAAAGGACACAGAGTAAAGGAACTGTGACATGACCTCATATGTCGATCTTTAACTTGACACCACCATAGTGTATAGCTTGCAGCGGGTTCCATAGAGGTCCATGTTGGGATCCTAATTTCAAATATTATTTTATATGTGGTTTGGAAGGACATTTCGTTAGGGATTGTCCACATGGAATACAACAAAAATCAATGACTAAAGTACAAAGACTGAAAACACCACATAGCTCATGTAGAGGGTATGCATCACATGTAGATTCCATCACTCAGGTAGCCACAATACATCAGGGTAGAGGATGAGGTCGAGGTAGGCAGCTGGCGATAGCCCATGCTTATTCTTTGACCCATCAGGAGGGAGTAGTTTATTTAAATGTTGTGACAAGTCAGATTTGTTTAGTTACATCTATTCTCATACATGTATAGTGTTGATTGGCCCTAGTGCTACACATTCTTTTGTGACTCAGGATTTCATATCCACATGTCAACTTTCTGTGGAGGAGGTACCTTATGATTTCTTGCTAGAGATACCTATTGTAGTTGTGACATAGGTTTGTCCTAAATGTGTTCTAAGATTCAATGGAAAATGGTACAAGTAGACTTATTATATTATTCTAGGCATGGATTTCTTAGAGAAATACCGAGTGAAGCTAGGTTGCTTTATTAAGGAATCTATATTTTTGATGTAGATTATTCTTTGATCTTTTAAGGGGATAGGAAAGTACTAGCTACATGTTTGATATCTACTATATCTATTGAAAAGATGATGAGGAATTGATGTATAGGTTATCTCACACATGTAATGGATACTAGGATTGAGAACCCTACCTATGGTGTACCCATAGTGAAAGATTACATTGATGTTTTTACTGATGAACTTCCATGTTTATCTCCAGTTGAAGAGATTGATTTTAAGATGAATATAACTGTAGGTACTCAACCTATTGCACAAGCATTGTATCGCTGGCTCCAACTGAACTGAGAGAGATAAATAACCAATTGCAAAAATTGCTTGATAAGAGTTTTATTTGACCTAGCACACCTCGATGGGGAGCATCAGTACTATTCGTGAAGAAGAAGGATAGAAGAATGTGTTTGTGTATCAATTATCGACAAATTAACAAACTCACTATCAAGAATAAATATCCTTTGCCTAGGATCGATGATATTTATGATCAACTGAGAGAGGCAACTATGTTTTCTAAGATAGAGTTACAATCAAGTTATCATCAGGTCAAGATCAAGGCCAAAGATATTAGTAAGACAATGTTCATGACCATATATGACCATTATGAGTTCTTGGTTATGTGGTTTGGACCAACTAATGCACTAAAAGCTTTTATGGACCTGATGAATAGAGTATCTTATTTGTACCTTGATCAACTCATTATTGTTTTCATTGATGATATCTTGATATTTTCTATGAATAGAGAGCAACATGAAATTCATTTATCATTGGCTTTATATGTATGAGGACAAAATAAGCTATGTGTCAAGTTCAGTAAATGTGAGTTCTGGTTATCTAAGGTGGCATTCTATGCCATGTGATTTTAGCTGAAGGGATTTGTGTACATCCCAAGAAAGTGGATTATATACTCCAATGGGAGAATCCCAAGACACTCACTAAAGTGAGGAGTTCTCTTGGCTTAGTATGATAGTATAGAAGGTTCATATAGGACTCTAGCATTTTTTCCATGCCTTTGACTCATTTGACAAAGAAAGAAGTCCAATTCATATGGACAAGTCAGTGTGAGCATAGCTTTCAACATCTGAATAAGCTATTGACATTTACACTAGTCCTAACTATTCATGAGATGGGGAAAGGTTATGTTGTATATTGTGATGCCTCTAAGAAGGTTTTAGGTTGTGCTCTTATGCAGGATGGTAAGGTATATTGGATCCTAGATGGGTGATTAGATGCTCTAGAGGGGGGGTGAATAGAGCTGAAAGCACTTACACAAAATTCATTAAACCTTCAAATTATATGACAAGATAAGGTTGCTAAATAGGTAATTTGAGTGCAACTAAATCATGCATAGCAAGGATAAGAGAGATTGAACATGCACCAAATAGACAAGCTATTTAGAGTGGTTCCACACTTCAAACTAGAAGTGTGTCAGTCCACTTGCCTAGAGAGGTCAACCTCTAGGACTTCAACCAATTGCACTCTTATATTCATTAATAAGACATACAATACATGACCAACAAAGGACTTACCTATCCAATACAAAGAGTCTTCAACCTTACCAAGGACTTACCCACTTTGCAAGAGTCTTCGGCCTTCTCCAAGGACTTACCCACTCTTGCACAAGTCTTCGGCCTTGCAGGAATTACCCACTCTTCTTGGATCTTCGGCCTTTGACTTCACCTTCACTCGGAGAAGCTTTCCACCAAGGACTTACCCACTTGAGCTTGAGTCTTCTGCCTTCTCCAAGGGCTTACCCACTCTAGCTCCAAGTCTTCAGCCTTGATCTTCACCAAGGGACTCCTTCCCTTGTTCTTCTTCACCTCTCTTGGATAAGAGAGAGAACCTTCATCTTCAATATAGGAAATGAGAGATGGGGAGGTGGTGGAAGTGAGAGCCTCACAAGATATACAAATAATACTAGCTCTCTTACAAATCTCCTACTCACTCTAATGGATGTAGCAAGTGATTAAGCTTAGAGAGAGAGAGGAGGTTGTAGGAAGCACTCAACTATAGAATAGGAACCTCTCAAAGAGTTTGCATGGAATGCTCAACCTTGGAATGAAGCCCAAGGGGTCCTATTTATAGCTAGGGATGCCTCTTAGCCTTTGGGAACACTTGTGAACGAAAAATAGCCATTTTACAAGTTGCAACGGATCTATTTTGGGTCCCAACAAAGTCTCCAACGGTTGGAAATGCTTTTTCTGCATTCCAGTACAGTCTGATCGGCCGAGTTTCTATAAAGGCAATTCGGCCGAACCACTAAAAGACAAGGCTGAAAGCTAGACTGTCGGCCGAGTTTCCTTTGAGAAACTCGACCGATCGGTCCATTTCCAGACTTGGACCGATCAGTGGATCGGACGAGTTTCCTAGATAGAACTCGACCGAACGGTGGATCGGCTGAGTTTGTAACTCGGCCGATTCCAACAAAAATCCCAGAATATATGGATCGGCCGAGTTTGGAATTTGGCCGACAAAATCCCTGTTATGGGTATTTTGGAATTTTCATTTAACCGTACAAATGATGGATTTTTGTGTCCCAATAATTTTTCTAAGCTTAATTACAAGTCATACAATCATTACAAGTGATTAAAAAGCAATTCTAAGGTCATTTACATAGAGATCCCAAATTACACACTTGTAGCTATTTTGACTTGTCTTTTCTCCAATTTGATATGCGCAAGTTAGGGCATTTGGAGTGTGTCTAAAGCTAATCTGAAATCACTCAATGTAGAAGCATTAGACACCAATATGTGGAATGGTTAGTCATCATCAAAACAAGGGTTTAGTCAATTTAGACGTGAGTCAACATTGACCTAATTGACCTTGAGTCAACAAGGTATTGGCATATGCTTCTAGACAATTAGACTTGTCAAACGGGTGGGTGGTTGGGTTTGGTTTGGGTCATTGCTGGTTTAGGCCTCGCGGGTCCAGGTTATTAATACCCAATGTTAAATGGGTGGTAAAGTAGCACACACAAACCCGACCCAGTGGGTTGTGGGTCGTCATTGTATGCCCATATAATATGTGCATGGTGAAAAGATATTGCTAGTTTTTGTTCAATAAAAAAAAGTAGAATGATTCACTAATAATTTTTTGTGTCAACATAGAAAAATGAGGGCAGCCTTTCACTACTTTTTGTGTCAAATAAAATGTATATATCTATTTGATGTTTTAAAATAAATTGTAAGTGACAAAAAGAAAACAACCATTTCTGCAATGTAAAATAATTTTTTAATGATATAGATGTTATGGATAGCATAATATATCAGCATAACAACACTATATTTTATCATCTTATGTTAATTTTTGTTGGATATATCATGTTCTTATGATTGTCTATTGCATAAATAAACAAAAAGAGAATATAATTGTTACTATTGAATATAAAACATGAATTACACTATATTTTCGTTAACATAAATGACAATGTAGAAGATAACTACTTTGTTTCCATTAGTATAAACAATTAACAAAGAATCAATCAAGAAAGTTAGACTTTAACTCTTTATATTGTACACATTACACATCATCGATTTCGTTGCTTGATAAATGTATCAGTGTGACATCAATAGGTAATATATTTATATTAATATATTATTTAGTTAAATGGGCACTTGCGGGTGACCATGGGTCACCCATGAAACCCACTAAATAAACTAGTGGGTATGGATTTGGGTGATTTATAGTGGGTGGAAAATTTGGTCACCCAAACCCAACTTAAACGGGTCATCCCATGGGTGTCCATGGATTTTAACCCAGTTTGGCATGTCTATAGATAGCTGAAGAAGCTTGAAGAGAAATACCCTATGCATGACCTACAACTTGTTGTAGTAGTCTTAGAAATGCAAACCTGGTAGCATTATCTATATAAAGAGCCTCGCCAAGTATATACTAATCATAAAAGCTTGAAAATAATTCTGCACACAGAAAGATAAAAATATGAGATAGAGTAGATGTCTTGAATTGATTAAAGAGTATGAGTACATCGTTGATTACTATCTTAGAAAGGTAAATGTGGTGGCATATACACTAAGTAGAAAGTTATCAACTTCTATGCCTTCTATAGAAATGAGTTTCTTGGCATGCATTAGAAGGGACATGCTTTTGTCTCTTATAGAGATGAATGTGCATATGGATTTCACATCTCTGATGGTCTTCTAGCACAACTTCAAATAAAACCTCTATTGGGACATTAGACTAAACAAATAAAAGGATACGATCCTTATATTCAAAATCTAATCAAAGAGATGCGAGAAGGGAAGAAGAAGGCTTCCACTCCACTAATGAAGATATTTTATGTTTTTAAGGAAGTTTATGTGTCATAGATCAGGAAGAGTTGAGAAAGATTGTGCTTGAGGAGGCACATTCTTTTGTATATGTGATGCATCTAGGTAGTTCCAAAATGTATAAAAATCTCAAGGAATTATATTGGTGGCCAAGAATGAAGAAAGATGCAGCTGAATTGTTGCAAGCTGTTGTGTATGCCAACAAGTGAAGGTATAACATCAAAGACCCATTGCATATTTTCAACCTTTGCCTATACTATAGGGATGATTCCATATGAGTTGTTGTAGATAGATTGACAAAGAGAACTCAATATTTTCCTATCAAGATGACTTTTTCTACTGAACAACTAACTCATATATATGTTGATGAGCTAATTAGAACACATGGAGTTATGCTTTCTATTGTATCCGATAGAGGTCCACCATTTACTTCTAGGTTGTAGATTAGACTACATGAAGAAATGGGAATTCATTTGAAGTTTAGTACCACTTTCATTGTCACATTGATGGTATAAATATCCAGTCATTTTGATATTTACAAAATAATATCAAAAAATATAAAAAAAATCTTATACAATCATGCTTTATATAAGAGTCATAGAAGTTCTACATAAAATTACAACATATTAGGCATTGATTCCTATCTAGTATTCATAGAGGACAACTCTTGCACGTCTCTTCTAGATCTTCTTTGATCACATTTCCATGAATTCTCTAAGGAACAAAATCACACATGGACCCCAAGAAGGGAAATATGGGTTAGTCGAATGACTGGTACAAAATTGATATTTGGATAGTAAAAGTATGACCTTGTCTACAAAGGGTGATAAAATGTAAAGGAATAAATAATATAGGCAAGTATATAAAGGTAGAAAAGGGTTTTCAAATTCAATAATTCAATAGCCAACTTTTAAAACTATTAATTCAAGTTTTCAAATAGATAGCTCATGGCAATGTCTAGTTGTTGTGGAAGCCATGTGTTCTAACCTATAGAGAATGACAACACACCAACTAACATTCTCAGTATATTGAGGGACCTTATGTTATTTAACTATGCATAGAGATGTGGAAGCATAATTCCAAATGGCAGCCTTTCAAGGAGGAAGGCTAAGGTTTAAAATCAATTTTTGGGTCAACCTATCTAATCATGCATGCAATCAATGAGGGAAAAAATATTCCAAATATAAATAGAAATATCATATCTATGGATCACAATACGCAAAATTATGAGTCCAAGTATTCAGCTCTACAAATTTAATCAAAACAGAGAGATTTACAAATGTAGAGGAATATTTGTCACTATATTGCTGGGAATCGAGTGGTGTTAAATTTTTATTTTATGAGTATTGTGGGTGGCTAGGGTTCCCATTTTAGGAGTTTGATTCAATTATTTCCCATTCTAATCTTTTTGAGGGTATTTACTAAGTTATATGCATATAATGGAAGTCTTATAATTAAGTATAGTATCATCATACCATGTTACTGGTGTCTTGGCATATCCTCGGTCTAGGGTTTTAGATATGTTCTCATTATAAGCTTCAGATTTAGTGTGGTTTTCCAAACTTTATGTTGTACATGAATTTTCTTTGTACTCTTCTTTATGATATATACAAAATTATTTGAATTATATATATATATATATATATATATATATATATATATATATATACGTGCACACACACCTCCCATATCCCTATTGTATTTCTAAATATCACATTATGTATATGATCTAGGGATTTATTTGAGAATAAGAACAAAGTTCATTATACATGACCTACTCACTAATAATTATTGAATGTATAATATCACCATGTGACCATTAATTGACTTTTGTGTATTATTACTCACATGTTTATCATTAAGATAATAGACAAATATGAAATATTGTTCTAATAATTAGGTTTTATATGTATAAAAATGTCCTGGACATTATTTGTCTTTTATATCATATATTTGTACTCATTTACTTCCTAAAACTAGGTATTACAACTTGCTAATTATTAATACTATACCCTACTATGTAGACTAGTATGATTAGCATTAGAAGATTGATCAAGACATGGTTATTATCGTCATCCTAAACACGTTAATTTTCATTGGTCTTTCTATTTAGGACATTATACATATACACTACTATACCATTATGTGTCTAATCAATAGTATAATCAAGTTATATCTCCACAACTAATTAAGTTCTAAATAATTGGAATAGAAAATAGTACTAACCTACTGATCTTTGTGGGTTAGCTGAACACGTAGGTGGACATCTAAGAAACCAAAGTCTGGTTGGTTTTCCATCCCAAACTGTTGTTGAATTCTTCAACTTGAAGTAGGGGTATACCCAATACACTTTCAGTTTGAGTGAAGATTAGGCTTTCTCAACTGTTTATCTCGTCATGGTAAACTCCTCCCTTAGTAGTATGGTTGAGGATATCTTGATGGTGATGGTCGATGCAGTCATAAGGGATAGATGGAGGATGGTGCTTTTGAGTGAGGGGTTGATGAATGGCATCTGGCTTTCACATGGTCGAGGTGATTATTGCTACAGGTTCGAGAGGCTTAGGGTCTAGTGTTGTTGTTGTTTTTAGGCGGTTTCTCTTGTTCATGGTTGTAGATGTGGAGTGACATCGGTTGGGAGGATTGAGATGATGCTAGAGGGATGTGTACGAGAAAGGTATATAGTATGTGTGTGTTTCAGGGTGTCAAAAGGTCTAGGTTTTTACTTATGGCTTTTTGCATTGTAGGTTGAAGATGAAGGTGGTCGGGTTCTATTGCATCTGAGTTTGTAGGGTGTGGTGGTCTTCTTTGTTAGACATTGGGGTTCTAGATGGTTGTGGTGTAGAAGATTTCTATGGTGGCAAGGTCTAAAAATAGTAGCTCCTTTATGGTTTTTTTGTGAGGAGGAGGGTCCTGGTGCATGTAGGTCTCCTAAGAAACTGAGTTGCATGTTTCGTGATAGTAGGCAGAGTGGAGAAAGGAGGTGGTGTTAGGTTTGATCAGGTGGGATGCAACTATGTTTTGTGGGCATTCTCCATGTGCTAGGGTATCATTGCTGGGAGGTCAAAAACAATGAGGGGGAAAAGAGGATTTGGGGGACGAGTCTCTGATGTCTTCTTCTTCTCGCAATGCTATGGTTCTCAGTTGTTTGGTTAAGGAAGTGCTTCAGAAGTGGCGTTGTAGTTGTTGTGGTGCAAATTTCCAGGTTTGTAGGTAATTGATCTTAGTTGGGGTCGTGACTATGATTGAGGAAGAGGAAATAGATATAGAGAGGAGGGGCAGGGTCACAAAGGCCCGTCATTCTCTTGTAATTTTTATGAGGCGTTACATGGGGAGATACATGGCTCCCTCTCCTATAGATATTCAATTGCCTTGTAACAAAGGGTATTTATTCTAATTACTTTATTGTTGTAAGTTATAAACGGATGAGTCAATTACCATGAGAGTTCAGTCATGAGTTTGATTTCCCGAGGAATAAACGTATAACATACTAGATCCATTTTTAGTGAATATGAATTAACTAACTTAATCAACCTAAATAGAAATTTCTTTTAATATTATGAATATTTTCCATCAAGTTCAAATTTAATAGTAGTCAAATTGAGAAGGTTAGGTGGGTTCAAGGTCTAACAAGGTAGTTAGGCAAAAAAATATCAAGCTAGAATAAATGCTTTTAAATATGACAGATGATATACCAATGAGGGAATAATATGTTATTCTCTCAAATGAAGAGTAATGATTTATTTAGGCACAAGGAACTCAAAAGGTGATTGACCAATTTGCATCAAGGGACATGATAATAAATCAAAATGATCAGATACAAGTTGGAAAGAAGGACCTATTTGCAGTTAGGGGTGAGAATCAGTCCAGAACTGGATCGAACCAGACCAAACCGGACTAGACCGAGGACCAATTTTGTAAGAATTTATGGACTGTAGACCGGACCTTTTCGAGGTAGGACCAGACCGTAATCATCCTTTTTAATTTTTTCACAACTTATTTAATTGTAAAAGGTAGATAATATTAGTTACTTCTAACAATTATATAACACTAATAGAAAATATTTACGCTACTAGTGCTTATGTGTACTTTATTTGTACTTGTTACATAATATACTGACAAATATACATACATTTTACATAAAAGTCGGTCTACGGTCCGGTCCACGGTCGGACCTTTTTGGACCGGACCGGACCGGACTGAAGACTGAATTCACCAAAATTTGCATACCGCAGACCTGACCGAACTGACCGGTCCAGTCTGAGTTTTCAGTCTAGACCATTATTTACTCGCACCTATTTGCAATTGAGCTCAAGTTTAGGTAAATTATGAATAATGTCTCAAAATAAGTTTAACCCTCAAAATCCAGGACAATGCAAAACCTAGAAGACATGCTTACGACATGTGCTCTGCACTTCCCTATTAGTTAGGATAATTTGCATATAGTGATGGTTAGAAATCCAGCCTTAGAATGGCACCTTATAAAACTTTGTATGATAGGAAGTGTAGATCTCCAATGTGTTGGTATGGGACTATTGAGACAAAGATGTTGGGTCCTAAGATAATATGACAATCTTTTGAGAAGATCTTTGTGATTCGCCAAGAATTGAAAGTTGCATAGGATGGTCAGAACATCTATGCAGACACAAGCATTGACCTCTTGAGTTTTAGGTAAGGGATCTAGTATATATACAAGTTTCTTCTAGGAAAGGTGTACTCAGGTTCAAGAAGCGGGGAAAGTTAGCTCCTAGATATATGAGGCCATACCCCATTCTTCAATGGGATGGAAATGTAGCTTACTGACTTGAGTTACCACTTGAGTTAGAGAACATGCATGATATATTCCATGTATCTATGCTAAGGAAGTGTCATTCTGATACTGATAAGATTTTTTATCCATTTGATCTACATTTAGCAGATGATTTTGACCTATGAGGAAGGCCCAGTTCAGATTACACATAGGAAGATCAAAAGGATGTGTAGACATGAGATACCTATTGTGAAGATCTTATGGAGACATGATGGAGTTCAAGAAGCAACATGGGAACTTGAGGATGAGATGTGTTGACGCCATCTTGACCTTTTCTAGAGTTTTGGGATGAAACTCTGAAGGGAGGGGAGATTTGTAATGACCCATTCATTAATTACATTGAATCCTAGTTAAATCTTCATAAGAGTCATCTGTTATTGAATTAATTTTCTCTTAATTAGGTTGAACATTACTTTAAATTCTAAATATTATTTTTAGTCTATTGTTGTGGATGATATGATTTGTAGGGTTATAAATTAAAAACCCTAGTTGCATGAAATCATCAATGGAAAATGTGAAAATAAATTTAGGGTTAAGTATAACAGTCTAATAAACGATTTGTATTATTTTATATATAACTCATATTATCCTAAATTTTTAGATATGTATTGGAAAACTCAACTAATAGTGTTAGTAAAAAAAATCATAATATGTTGAATTTCATGGACCTGTTGGTCGATCGATTTTCTACAGGACAAACTCAATCGACCATGCTATACATACTGAAGTATCTCAATAGTATTTGATTTTTAGTAATTTATTGGCCTATCCAATTAAGTTGAAAAATTAATTGTGGATCATATACTTGATTTCAGATAATGTATTTTTCATAATTTTTGGAGCGTATTGGTGGCACAACAAAACCTTGTGTCGACTGAGTTTCTTACCAGGAACAACTCAACTGACCAAAGTTTATGGAAAAATAAAAAAGGACTAAAAAATGTCTATAATTAATTATACCAAGCACCTTAATGAGTATATATGATACCATTACAACCCAAGGACCTCATGTTTCATTCCTACTCATCAGAGCTTCAGATTTCTTGAGAGAAGAGGAGATTCTAGCATTTGGAGAATTTGAAGTTGAAATTTCAGATTCTAGAGTTTTCTCTTTCTAAGGTTGGTAAATTCCATATGAATCATAAATATTTGCTAGGTTTATTTACTTTCATTATCTACCATGTATAGAACTTCTCACTCCACTTATTTGGATCACAATAACCTCAAATCAATCTCTTTTTTCATTCTTTTTCTTCCTATCCTTAAATTAATCTATTTTTTCATTCTTTTTCTTCCTTTCTTCTTCTTATATGTTCTTGAGAAAATAGGTGCAAGAAAAATATTATTTCTTTGAAGCTTGATGATTCAAGTACATCAGTAGTTGGGATATTAAATTCAAATGCTTCACACTTGATATGAGTGGTATAGGTTCATTTGAAAACTCTTATTTAACTATAACCCTAAATCTACTCATTAAACTACAATTGGTGGAAATTGAGCAACTCCAACAATGTATAGAACTGTGTTCCTTAGTTGGTCTTGGAAATGATTTTTGTCTTGATCCTTGTAAATGAATCAATTGTATGTTATGTTTTCTTGATAATGGGTAATATAAAATTTTCAAATTCAGTTTGTACATTCTTACTATCTATATGTTGCAAATGTCATATATTGATTAAATATGGAATATTGTGTATAAATTATAAATTCTTGAGTTGTGTTTGATTCGTTTGAGTTTATGTGATGGATATGGATATATGGGGCATATGTAATCTGAATTGAAACAAAATGTATCTCTTTTTTGTTGATAAAATAGTCTATGCACTAAGAAATAACATGCTTACAACGGAACTCCTATAAACATGGGATAACAAGATGTTCCACCATGGAGGACACATACGAAGATGTGTTCCATAGTCTAACATAGATGAATAAAAGCAAGTGGGACCCAAAGTATCAGAGTCTGTGGGGGAGGTACCCCTTAACAATGAGTCTCAGCATAAAGATGAAAAAAGACATGATAATGAAGTTCCCCATCCAGTTGTAGCTTTGGTGGTCTGGTTCAGAAGCCTGTGTCATCAGCTATGATATCTTCCAGTGTGTAGCAGCCTTCACCATTATGATCTCCAAACACATTATCCTGGTCCTTATATGCTACCATCACCCATGTTGTTGTGGAAGTCAGTCCTGTAATGCAAGTTAATGTATAATGAATGTTCAATATCAGTCAGTATTTGGTGTTCAGGACAATTAGAGTTGTATTTTCTCTGTTTTCTTTCTAACCAAATATGTCGAGGGTGTTTATAATCAGGTCTGTTGTAGGTAGGTTTTGATTATGTGGTTTATGCATGTGATTTTGTTTGATAAAAGAAAGTTGCCAGTGATAGTGTGTGGTGGAAAGTATTTGTAGAGGAAGTGTAGTGTGAATAGGCAGTTGGTGAAGAGGTGTTGTGTAGTTTCTTCTTATGAATGACATAGATAACATCTAGTAGGTCTGTGAAAGCCTCTTTTGTTGATGAAATGGTCTATGGGAATCTTGTAATTTGAAATGAGCCAGAAGAATATTTTGTATATTTGTGGCCATTTCATTTTCCAAATGGTTTTCATACCAGATATCTATCTTTTGTGTGTGAGGTGTAGATAATCTTTATTAGGTGTGTATGTAGGTCCCCATTTCCATGAGATGAAGTTTGTTGTGTTGTATTGGAGACCATGAACGATGGACAACATAGTATCCTAGTTGAGGTTATTGTAGAGGAAGATCTTTAGGGAATTTTGTTGATTGTTGGTAAGAAGTTTCAGTGCTCTGGCGGTATTGAGATTTTTCAAAGATGGTAGTATGTGAAAGTGGAATTTCAAATTTTGTATGGAGTTGTTTTGAAACAAAATGTATCTCTGAAACCCTAATACACATATTCTATGGTTAGAATGTGAAATCACATATGTTTCATATAATTTCCTTTCATTTTCCTTAAAGTGAGCAAATAGTATCCTAGTTGAGGTTATTGTAGAGGAAGATCTTTAGGGAATTTTGTTGATTGTTGGTAAGAAGTTTCAGTGCTCTGGCGGTATTGAGATTTTTCAAAGATGGTAGTATGTGAAAGTGGAATTTCAAATTTTGTATGGAGTTGTTTTGAAACAAAATGTATCTCTGAAACCCTAATACACATATTCTATGGTTAGAATGTGAAATCACATATGTTTCATATAATTTCCTTTCATTTTCCTTAAAGTGAGCAAATACACATAATACCTATTATAACCCTAACTCATCTAGATAGGAGAACTTTATTGATTTTCCCCTGAGGTTTGCACTGGGGAAATGAAATGGATTTTTTTTCTAATGGTCCTTGGATTGTGAAAAGGAATGTAGGAGTGCAATTCTAGACCTTGAAGGCTAGATCACTATAATCTAGGAAAGATTTCAAGATGAGATGTTAACCTAAATTCTCTATTTATAAGTAAATGATATGAATTGTAATTGAAACATTATTTTGGAAACTGTGATCTTCACATGAAAGGTACCAGTAGAGATAACTTTGTTTAGTATCTGATGCATGATGCCACACATTTGATATTTATGTCACTAAACCTATCTCATGTACTAGAGATGATGTATGTTTAGTATAAAGGCTTCATGCTCTTACCTAGACAATGATAGGAAACTCTGAGACAGACCAAGGTCTACTACTTATATTAGAATTTCCAGTTAAACCTAACATATGGACAGTGAGTCATTGCCATCAGAACTTGGTTTTGCAACTTTTACTTGATCAGGTACAAATCAAGTAATTTCAGGGCAAACATAAAAATGAATCTTGACAAGCTAAGATATAAGCTTTGAGAATTTATTTCCAATTACATGTTAGTTCTATTTGTTATTTCATGTTTATTCTATGTAGTTTATATCTCTAATTACCTGCATTATGTTTGTAATTGTTTGATTTAATTTAAAATACACTTATTTCTGACCAATTTAAATACGATTAGTTCAATGCTACTTTTGTCTTGAACCTATTCCACTCACTCGAGGTGATGATAAGTGGTGGTTTAAAATTTCATTAGTACTAACTCATATTCAATTCGCCCAAGAGCTACTCATCCATAATGATCATATCTTTACCATATGAGGTGGAGAATTCTCATCTTATTCTAGGCTATATGTATAGGATGTCCCTATACTAGGGAGATCTATGAGGGTTTGTGTGCATGTAGTGATGTACTTTATCTTGATGTTGGTCGCTTATGTGAATGTAATAGTATAACTTTCTACTTCTTGTTATACTAGAATTTTATCTTGAACAATGCTTACATCTAGGGTTTGCTTATATACGATCTCATGAAAATGAATACAACTTTAATTGCTTGTGCCAAATTTGAAAATGCAAAAAGTTATTTGTTTTTATATAATCAAATTTTTGATTCTATGATTTATTTTTTAATGTGAGTATTAGCGTGGGTAATTTGAATAACCTTGTGGAATCTCAGAGGTGGGTTCCCGCATCTTTGACCAACCTTCATTATCATCAAGGATAGAATGGAAAAGGAGAGGTTGTGAAACGCTAGCACGTCGTCAATGGAAAGTCAAGTCCTTTTACATCAGTTCTTGGAGTGCAAAGTGGAGTTACCTATCATGTGTGTGGATGGCATAAAGATGTGGATCTTTTAGTGGCCACATCTGCAAATTGACTTTGTTATCACCTTCATTCTCTATTCTTGTGAGATCTTTATTCAATTCTAATTTGCAATGAAGGTATAAATTCAGAAACCTCCCTTCATGCTATATTGTTGTTGACAAGATCCATGGATGGAAATGTGGAGAGACAAAGTTTTATTTATTTCTTATGATACACTTGGTGCTATGATCTCTCTGTGGATTCCTACAAACATCGCATTGGTAGTCCAAGGTGAGCCATTTTAATAATGCCTCTTTAGGATTGTGCTAGAGTAGTCCTCTCAGACCACTACAAAGAAGAAAATTATGTAAACAACACCACTAATTATGATCATAACAATAAGGTTGGCATGAAGTCTATGCCCTCCCATAGATAGTAAATAAATTGTCAAAGACACGTGGGGGAAGGATTCTGACAAAGTGACAAGGGATGAAGTGGTCCAGAATTACAACAAAGTAGCCACAAATTGTGAAGCATAGAAGTGATGGGTTAGAATGATGAAATTCATAGTCCCATCCCTATGCCAAAAGGAGAAGTACATGATCTTATTAACAACATGATCATGAACTTGAAGATCTCTTCATTTACAAAGATCAACCACCAACCTTTACATACAAAGATGTCGATAGAGAGTTCACACTCCAATAAACCTGTAGTGCAATATGAAGAAGGCATGGTATATCAAAGTGATGTGTTTAGGGGAAGATACATAGAAGACACCTTCGATGATGGGCAGGGAAACATAAGAAGTCCATTCTAAGACGTCCCTAAAAAATAGAGAAGCTAGTCTCCTAGGCCTGAGAATCCTTATAATGCTAGTCAAGTACTCCTCCACCTCTCCCTTATAGAATGAGGGAGATGGACATGATGTCCACTTTAGGGATGCTTCTAAGTGATATCCATGTTCATTCCAATATCCTCAATGATGACAAGCTTGAAAATGATGTGCTATATCAAGAGCATGGGCACACTTAACTAGAGAAAACCTAAGAACCCTGATCAAAGTCAAGCCATCAATCAACAAAAGCTTATTCAAAGTGCTTAGTCAAGCCATTATCACAGAATCGATGCATAAAGGCAAAGAAGGGACATTCTTCAAGACTATGTTGATTCTTTTTTATCTATGAAGGAAAATCCAAGGCACCCCTTTGTTGATGAACTTATCTTAGCATTGAGAAGCAACCAAAACATAAATGTTATTATGTTGCCTTATAAGTCCAAAGATCATTTGTTATGGTTAGTAGTGGACCTAGTTGAATGACAAGAAGTCATATATAACTATAATATAAGAGATATATCATGGAAAAAAAATCCTTCCAAGGATCTTGAAGCTCAAAGCACACTCTATATCCCAACAAGACTTGAAAATCTGATGAAGGAAGTTGATAGCTGGTACGGTCCTAACTGGAATAAATTCATGACTAATTCTAATGTCCCACAACAACTTCCTCATAAAATGGTACAAATGTGTTCATTATTTTGAGGATTATACATGCCCTGGATCAAATAATTCCCTTGGTATACTTAACAAATGAAAACTTCCATGAACCATGAGGAAAATATGTCATAGAAATCATCAAAGGCAGAAGATTCTTTTATGACATGAGCATTGAGTCTATCCCCATGTGAATATACATGACAATCCCCATTCCAAAGAAAACACCATGGGGAGAAACAATCAAAAATTTCTGGGAGGAACCTACTCACAGAAGACTCCAACTCCATATTAACATTGTGACGAAGTGGATTTTCACATATGAATTTCCCAATTACTTTCTCACATCCTTGATATTTTATCTTCCTCAATCTGAATCCACATCATCATTCAATGAAAACTAGATCTTTCATGACTCTCAATTTGAAAAATAAAGATATGGATTTAATGAATGTACTTTCATAATGTATTTATGATGAACAAAATCATGTGGATGTGCTTGTGGAAACAATGATTTATTAGTGTCTTTATTACCAATTGATAATTCTCAAAGTAAGGAAATAAATTTAGAGGCATTCAATGGGAGTATTAACAATCATGTGTTTCAGTGACATTTCTTATATGAGTTGTTAGTATTAATTTGAGAAAACTACATTTTGAAATAATCCTAGAGGAAGGAATCAATCATTTATTCAAAGAGAGAGTTTTTAGTTTTAAGTTGGTCAAGATAAAGATTACCTGGCATGGAAACAATTGTCAACATTCCATCCCATAGATTATGATTTGAAAGTTGGGGTAGTTTGAAGATAATATATATTTATTTGAGAGTATAAATACATCATGATATATGGACACTTTCTTTGTGTGGCTAGTCATAATATATTTTGAAACCATCACAGGAATAAAATGAATCTTGCCTTTTTGCAAATTGTTTTAGCGCCAAGGAAACATAAAGAAGGAAAAAAGAAGGATGGATATGGAAGGTATGGGAAAATTTAAACATGTGGTTTAGAGTGGAATGCTTCATACAATAGCAACATACCTATACCCCCCATACAACTTATAGAAAAATAGGAATGAATGAAAGAAACAAAATTGAAACTTCATCCTAACTTCAAATCTAGTCTTTTGCAATTGATGCTTGATGGAAAACAAAGGATTAAGTCTAGAAATACTACATAAACTTGTTGGGTTTTGGATTGCTAGAATATAATATAACAAATCAAGAGAACAACTAATGATTTACCCCCTTTTGTCCCTAGACTTGCAGATGGTACGAATAATGCATAACCCTACTATAACCTTTTATCATCCCTAAAATACCCCCTCCTCCGCTAAGCTTTACCTTCGCCTCATGTGCCCTCGCCACCTACTTTCATGTTGTAGAAGTCCCTTCCTTTTTCCTACTCAACTTCCTACTACTTTTTAACTTCATCTTCATGCTATAGTGGTCTAGGGTCTTCCTCTACAAGACATTGCCTCATCCCATCACCACTATCATGGTGAGAGGACATGTTGGGATTCGTGGCTGGAAGTGACTCTAACTTGATTTGTAGTCGCCACCCCTTTTGGCCCATGCCCAAGGTGACTTACACACATTGGAGAGAAAAGAACATAGTCCCCCATTCTCACTTCATAATAGAGGAGGCACTATGCTATCAGGGACCCCATCTACCAAATAGGTTGGTCGCATTGGCAAGGTCCATGAAAGGGTGTGGCCGACTCGAGGTAGACAACAACTATGATGCAAGCCCAGTGGTGATGGGAACAAGGTAAATAAGTGACCTAGAAGATGCTTTCTTCTTACATGATCATAGAAACAATCTACAAAATCAACAATTGATATTGACTAGATCATGGTAAATCTTCCAAAAGAACTAGAAGATGCTACAAAAGTCCAAATAATATGTATAAATTGTAAATTTCCAACATAAAAACTAAGAGGAATCTAATGGATCTGCCTCCAAGACTTGAATCTCATCATAATTCTATTGTGATATTAAAAGATGAATGTGATTATACAAAAATGTTCAAGTACCAAAGATCAAGATTATGACTCTGGACTCTATATCTAACCTTTTCAGTAAAAAATTATTACTTGCAACCATCTAGTCATGGTGGTTGATGGAATATCTAGAGTCACTCTTAAATCCCTACTTTGATGTTCTTGTTCATTAAATTATATGGAAATATGTTAATGACATATAACCCTAATATAACAATAATCAAAACCTTGTATCTTATCCATCTAAGATATTAGAAACGAAATTAAGCTATCTTGTGGAATCTATGATTGAATCTTGATATAAAGATAACAAGTTGACCTTTTTATTATGATTTAGGGTTAAGTCCTATGATGAACTAGGTGTAGACCGTCCCTTGAACATGTTATTGAAAAAGATGTTGGAACTTTATACTAGTATTGAAACCTTGAAAATATGAAATCTTGATTATGGGTGCATTATCACACCTAATTTTGTTAATGAGACTTAAATATCTAATTTGTTCCTTGTGACCCCTAAATGTCGAGATCTCCATTTTTTATACTACTTTTTGTGTCTTACATTATGAGTCCATATCTTTATGGCTTCATCTTGTGTCATTTTACCCTTAAATTATATCTAAACATGTTATAATGCATATTATTTTCCTCAATAAGTGGATTATTATGAAATGCACTTATGGAGGTTCTTTGCATGTTTCAAGTATTTCTCTAGATGGAAGGGGTATAAGGAAGAGGATACTAGGGTTTCTTCATCTTTGAAGTAGTCTAAGGAGAGACCATGAGCTGCCCCAACCTACCCCTAGTAGCCAAGGATCAAACAAGATAAAAGAACTCTAAGATTGTCAAAAAGAATATCAAAGTGCAAAGAACTGACCTCAACACATATGTGGTGTCATGAAAGGGACATGCTTGCCTCATAAAACAAACAGAATAGAATGACAAGGATGCAGCCCAAATGAAGCCCAGTAGTACATTCATGTAGGTTAGCACAACCGTGACAAGAAGACCCCAACAGGGCTGTTCCACCCAGCATATGTGTGTTTCCAAGTTGTCAGAATGCTAGTGCTAATGAGAATGATCATGTTCCAACTCCTCCACCATGATCGTGCTACCCAACATGATCGTGCCACTTCAGTGCCACCATGATTGTGTTTCCCAACAAGGTTGTGCTACCAAAATCCAAATAATCCATTTTATATGTGATCTATCCATCATTACCAGGCCCTTTCTCCCTCACCATGACCCCCCCATTCTATTGTGGATAGAACGAGCGTGACGTGAGGTGGTGGTGCAATGCAATATCCTAAAATCCCCTAATTCTTCCCCTCCAAGATCTATGCATGGTTCCTTGAGCTCCCTAGAGTCATCCCATACATCCAGCTCTCACTCCCCATCCAATTCCACCACCAATCTCCATCTCCAGCTTCATTCCATCCCAACCCTTTAGAAGCATGAAAACCTAGCTCCACCTCCATTTTCTCACTAAAAATTCTTGAAAATTGAAGGGAATTAGAAAGAGGGTGAAGAATGGGATCCAAAGTGCCATTCAAGGCATCACTAACACCAAAGTTCCCATAAAAAGAGCTTCTAGTATTACTCCACCATCCTAGAGCCCCACTCTATCTCCATTTTAGGCTCTCTTCTACATTCAATATTAGTGAGTGGCTCTCGCCTTTAGTCCTCTTCTAGTCAATATACCATGGACCTAACCTACAACCAACATGGAGTGGAGGAAGTTCTATCATATCATGAGATGGATGACTTTGTCGATTCTATTGGTGTATAAGTTTCGACATGAGAAAGGACAGCAAGAAGACTGCATCTACTTTGTCTTCACGTTAACCTTCACCACTTACTCTGGCTAGGCATTCTACTTCCTCGATGTAGCCACATGCTACACAAAAAATTATTAGGAGGAGGTCCTGAATTGAAGAAGAGGAAGATGATGAGCCAACTAGTGTAGTGAAAAATGCCATTCTTGGCCACACCTCCCTTTGCCTTCATAGTAGAAGTTTGGGACTTAGGCTTACAACCTTTATTAGCCTTTTTATTTTCCTTTGATCTTAAATTTCACTACATTTTCCATCAATACATATCCAATCTTGACCTTCTTCATGTTCACTACAATAGTTCACAAAATGTTGAGTATTCCTAGTAGCAGTTTAACCATTTCATTCACATTGAAGTTCATGACAAATTGATCGTATGATTCAGACAATGATTGATTGATCAAATCAGTTGCCAACTCTTGGCCCATTGGGAAACCTAGTCTCTCTAGGTTCACCACATACCCAATCATCTTGAGCACATAAGGAACAAATGGATCACCATCTTCTAGCTTGATATGAAATAATGCCTTTTATAAATCATACCTATCTAGTCTAGCTTGACCTTCAAACAATCCTTTGAGATGCTCAATCATTTGAAAGTCCCCCATGTTCTCATGTTGCCTCTATAGTCCATACATCATGGATGCTAGGACAAGGCACGCCACATTATTGGAATTATCAGGATACATCTTGAATGCATCCATTTTAGCCTTTGGCGTATTGGGAGTGGGATCTTTGGGAAAATCATGATCCAGTACGTCGAGCATGCATTCATGCTTGAGAACAATTCTCATATTCTATATCAATCCACAAAAATTTGTACATTGAGATTGTCCTTCATAAGGACCAATCACAATGAAAGTTTATTTATATTTTGCAATTGATATAAAAAATAATTAGAAATTAAATATTTGATTTGAAATTTCTTTACATTTAATCAGTCTTTTAACTCAACATTTACTCCCACCATTTTATTTGAATTAATAACCCTAGATATTATCTCAAAAGGTACAATTAATAACTTTCTAGTGGGATAAGGTCCATATTTCATTAAATCATGAGTCAACTTTGGTTGACCGCTCACAATCTGAATATTTTGTAGACAACTTTTTCCAATTGCATCACATGCAACCCTTGGATGGATGTGGAACAACCATTGTTAAATTCCATCATATGGAACACCCATATGCATACCTCTAGGTGCTTAATACTATTAAGGTTACATAGTTAAGCCTACCTAAATGGTGATATCGATAAGAGTGTGTACCCTGCTTTAGCAGACCCACACGTTTACCTCACACCTCACCAAGATGGGAAACGTTCCTCACTTTGGCGAGCCCACATAAATCAATTGAGGGTTTGATGTGTATCACATGTTGGAAGGTGTTTGAGCTTAATATTTAATGAGGGATTTTATATAATACATGTAAGGCCCCTAACCTAGCTTAGTACTTGGGTATGCTTGATTTTCCTAATAATGATGTTTAGAACCTTACTCTAATCCTTTGATATGTTTTGTTATCATGTGACATGGTTATGTTTAAAGTTTGGTCATGTTTGGATGTTGTTGAGCTATGTTTGCTTATTTTAGACCAAATTGCAATCTACCCAAGTTGAGGGGTTATCTTGCAATTTGTCACATGTAGAGTGTGCCCTTAGTGATTTGGCATATTAAGAGAGATAAAGATGCATAGGGGTGCCTTGGTTGGACCTTGTTGGATGAGTGGCATCATGTGGTGAGGATAGGATTTCTAGGGTTTTCTTGGTGTTGACTTTGTTGAGCATGTTTGAGTGTCTCGACCTTGAGGTTGTTTTGGGAGTGTCTCATCCAAGAACTCTCCCTTGGTGTTCTTGTCTCAATTGTGATGGTCTAGGGTGTGTTTTGGGTCGAGATAGTGGTCTCCTTGAGGTGTGCCTCGACCTAGGGTTGGTGATCCTTTTTGTCTCAACTGAGACAAGTTGCTTTATGTTTATTTTGACCTCCCTTGGTTTGTATCGACCATGACCTATGTGTTGGGGACCTTAAGAGGTTGAGACCCAACATATATTATATCACCATCTTGTGCATGCATGGTTTAATTAGTTGCATGATGGTTTCTTGGGTGGAAAAGTGTCCCTTTGGTGCCTTTTGGTGTTGACACCTCATCTCCACCCTAATTCCCTCCTCATTTGGGTATATAACCCTTTTTCTCTCCATGCAAGTGATCTTTTTTGTCCATACTTCTTCTCCCTTCCTTTGTGCTCGTCCTTGGAGCTTGGTGGAGCAAAGAAGGTGTTGTTCTTGGTGCTTTGGATGTGGATCAACCTTGCATGTGGTGCCTTGAAGCTTGATCTTCATCCTTGTGGTGGTTTCTTTCCTTGGTAAGTAGTTATATCATCTTGATCACGTTTTCCCTTGGAACCCCCATCTTCTTCTTCCTCTTTCCTTGGTCGTATACTAGGTTTCTACCCTAGTAGTCACCTTGAGAGAAACTCCTCCTTAGAAAGGCCATAGATTGTGGTTTTACCATGGTGGTAACTAGTGGGAGGGTGTTTTTTTGTCTTTTCTCTTTTCTTATTTGGTTTGTCCTAGGGTCCTTCTTGATCTTTTCTTGATCTATCTTTTGACCAAGGTGTTCTTCTTTTTGGAGGTGACCTTGTGGCCGAAGTGGTGATCTTGTTGGAGCTTCCTTCCTCCTCTTTGGAGCTTAAGTTCTCTTCAAATTAGGAAGTTTATATAACTCTCTACCGCCTTCTATCATTAGCACCTTACTTTTATGCTTGCATGTTCTTATTTCCATATCTAAAGATGATGTTAAGATGGTACATGACGATCTTATAATCTAGGGTTTATGACTTTGTAGTTTTCTCATGAAGATAACTCTCTTTCTAAAACCCTAGTTGCTATGAGCACGTTTTCTAAGTGATTATGAGAGGGTGATCTTGCATGCATCTTGATCTTTGGTTTTGTCACCATGTTTTATGTTCAACCATCATGTTTCCTTTGGAGTTTTTGGTGTTTTCTCTCATATGTTGTAGTTTGGTTTTGTCTCTCCTAACTGGTTTTTCTAGATGATCCTTGTGGAGCTTGTTCTAGGGTTTTATGATCTTAAACCCATGAGTTTTGATCCTAGTGAGGTTGAGTTTCTTTATATTTGACCTTGTTACGGTTGATACATATGTGGTTCTTGTTGTTTTAGAGTCAAGACACCCATGTGTAGTTTTGGTCGAAACACTTTTGAGATGATTTGGTTTGAAACACTTTGATGTGTTGGGGTTGCGGCCTATTTTGTCTTGGGGTTGAGACAATGTGCTTGGTTCTGTCATGGTCACGACCATTATGGGTTGTGTTTCAGTCACGACCAGGGTTGATGTTTCGGTCGTGACCATGCGACTGCTTTGCCTTATTTTGGGTTAAACCCTAGGATGGTTGAGACATGCTTGTAGATGGTTGAGGTTTTGATCTATTGAGGTAGATATTGGGCTTTGTGTTGCAGTCGCGACACCTGCCATGGAGGTGGTCGAGACACCTGTTATAATACATGGTCATGAGACATACATAACACCATGAGATGACACACACACATATATAATGATGATGATACTTAGGACTGTGATGTAATGATATAATCTCTTTCAACTAATGATGTTAAATCCTAAATCAATTCCAAGAATGTGGGAGGTGACTCAATTAGGGTTCGGTGCTATTCTCATGATGTAAACCCTAATCGGATAAGTGTGTGAACCCTAACCCTAATCTTTGGGTATGTTATATTTGTTGAATGTGTATAGATATATAGCATGTGATTATATGCTTCCTCTATCCTAGTTGTATGCATGTAACATTGCATGTTGATTGAATATCATGGCTAAGTGAATGCTATGGTAACCTATATATGGATACATGCAGATGGTCATGCACATTGTACTTGTTGAGTCATGATGATTATGTTGACATACATGAATTATGTGTGTGGGTTCCTATGACATGGTGAAGGCTTGATGCCTATTGTGAGGTGGCATCCTCTAGTAATATAGTGTGGGATTGAATCCCATAGTGATGCTATATTGATGATGATCTTGTGAGTGGCAGTGATACAAGTATCATGTGATGATGTGACTAGTTCACACCTTATACATTTTATATCTTCTGGAGCGCACTATTTCCCTTATCATTGTAGAGTTTGTATTGTCTTTGTATGTTGTAACTTGATTTATGCAAAAAGACACTCACTTGTCTAATTAAGAAAGTGGAACCCTAATCATGTAGGTGCCCTACAATATAGATCCTTTCCAGTTTTAGCTTTAATTATCGCATTGGTGAAACGAGTATAACTCGGAGCACATATTTTTGAATATGTGGGGGTGCAAGTCAAGTATCTCCTTGCGTCCACAATTACAGGTTGTGTGAGATGGCCATGTGTGAGGCGATCGCCTTGTGATATGGATGACCATGTGTGAGCCACTCCTTCTTTTTAGAACGGCCATGCGTGATCCTGTTATTCTAGAGTTGTACATGTACCAAGGTGGGTTAGGTGTTATATATGTGGATGGCCATGCATAATTCAATCCTTGATCTTGACTATATGTCTTTGTTGTAGTTGATTGATAGGTCTCTATGGTGTTTTCTCTTGTGCTGACCAAGAGGTGTGGGGAGGTCATTGATTCTGAATCTTTCATTGACCTTGTATGGCACTGATTTCACTTAGAAGTGGTTGGTTGTATTTGGGTGGTACAACTCAAATCCTCGAGGCAATAATAACAAAAGATCTAACACAACCATGTAGCATATCTTGGTTAGGGTCAAATACGAATAACATCGGTTGAGCCCTTTGCCTTATCTTTTTACTTATTTCTTGAATTATAAGATGGTAAGAGAAGTTAGTTGTTAAACATGTTCTTAATATTCCTTCTTAGAATATAAATTGTTCTTTTGCTCAGTGGTAGCTGGCTAGTCTTGCTTGATCTACTTTATTTGTTGATTAAATATCATTTAGTTGAATTTTCTTAGCCTGCTAAGTATGATATCTACCTACTTAGTTATCTGTGCTTTTAATAGATGTTGTTGGAGAGTTATATCTCTCACTGGGACGTTTGGTCTCACCCATGGATTTTTACATCTTTTAGGTGGTCGAGCACGAGGAAGTAGAGATTGTGTTGTTGATGTTGAGCAGCAAGAGGACCACTAGCTATTGAAAGGTTGGACATGGTGCTTGTGTATACAAGTAGAGTCCTATGTGTCATTTCTTTACACCTAGATCATTGGGGAGGTTTTTGTTGTATGTATCGATAAGAGGTTTTGACTTATGCTCATTGTTGTATAGAGATGGCATATATGTCTATGAATAGGTTATCATGTGTAACAAGATGTGGCTAGAGAGCCAGTGAACAATATCTTGTATAATGTTTTGGGGATAAGATATGCAATAGAGGGGGGCTTTGTGAACTCATGTGCAATATGTTGTAACTCTTATGGTTATATGAAATCAAATTTAATTTCACGTGTTTTATGGTAATCTGGATGTTTAGTTATAGTTCCACAGTTTGATTTTGATTAATCTCATTTGTGGCGCGTCGGGGAGTCATGATACATATACACATCGAATCACTACATGTGTATGTATTATATATATATAAAAAAAGCACCACATGCATGCAATGATTGTGTCCTCCTAGCATAATCTTTCCAGGATAATGGGAAATTGAGGTCATCTAAGGTTTCTCGCATCACATGCATAAATAAAAGATAATAAATCCTCTTGGAATCTTTTATCACGAGCGGCCATCATGTACGATCCATAGTTTTTTATGATTGCTTTTCATTCATCCATCCTTATGTCCACCATGTTGGATATCATATATCATGTCCCGTATTGAACTATTACATCATATGTAAGATAAGCCTCGAGTGAGGGGAATAACGTGAGAACCCATATATTTGGAATCATTAGAGAAGGTACATCATGCATGTTGTATTAAGAATTAGAAACAATCAACCACGTGTAATTAAAGCAATTACAATTAGGGTTAGGCCATAATCATACATCACACACCAAACGAGACTATTTTGAGGTGTTTCTTTGGATTTGCATATATATACATATGTATTATAATATCCTAATATGATCATAGTGATATTAATTTGGACATTTTTGATAACCGGATTTGGACATTAATTAATTTCATTATATGAAATATACATTCTATCATCGTCTAATGAAAAAGAGTTTATTCATAATAAAAAATCTGGTAAAGAGGAGACATAGCTGTGAAACCATTTTAGGAATCTTAGGAGTAGAAAATGCAACAAAACTAAAAAAGTTCCAAGCATGATCTTTATAATGCAAAAAAACATATCAAAGTTTATAAATTTATATCTTAATGTGTAAGAGGTTCCAATGATTCAACTTGTAATGCTCGGTGTAGATTTTTGCTCACCAATCTATGCCTCACTTGAATTTTTTTGGATCAGGACAATACTCCTTTTCAGGGTTTCTGGCACTCTATGAGTCGCCTTAGGGTACATGTAGGAAACTATTTATTCAATGGTTAATTGCACCAATCCACCAGTGACCTTCAATGGTGGAGCATGGGAATCTGCTATTGATTTGCATAGATCCCAAGGTCACATAGATGTCTCTATTGAACCTATATTCTTGCCTCAATTTGTGTGTCTGACATACTACATGTTCTGCCATCCATGTTTGTGGCAGATTGCATCATTTCATCATCACCGCAATTCACATGTTGTCGATGAAGATATTCATATGGAATAAATTTGCTATGTGAATCATCTCCATGGTATCCATGCAAGTGCATGAAGACAACTATAGTTTCTACTCTTTGCCCTCTCCCTCTTTTCTCTCTAAGTTTCACTTAGGGTTTCTCAAACCATGAAGACAACAATGACATAATCTGAGTGTGTGTCCTAAAGGCCTCCTCTCTTATCATATACCTAGAGGAGTTGAGAGTTAGGGTTATTTGGGATGTGGACTCCCTGACATATGGAAACTTATTCTTAAGTTTGGTCCACATTTTATTCAAATCCTCAAAACTTACTTTTAGGTCTCTAGATTTAATATAACAATTACAACAAGGTTCAATTCAGCCTTTCTTCAAGACATCTCTATGTGTGTGACCATTTAAGCACCATACTACATTGGTAACATATTCATTATCAATATTAAGATTCATAAGCAATGATCGGTGTCTAGTTACACATCATTGCTACCCAAGTAGTAGGATTAGTTGGACAAGACTGCACCATAAACGACCAGTGCTACCATATTATATAATCCAGTTGTCACATATATCCAAATTGAATGAGAGGCATAAACATGTCATCCTCATTACACTCAATCTAAGTTCCTTGATCTCCAAGTAGAGTAGCAACATACATATGATCACAATATCATATATTAGTTGACATGAGCATGTCTGTGTGTTTCTATATACTCACTTATGAAGAGGCCTTAGATATCTCTCTCATTACATGGGAGGGTCAAATTCCTTATATATGACTCATGATTTGTAGCTTGATTCTCATCACGTTTGATCACTACCTTTATGCCAACCTTCTTGAAGTTCATGTTGGGTAGTGTCAAAGCAAGATGATTGCCATATCACCATTGTAATGACTTCAAATTTAAGGACCACAACACTACTTTCCCATTTGGTATTTGATTATGACTATCATATAATGATCCATGAATAATTCAAGGTGGGTCTATATAATACATTTGTTCTCTAACAAGCAATTATGTGTCTGACTTTGTATCCAATACCTACAACTAATGAGACATGGTCATCAGTCACCACATATACTAGTTTCACATGTATTATTTTTGTCCAATCCACAATATTACTTGAATTGGGATGTTTTAAAAATATTTCTCTTAGCATTCATTAGTATCTCATGTTCAAGTCACACTTTTTAAGTCCCATGGCTTTGAACCAATCATTCTCATGACATTTATGTACATTAACATCACAAGAATAAAATGTGTGTCAGCAAATTGGAATTTCTTTTATTAATCAAATAAAAATTACAAAATATCCCTCAAAAATCATCTAATGATTGGCTTCTATGGCATATATACCAACAAGAAGGTTACTTGGAGTCATATACTTTTGAGTATACATTAACAAATGGTTGATGTTTTCCTCAGTGTCCTAATATGGTTTAAGCGTAACTGAGATCATATATTTGGTGATATGCAACAATGTGAAGGAGATATGTTCATGATGATTTTCAAGTATTTACACACATGTGATAAGGTGTTATGGACTCAATACCCAAGATGGACATGACATTGTTGGTTGACCTTTGAGCCCTTACTAGCTGGCTTATGGCCATTGTGGCGGGTACTTGTTGAGTTTGGTAATGTAAATATCTTATATGGTGATCTAGGAGACTTCACAGTCACTATCTAGTGGTTTGAGTGGTTCACCTTAAACTACGTAGGGTTTTATAATAAAAAAAGTAATCAAGCCATGTAGATATTTTTATAGTATCTTTATGATTCATTTCTTGAGGCTTATACTACTCTTCTACACCTACAAGTATTACATGGCTACTCTCATATTGCATCTATTGTTGACCATGCCACATGTCTATTACCACTTGTGATTAATATGCCTTTATTATGTTCACAGTGCTAAGATTGTAAGCAACATGATTTGTAGTTGCTATTTCATATTGTTGGGACATGGTTCCTCATGTTTATCTATGTTTATCCTCATACTCAGGGCTCATGTAGAGAGGATTCTTCCTTATCTGTTAGTTATAGATGGAGACTTATGTTGATTCATCAAAGATGTCGTAGAGTCATCCTTATAGACTAGAGTCTAGGCAGTGTGGTTTTATATTGTGATGTATATGTGAATCATTTTGGATTGCATGCCATATATGTATATGAGTTTATGTGATAAACTTGACAAACATATCATTTTTATACACAAATTATGACAAAGGTCATTAATGATGTCATGTCTAGTGGAGGTTTTTCAGGGAGGAAATTCACCCATTCTTCTTCCCTCTTCTCCCTTTTAGCTTCCTATTGAGTAGGATCACCTCCTAGGTCATCCAAATCTCCTCTTCTGAAGTTTGAAGTTGATACAATGAAATATATCATCAAATAACCCACTCTCACAATATTTGATTATTCATTGAAACATGAGTAGACATGTTGTGTTGCTCGAATGCTATTGAAGGTTGGGAGGAATGACCAATAAACATGATGAGTGGATGAATTGACATGTTGTGTTGATGGCGATCAAGAAAACTTGTTGATGAAAACACATATTGTGTGATTATTTGGAATGTTTGTGCTCAGGATCGAATTAACCAATATATATAATGATGATACACATTGTGATCAGATTGGGTACACTGTGTCTGTCGTTGTTGAATTTGATTGAGGTCCCAGGATATAAACATGTCATGTCTTATGTAGGGCATGCTCATTTATCTCCTATATTGAGACATTGTACTCAAGGTTGAAGATGTTGTGTCTAAATAGAGGAGCTCTAAATCAAATGTTCTGAAATCTCAAAGTCAATTTTGATGATGACATGAGTTCTAAGTGGACAATGTCTAGTGAAACCTACATAAAAACTCATCTAAATGTTCAATGTGACAAAAAAGAGCTAATGAAACTAGAAATGCATTTGAAATTATATCATGTAGCCTAATGGAGATTTTGGAGCAATAGGGCTGCTAAAACTGGGCATAGAACATAGTATGAACTATGTTCATCAGGAACTCAAACAATATTTTTACCACCATTTTCAAAATAACAAGAGAAACACTAAGACCAAATCTTCCATAAGAAAAACATGTAACACTGTAAGTAGAAAAAGAAAAACTAGTGTTTGATTTTACATAATTTGGGTAAATTGTTCTTCCTTTGGTGGCTCTCATTTCTAGGGACATGTCCAAGAGAACTAGTACCAACCTTTCCATTTTAAGAATCCAACTTCCGGTCAATATATTTATATTGTTTGAAAATCTTTCTAATGAATTCTTAAGTTTCAAAAATCTTAGAAAGCATCATTATGTATTTAGTAGTAGTAGTAGTAGTAGTAATCAACCATTTTCTATTACTAACAAGATTCTCTTAAAACATAGTCTCTTGATCAATAACACCATAATCACCATGATAACATAAATTAGGTTTTTTATCCATAAAAGTTAACTTTTCTATAACATTAGACGCTTTATTTCAAAAGGAATTATTATGAGAAACAAGATATCAATTATTTTATTCTTTCTTGCATAATGATACTCTAGCTCATTAATCTCATCATCTAAGGAATCAGCAACTAAAGATAATTCATTTGTTCTATTCTTAATTTTTTTGATCTTTTTCCAATGTATACACAACGAGTTCAATAAATTCATTCTTGGAATAAGTTGATAGTGATATTGTATCATCATCTTCACTTGGAAGTAGTAGTCCTTATCCCTCTTGTTCATCATTTCATCATGTTTGGAAATTAAATATTCTAACAAGATGGCAATTTTCTCAATTTTCATATGAACCCAAATTCAAAGATGAATCTCATGAATCATGATAAGCCTTCTTCTTATTCTCATACTTCTTCTTATTGTTTAATTTTAGTTCCAAACAATCATATTTTCATGCAAGCACAACATCTAAAAGATGAATATATAGAATCTTTTTTTAAACAACAACCAATGCACTTCTTACCTTTAGGATGATTATCTTTCTCACTTTGTGTTCTCCACTATAAGTAAATAATGATGATCTTGAAGCCCATGCTTAAATATTTGAGCTCTTTTCCTTATATTTTTCATCTTCTCACATCACATGATCTTTATACACATATATACATATATATATACATATATATATATATATATGTGTGTGTGTGTGTGTGTATCGATCCTATGAGAGATTCCACCATGCACTAGGTCCCACAACACATGTCAATTCATGAGCATTAGTGTCATGCTTACTTTCCACTTCTCTAATGGTTGGGTTCGTAACTTATGGAAAGAAATTTCTAGAGACTAGATCTATAATTAATTCTCAATCCTCAAAACATACTTTCATGCCTCAATATATGTAATAATTACAATTGAGTCCCTTCAAGTTGTCTCCATTTATGAGACCATGTAAACACCATATGACGTGGGTAATAGACTCAATAATCAATACCACAACCCATAATCAATGAGTGGTGTATAGATGCATGTCATTTCTACCCAAGTAGTATGATTAGTCAGAAAAGGTTAGAGACCAAAGCAATCATGTTGTATAACCCTCTTGTCACACATATCTAGATTTAACTAGAGGTGTGGATACATCATCCTTGTCACATTCAATCCAAGTTCATTGATCATAAGGTAGAAGATCAAGATACATATGATCTCAATGTCACATATTGACTCGCCTAGGTATGAAAAAACATTCATCTAGCTTTACTTATCAAGAATCCTTGGATATCACTCTTGTTGTATGGGAAGGACTAATGCATTCTACATCACTCATAGAATGCAACATGACTCTCATCACACCCATCACTACACTTATGGAAGCTTCTTCAAGGTCACATTGGGTAGTGTCAAAGAATACAAATTACTACATCACAATTGTAGTGCTACTGGTCAAAGGACTACAACATCATTGTCACACTTGAGAGCTGGTTATGACTACCATATAATGGTCCATGAATCATTCTTCAGGCAGGTTCATCCAGTACACTTGTTATGAAACAACTACCATGTGTCTAATTTGGTATCAAATACCAATGACCCATGAGACATGGTCATCAATCACCACACATACTAGTCTTACAAGTAGTATTGTCATCTAGTCAACAATAATAAATGACTAGGGATGCTAAGAATATTGGTATTTGTAGTTATTAGGATCTCATGTTCAACTCACGTACTTGAATTCCTATGCCTTTGAGAATATCATTATACAGACATTTATTGTTTAGATTAATATACCAATAATAAAATGTGCACCAATATATGGAATTACCTTTACTTATTAGATGAAAATTACAAAACATGCATGTAGCATCATCCAAGGATTGGCATTGAGGTCATATACACCAAAACTGGTATGATAATCATGAATCTAGCAATAACTTATCAAAAGGAAGAGAAGATGAGAAGAGATCAATGTTTGACCTAATGAATTAGGTTATCTTTGACTGAACATCCTTCAAATAAACTTTCTTCATATAGGATTTCACCAAAACCCTAGTGATTTCCCTCCCTTATCCTCTTGGATTTCTCAGAGCCATGACAAAGTTTTCATGTGTTTATGGTGGTATGTTTCTAAACAAGTGAATGAATGTGTTAATGAATGTCATTTTACCCCTCTTAAATTTTATTTGTCTACCTTAATAGGTCGTATGACCTTTGAGAAGTCAGTCGGGATCATGCAAGTTGGTGAACTTATGAAAATTGGTGTACTTCATCTCTAAATTTCACTTAAACTATAAAAATATTCATCAATCTCAAAGACAATCTGACTGACATTTTGTGTCATTGACTTGCCACTCAATTGTCAAGTTAGTTCCATGTGTCATCACATGACCTATACAAGTCAACCAAACTTTGAGAAGTAGATTTAGACTTGTTAGAAGAGCTTACTTTCGACCAATTTGATCACATCGACTGAACTAGGTTGATGTTGACCTACAAGTTGTTTTGACTCATGTGTGAGTCAATTGACAACTTGGTCATCACAAAATATGTCTAGTCAACACTCTTAAACTTAAACAAACCCATTTTAAACAGATGCAACCATCTTATGATCTCAAGAACCAAAATAACACCAAGAAGATTATTTCTCACTTTCTTACTTGAAATGTCATCATCCATGATAAAAGTTGATCATTAACATAAGTTCAACATAAACCTACTTTATCATCTTCCACAAACAAAGGCTTGGGTAGTTTTCCATATATATTCTCATACATGATAATTTGCAATACATTTTGAGAATATAAATTGGTTAAACCAACTAATATAAGATTAAAGGTCTCACTTATAGGGTTAAATACAACCATGGGTCGAGGTATCAATATAATCCCACACATATATGGGTTGCATGGTATTTTTATCATAAAATTGATATGAAATAGGCATGTAAAGATGAATGAATATCAAGTGACCCAAAGCACGAATAGCCTATAATTCTAAGTTCAACTAGACTCTGAGAAGAATGAAATTAAATTTTACTACGGAGATATTTCAATGGTATTCTAGATAGAAACAACTTGCATGTGTGATATGGACAACAATCATTAATTAATTAATAAAATATGTTTGTATGCTCTTATAAGGAGTGGGACCTGAGAGGGAATCCACTCTGCACTTGATTTGAAGAACAAATCCATCTATTCCAAACACACTAAAAAGGTATGCTGGAATAGGTGTAACATTTTCATTTCTCAAATGATGGCATACAAAATGACCAAGTATGCCAGCGGAATAGTAAATCATTACTATATTCAATTTTATAAAAGTACATCATTGTATCTCATATAAGGTTTACTTGAGAGTTACAATAGAAGGATCTAAGTAGAGGAATACCCAAACTATCTCAAGTCTATCTTATCGAGAGCTCCACCAAGTAGGTCCACATCACCGATTCTAGTCTTCCAAGTCCTACACCTAGGGTTGGAAGCATACCCGATAAGAGAAGACAAAATGGATGTTGTCAACGTAAAAATTGGTATGTGCATGTTAATAGGGAATTGAGAAACATTATGAAATAATGACATCAAATATAATAATGCTTACTATAGAAGAAGAAAAGTATTATCCAAGTGGATATCAAAAGAATAAGAACTTCAATATGGTAATAAGAAAATGAATAGGCAAGTCATTTAACAAAAAAGATATGATTAACAGAACAATTCTTGCCATATAATAACATTATCAAACCATAATCATTGTATGTAAATTGATTGGACTATTTTTATTTATGTAGGGTTGAGACCCATAAAATTTCAAGCCTAATTTGGGTGGAAAGGCGCACCCTGGGCAAAAAGGCACACCCAATATATATAATACGAGTGGAAAGGCACACTCAGGGTGGAAAGGCACACCCAACTATTATGGTAGTATAGATATACATGTTGTTGTAAATAAACTTAGTCTATTTGTACACACACATGATATAAAGGAAAGAATAAGTCTAGTTAATATAAAATAACATGATGAGAATATCCACCAATTATAATGTGGGGTCAAAGGACCCATAAACCAATATTCAAGAATCACCACAAATCAGATGCATAAGAGTCCACATTTATTTCAATATATCAGATAAGGGTTCCACAAGGAATAAAGTGAACAAGATATAAATAAGAGGCAAATAAGAATATCCACCAAATTAGGTAGAAGATCAATAAAAGAATATAAGTACTCAAATGATTCAATCTCTCATGAGAGATATAAAAGTGGGTAGGGCATATGTACAAAGGACCAAGAGAGAGATGAAATATATGTCTTTTCTCAATACAAAAGTAAGGGAATCCAATATACATTAAGAGAAAGAACTCAAATTATTTTCTCAATATGATCAAGGGGGTGCAACATACCTCAGATAGAGTCTACATAAGTCCAAAGTCAAAACCCTAATTCCATCTCAGTCCACAGAAAACCTATTAAATGCATATATGATACAAGGGTTAGGTTTACATTAAATGTATAAGCCCTAAAAATAACCTTTCTCTCGTTAGTGTTTTTAGTTATCAAAACCACATCATCTTGTAGATTTTTACTGAGTTCTTAGCAAATTTACTTTATTTTTTTGCTTATAAATTATTAGTTATGAGTTTTAGAGAATCTAAGCATTTAGATAAATCCACCAAATCATATATTTATTATATTGGAATTAGGCGATGAAACTAATACCAACATGTAGAGAAAATGTCACGACTCCAAAACATATTTTTTTGTCTCTAGACAATTTACTAGGAATGTTAGAGTTTCTGACCAATAAGAAACCTAGAAAATATATAATTGATAAAAAATGGAAACCTGGTTAAGCCTTGTTGGAATGGACCAATGGGAGTCAGCCACTTAGCACTTGCCCCACAAAATCCCTGGCACACTGATGAAGCAATATAAAATATAATACTACCTTCAGAAGGGAAAATGAAATAGCAAGGAAAAGAAAGGGGTAAAGAAGGAAAAACATCATTGATAATGTATTCTCATTTCCCTGATCCTTCAATGGTTTGTTGAGAGGAAATATCAAATTGAATCTAGCTTCCCACGCAGGTTAGTTACCACTGGCGGAAGCAGAGCAAACTGAAGGCAACAAGTCATTACTTGAGACATCCTAGTCAATGGCAAGGTGATACTGAGTTCCTTCATGAGAACATCAAGGGAAAGAAGACTAAAGAAGGATATCCACAAATTAAAGGGATCTATGATGCACAATTACTTACTAGCTTCCCCCAAAGTTGATGGTGCAAAAACCAAGCCTCAACAAAAACCAAAATCATGAGAAAACAAATCGCAATCTGAAGTTAGTAAACAAGATGGCAAAAAGGGAAATTGGGTTACCTATGTTGGGATCAACTTGAAGATACTTGAACCACTATGGGACCCAAGTGATAGCATCCAAGACCCCAGTCGACTCTATTAATACATGTGACCTCGTGTCGACTCTAGCATTATGTTGATTTTAGACTAGGTTTAAGGAATCACACTTGAGAATGGGTAGAGCCAAACTAGTGGTATGAGATGATACCAGGGGTCGTTGCGAAGGTTTGGAAGCATTTATGTAATGTATGATGACTTAGGGTGATGTAGAGGAACAAGGGGAAGAGACATGGGTGTAGCATAGGAGGCAGGGAGTTAGGCTATGGTCGGTGTGTGAAAGTGACAAAACCCTAGGGTATATGTATCCTTTGGGTTCGCAAAGAGGTAAGGAAATTGAGGGGAAAGAATTATGGAAAGAGATAGAAGAGAAATTGAGAAAATTTACAAGAATGTTTTAGAGTTACATATTCCATGTGTGAACCAGAAAAGGAAATAAAGTGGAGTAAGGAGAAGAGAGTGTTGCCGCCAGATGAGAGGGGGTACATCGAAAAAAATGGGGAAACAAGGTCAGTTATAGGATTGGTACGCCAAATAATGAAGGAACATGTGACAAAAATATTTCCAAAAACCATAGCCAAAAATGATTTAGAGTAAAGTGAGATTAAAAAGATGTCTTCCTTCTTTTAATCAAATTGAGGGTCTAAACAATGTCCATACATTCTTTAAAAAATTAACATGTTCAAGATCATCCTTTTCTTCATGCCAGTTATCAACAATCTTAGCAAGCATTTTCTTATGCTTAGTGGACTTAAGAGATGCATGAGTGGCATGAATAATAGCAATAAGGATTCTTTATCTAAAGAATTCAGATTTACCTAATTTGAACTTGCTATGAGAGCGAAGTGACATTCACCACTTCTAATAGAGATTGAGCTAAATCCTCCATTAGAATGTTCACTTGATCTTGAGTTAGAGGAGTCACTAGAGATTTTGTGCCATTTCTCCTTCTTCTTGTGCTTCTCTTCCCTTATCTTTTGATGATGGGTATTTTTTCCATGTGGTCAATCTTCTTTAAAGTGGCCCTTCTTTCCACATTCGAAGCATCGGGTAGAGGAGGAAGACTTGCCTTTATAGAATCTACCCTTAGAGTACATGGCATCTTCTTCAAATTGAGAGGATGGAGAAGCTTGACTAATAAAAGCTTCAACTTGGGCTTTGATTTCAGACTTTTTCTTTCTTTTGAGCTCTTTCTCGTCTTCTCTTTATTCTTCCTCTTGCCTGTCAAGTCTCACTTCAAAAGCTTGTAGATTTCCTATGAGCTCATCGATAGGAATTTCACCAAGAGACCTTATTTCTTCAATGGTGGTCACCTTTGTTTGCCACTGCTTGGGAAGAGACCTTAGGATCTTTGAGTTTATCTTTACTTGATCCATAGGATGACTTAGGATGGCAAGACCATTTACAATGGTGTTGAACCTTGAGTACATTTCAGCTACCCTCTCTTCCTTTCCCATCTTGAAGTTTTCAAAGAGACCATTGAGAATATACAATCTACTTTCCTTCACTTGTTTTGTCCCCTCATAAGTGGCACATAGCCTTTTTCATGTCTCATAGGTCGTATCACAAGAAGAAATTCAGTTGAACTCAGTGGGGGAAAGAGAGGCATAGTGGATGTTGATGGCTCTTGCATTCAAGGTTGCTTTCTTCAAAGTAGCCTCATCCCATTCTTCTACCTTTGTCTCTGGTTGCTTGTATGGAAGATCCACCATTCTCCATATCTCAAGACTTGATCCTTGGATGTAGAAGTGCAATCTTCTATTCCAATAGAGGAAGTTGTTCCTTCAAAGATTGGAATTTTGATGTAGTATCTCCCACCTTGATTATCGCTCATATTCTCCTACTTGTAGAAGTATGCTAGGAGAAGATCTGCTATTATACCAATTGTGGGATCTATAATGGGATCTAGAGGGGGTGAATAGAGCTAAAAGTACTTTAAAAAAAAATCCATTAGTCCTTCAAGTTATATCTCAAGATAATGTTACATATATGAAATTTGAGTGCAACTAAACATTCACAACAAGGGAGAGAGTGATTGAACAAACACCAACTAACAAACTTTTTTATAGTGGTTCCAACCTCAAAACTATGAGATGTACGTCCACTACCTAGAGAGGTCATCCTATAGGATTTTAAACCATGTATCACTCCTTATTCCATCATAATAGTTGCACCATAACACCTTCCTTTTCAAGGTCGAGGGTACCTAGACTTCCCTTTAAGGACAAGGGATCCAACAACCTTGAAAGGGACTTACCTATCCATGACCAACATCTTCTATCTTACCAAGGACATACCCACTCTTGCAACAAGTCTTTGGCCTTCTCCAAGGACTTACCCACTCTTACAACAAGTCTTCCGCCTTCAAGGATTTACCCACTCTTGACTTAGATCTTCTGCCTTTGACTTCACCTTCACCAAGGAGAAGCTTTCACCAAAGGACTCCTTCCCTTCTTCTTCACCTTTCTTATCAAAGAGAGAGAATCTTCATCTTAATGGTAGAAAGAGATTGGGTGGTGGAGAAAGTGAGATCCTTACAAGATATACATATAGGATTATTTATCTTATAATCACCTACTAACTCTAGTGGATGTAGCAAGTGATTAAGCTCGTGAGAGTGGATGGAGGCTATTAGGAGGAAAATCTCTCTCAACTATAATATAGGAGCCTTCATATCTATTAGTTAACCATGATATAAAGCTCAAGAGATCCCACTAATAGTTGAGGCTGTGTAGTAGCCAGTAGAGACACTTAGGGTTGAGTTCTAGCCATTTTGGGTGTTTCAACGGATATATTTTCAAGTCTTGCAACACTCCAATGGTTAGAAACACATTTCTTCACTTTTCTATACAATGTTGTTGGTTGAGTTATCTTTTGGGAAACTCAACTGACGACACTATATGACAAGTCAAAGTGTAGGCATTGGTTGAGTTGTCACTAGGTCAAACTCGATCAACCCTGGGCATTTGCCAAGAGCCAAATAGGTTGTTGGATGAGTTGTCACCAAAATAAACTCGGCTGACAAGGCAGTCTGTAATGACTTTTTCCAAATGTCCAAAAAGTGTTATAATATTTGAATTAAGTGCTCTCAAATTTTCTTAAGCTTAATTACAATTCATACAATCATTACAAGTGATTTACATCAAAGATCTAAGAAGAAAACTATCTATTCTTCAATCATGATCTTTATGCATGCATGACTTGATTTCTCCAAGTTAGGATGCACAAGTTTAGGCACTTGAAGTGTGTCTACCCAATATGAAATCACTCAAGTAGAAGCATTAGACAAAAATGAGTGGAATGGTTAGTCATCATCCAAACAAGGGTTTAGTCAATTTATACCTTGAGTCAACACCAAAGAGATAGGTCAAAACTAATCAAGATTAGAGAGTATGATCATCTAGGATCTCATCACTTTAGGTTTTACTCATCATGATTCTTAGGGGTACCTCTTATAATTCTAATTTGACCTTTCATTATCTCATGAATAATATAGGTCAATTCCAAGAGTGAACATCTCACTTGGGATTAAGAGAGAAAGATTCCCCCCCAGTCTCCCACGCTCGTGGTGGAGGCCGAACACCCGAGAGGGTGGTAAATCAAGGTGACAACTGGGATTTGAACCCGAGCCCCTTTTTTAGGAGACACTGTGCTTGACTACTTGAGCCACTCCTTGGCGACAGTGAACATCTCACTTATAGGGTGATTATGTAGGGTAAGGGTTCTAATTAGGGAGACAAAATTGAAATAGTCAGATTTTAACTACCAATGGTTCTAATACCACATTGTAAGGAGTGGGACCCAAGAGGGGATCCACTCCCCACTTGATTTAAGGAACACATCCACTTATTCCAAACACACTAAAAAGATATGTTGGAATAGATGTAAAATTTTCATTTCTCAAATGATGGTATACAGAATGACCAAGTATAGCAGTGGAATAGTAAATCAATATTATATTATTTTTCAAAAGTACATCATCATATCTCATATAAGTCTTACATGAAAGTTGTAATAGAAGGATCTAAGTAGAGGGATATACAAACTATCTCAAGTCTATCTCCTTGAGAGCGCCACCAAGTAGGTCCATGTCACCAAGTCCACTCTTCCAAGTCCTATGCTTGGGGTTGGAAGCACACCCCATAAGAGAACACAAAGTGGATGTTGGCAGCATAAAAGTTGGTATGTGCATGTCAATCGGAAATTGAGCAACATTATGAAATACGGACATAAAATATAACAAGGCTTCCCATAGAAGAGGAAAAGTACTATTGATTCAGCCCTATTTTAGGGCTTCATCTTGTGTCATTTTGCATTTCAATCACATCTATACTTGTTAGATTACATGTTATTTCCCCCAATATGCTTATTTCTATCAAATGCACTTATGGAGGATTTTTGCATGTTTTATAGGTACTTTGTCCACTACTTGATGGAATGGAAATAAGATGGTCCAATCTAGGGTTTCCTCAGGCTTGGAAGAGCCCACAATGAGGCCAAAACCACTCCCAACCTACCCCAAGTGGTCAAAGAATGTTTTGAAGCAATACCCTCCATGGATGATCAAGTTCAAAGCTCAAGTGCATGGGAGGGACACCAAAACGGCCGTGGTACTTCACCACGGCTGTGGTGGACATGCCCCAATCACAAAAAATCACTGCAACTTCCAAATTTTGATGAATATGGACAAAACGGTCGTGTTGATCTTATGCTCATGGTAGAAGGTTCCCACCACGACCGTGGCCATCCATGTACCATCTCCCTATGATCTCCACATTTTAATTCCCATGATCGTTGTACTCTACCACGACCGTGCACACCCCTACTCACCATAGTCATGCTACTCACAAAACCTACCCATTTTCCCACTATTTTTCCCACTTTGCCCCTACTTGACCTATTGCTTCCCCCACACCTATATATAGGGGGTGGGGTGGTGGCTGTAGGCCAAGGAGAGCTACCCTACATCCACTCTAGCCTCCCTATTTCATCCTTCATCCTTTCCCACCTCATTCCACCTTCATTTCACTATTTCCACAATCAAAACCCCACTTTCCTCCTATTTCCACCCTTTTTCCACCATACATCCATGCCATTCACCTACCTTGGAGGAGGGAGATTGAGCTACAGCCACTAGGAGGTGGAGAAGGAGGAGTCTTCACTGAGCTCATCATGGATTTTCACTCCTCTACTCATTCTTTCTCCTTTCTTTTTGTATTTTGCTTTGTTATAAGTAGCTAGGCCTCTTGGGTGGGTTGTTTGGGGTGTAAAATGTTACTTTGATACCATGTTGGGGGAAAATGATATGTAAACTATGTAATTCCATTTGCTAATGATTATATTCTATTTCTATCTCCAATTCTCCATGAATTTCTTGTTGGTTTGTGTGCGAAATCACCTAGGAATTTAGGCAAAGTGCTTATATGTGTGAATTTTGGGATTTGCCCCTAGGTCCAATTCTTGGATCCCTAGGTTGCCTCCCATCTTCCTACATCATAATCAATCTCCCTAAACCTAAGTGAGAGATATAAGTAGCTATTTTAGATAATTCTAGTGCAATTAGCATGGAGCCTTCTCAAGGCTAGAATGTGGGGGAATTGGGGTCCGAAGCCCTAATTTCACCTCCCCATTACTACCCTCAGCCCCTAATTGCCCTAGGAATGCCTAATATAGAAACCTAGACTTGATTAGACTCTAATTGAATTAAACCTAATCCCTAACCCAATTGAGCCTCACAAGGGTAGTAGGGGGTGTTAGGGACTAGTTCCCCTATACACAACCTAGCATACCCATGGCCAGTTAGTAGCTTAGGTTAATTCATTAGACTCTGACATGTTGTTTGGTTTGGATAATCTAAATGGGATCATAATGTTCATATTTCACCCCCCCCCAACTTAAATGATAAGTGCATCCCCTAAACAGCCCATAGCTTCCTTAATTGCTTTAAAACCCTAGTTTTCATCTTGCTTAGCTAGTGTTATCTTAGTTAGCTATTTTCCTACTTAGTTAGATTCTTGCCCTATTTTTACCTTGTTCTTGCTAGTTTAGCTCTTTACTCACTCTTGTGCTTTTCTTTTTCCTGCCTTAGTATAAATTGTCTTTTCATACCTAGCTTAGTCTTTTCTTACATACTTAGTCTTAATCTAGTCTAGGGTTAACTTAGATTTCATTCTCGCCTTTATTTGCTTTCTTGCTCACCTAGTTTAACAATGTCACCTTTAAACCCTTAACCCTAGTCTTCGTAGTAGGAACCCAGCCAAACTAACCTAGCTCTGGTGCCTCCTTTTCTCCCTGAGGATCGACCCCTACACTTGTCCTTCACCTATGCTACAATAGTACCATGTGTAGTTGCGGGTGACCTATTTGGTATTGTGGTCGACTTGGTTAGGGTTAATATAAATTTTGAGATATCCCGTGTGTCTGAGTCTCATAGAGTGCATCTAGTCACCCCTGTTGGCTAGTGTGTACACCTCTGGCTCGACGCACCAAGCTTTATGGCACCGTTGTCGGGGATAGAAAGTGTCATAGCTAACTAGTGGTTGTGGTGTTGACTCTCCCCTTTGGCACCGTCTTTTGCCAGTTTACTTGTTGCATTTGAGAAACACACCAAGCTTTCTGGCGTCGTTGCAAGGGATTAGAGGTGCTCGGCCTAGAAAGTTAGTTTTGCTTTGACTTTTTCTACTGCCCTCATCATTGCTATTCATTATTCATCATTCTTTGCATTCTTTGTGTATATTGATTTATTAACTTGTTCTCTTTTGTTTGTTTGTGCTTTATGCATGTGGCAAGCCATTCGAGGAAGACAAGATGGAAGGCCAAGATGCATGAACCCATCCATTTCCTCCACCACCCTACCTCCAAGGCTATCCTAAGCCTTACACACCCCCACCACCTCCATCAACACAACCTTCCCACCATTTCACCTTCCAACCTCAATTCCCTCCTCCACCTCAATTCCAAAGGCCATTAACAACAATGCCACCACCACAACTATCACATGCTCCCCCTACTTCCTATGAGCAAATGGATGTGGTTTTAATCATGGGGTGTGACAAGGTTGTTGTGAAGCTTATCAAGGGAGGGAAGAAATTTGACAAAGATCTTAATGAAGACCCATTGTCGGAAAGTCCATGTTTACAAGTGTCCCATATGATTGAAACCCCCCTTTTTTGTGCCTATGAAGACCCATTTCTCAAGAGAGAGAGAAACTATGGCATGAAATTACTGAAGGTCTTAAGGTTGAATAAGATCTATGATGATGATCCCCAAGGAGAGAAAACTACTGAGAAGAACTCAAGAAGCTCGCATGACCCTTGGGAGGACGATCAATCAAGGAAAGCATTTGAGAGGATTTCCTATGATGGGGTGCAAACATTTTGTTTTTGGAAAGTGGTTGATGGTGAAAGAACAAGAAGCCCGGCTGAAGGCATGAAACTTAGCACTTGTAGGAGGCAACCCACATAGGTTTGGGAAATTTTGACCCAACCTTCACTTTTTGATATTTTTGCTTTGTTTTTACACTTTCTAAGAAAACACACACACACTTTGTGTTTAATAGTTTTTGTCTAGTTTTAAGATGTGCATGTGATAACAAGGTGAAATGAAGGAAATTTGAGTACAATTGAGAGAAGGATTAAAAGAAAAATCACTTTGGGTCAAGTTTTTGAGTGTTTTATGTTCCTAATTTTGAGAGCAGCAGCTACAGGGACCACCACAACTGTGGCACATCAATATGACCATGGTCATTTGCATGAAAAACACACCAAGTCCCTAGATTCAGAAGCAAAATTGAGAAAAACTGCCAAAGGACTGCACCACGACCGTGCAACCTGAAGCCACCACGGTCGTGTTGCATAGCACGGACGTGCTGCAGACCAATTTTAGCCACTTAAGGCAAATTAGTGGGGAAGCTACTATGCATATCCTCCACCACAGGGAGGAACACCACCAGAGCCTCAAGAGAGCCATGAGCATCTACCCTATCATCCTAAACTCTGGGATCATGTTGAGGACAACATGATTCAAAAGTTTGGGGTGGTAGGGCAGGTATGCCCTAGTTTCACTTTGCATTTCACCTACCACATCCACCTCTCTTGTGTTTGTGAATGATTTGGTTGAATTGTGACTTGAGCAAGATATGAGCGCTTAGTGTTCATGAAATCACTTGATTGAAATGTCAATTTTAGATTGTTCATTCATGTGGTGTGACATTGTTGGATGAAGTGTTGGATTAATTTTCATGTAGGAGACCTTATGTTAAGAATCACGCCAATGATCCCTCTTTGACTCGACTATTCACTCACTATCTTCTTACCCCTCTACCCCATGAAAGGATGCCAAAGTACACATATTAGTTGTGGACACCTCCAAAAGTTTGGGGTGGCCACATCTCCATCTCCTCGCTTCACTCTATCCACCATATGTCCTACCTACTCCAAGGGCAAAGAAAAGAAAAGAAAAGAAAAAGAAAAAAAAAAGGATGCTCCTGTTTAAGAGCATTCAAATAAAGAAAATATGAGTGCTTTATGTAATAGCACTCCAAAATCTTACCGCAACCCTTTCTTCCATCTTTATACCCATTGATCTAGGAAACATCAAACCTAGCTCATTTTCCCTTTTCTGCAACCATGTAGGTCATTTGGTGTGATTTGAAACATAAGGTTGAAAGGATGAAGGTGAAACATCACTCCTGGTCATCCTTGATTAACACCATCATGAAACGGTTTACCCAGAACTACATGAAAGAAATATGGATAGCTTGTATGAATTATGCACTATATTTGAAGTTCACATGCTTTGTGCTCTATTCATGATTGGTTTGTGAAAGAAGGAGAGGATAGAGGTGGAATGCATGTACTTAGTCACTATTGATCCTATTCAGTAATAATCATTCTTTACATTGCATTTGTCATTTCTTGCTTGTGAAAATTCTATAGAGAGATTGAGTTGGAGCATACTTGAGGACAAGTATGTTTCAAGTTTGGGGTGGGGTAGGGCAAGTATGCCCTAGTTTCACTTTGCATTTCACCTGCCACATCCACTTTTGTTTTCTTATTTTTTCTATCTACCTTAGTCATCTTTACTGCTTTGCATACTTGCATGTTATGTACTTTACTTTCTTGTAATTTTTGCATAATTTTCAAAAAAAAAACTCTTTTTGCCATGCATTGCATATCATGCAATTTTTTGGTAATTCTTACATGTTATAGCTAGTATTTGCTTGTTTACTACTTTGAGTTCAATAATATAGGCTTAGATGTGATTGAAGGCAACTTGGCACTGTTTTGGCCAATTTTGCCCAAATTTGAGATTTCTCGTCTAAAAGTGTGTTTCAACCCAATCTCTACATTTTGGATTAAAAATGATGACCTTTGACAAATGCAAGTGACTTACCATTGTTTATTGCTAAATGGTTTCAATTCTTGACTGTTTACATGTGCATCACCTCTCTCGTGTTTGTGAATGATTTGGTTGAATTGTGACTTGAGCAAGCTATGAGCGCTTAGCGTTCATGAAATCACATGATTGAAATATCAATTTTAGATTGTTCATTCATGTGGTGTGACATTGTTGGATGAAGTGTTGGATTAATTTTCATGCAGGAGACCTTATGTTAAGAATCATGCCAATGACCCCTCTTTGACCCGACTATTCACTCACCATCTTCTTACCCCTCCACCCCAAAGTGTACGTATTAGTCGTGGCCACCTCCAAAAGTTTGGGATGGCCACATCTCCATCTCCTCGGTTCACTCTATCCACCATATGCCCTACCTACTCCAAGGGAAAAGAAAAGAAAATAAAATAAAAAGAAAGCAAAAAGAAAAAAAAAAGGATGCTCCTATTTAAGAGCATTCAAATAAAGAAAAGATGAGTGCTCTATGTAATAGCACTCCAAAATCTTACCGCAACCATTTCTTCCATCTTTATACCCATTGAGCTAGGAAACATCAAACCTAGCTCATTTTTCCCTTTTCCGCAGCCATGTGGGTCATTTGGTGTGATTTGAAACATAAGGTTGAAAGGATGAAGGTGAAACAGCACTCCTAGTCATCCTTGATTAACACCATCATGAAACAGTTTACCCAGAACTACATGAAAGAAATATGGATAGCTTGTGTGTTTTATGCACTATATTTGAAGTTCATATGCTTTGTGCTCTGTTCATGATTGGTTTGTGAAAGCAGGAGAGGAAAGAGGTGGAATACATGTACTTAGTCACTATTGATCCTATTTAGCAATAATCATTCTTTACATTGCATTTGTCATTTCTTGCTTGTGAAAATTCAGTAGAGAGATTGAATTGGAGCATACTTGAGGACAAGTATGTTTCAAGTTTGGGGTTGCTATTCAGCCCTATTTTAGGGCTTCATCTTGTGTCATTTTGCATTTCAATCACATCTCCCCTAATATGCTTATTTCTATTAAATGCACTTATGGAGTATTTTTGCATGTTTTATAGGTACTTTGTCCACTACTTGATGGCATGGAAAGAAGATGGTCCAATCTAGGGTTTCGTCAGGCTTGGAGGAGCCCAAAATGAGGCCAAAACCACTCCCAAACTACCCCAAGTGGTCAAAGAATGTTTTGAAGCAATACCCTCCATGGATGATCAAGTTCAAAGCTCAAGCGCATGGGAGGGACACCAAAACGGCCGTGGTACTTCACCATGGCCGTGGTGGACATGCCCCAATCACAAAAAATCATTGCAACTTCCAGAATTTGATGAATATAGCCAAAACGGTCGTGGTGAGTCATATGCCCGTGGTATAAGGTTCCCACCACGGCCATGGTGACCCCCACGACCATGGTCGTCCATGTACCATCTCCTTGTAATCTCCACATTTTAATTCCCATGATCATTATACTCTACCACGACCGTGCTCACCCCTACTCACCACAGTCGTGGTGATCCACCACGGTCATTCTACTCACAAAACCTACCCATTTTCCCACTTCTTTTCCCACTTTGCCCCTACTAGAGCTACCCTACAGCCACTCTAGCCTCCCTATTTCATCATCCATCCATTCCCACCTCATTCCACCTTCATTTCACCATTTCCACCATCAAAATCCCACTTTCCTTCCATTTCCACCCTTTTACACCATACATCCATTCCATTCACCTACCTTGGAGGGGGGAGATCGAGCTATAGATGCTAGGAGGTGGAGAATGAGGAGTCTTCACTGAGCTCATCATGGATTTTCACTCCTCTACTCATTCTTTCTCCTTTCTTTTTGTATTTTGCTTTGTTATGAGTAGCTAGGCCCCTTGGGTAGGCTGTTTGGGGTGTAAAATGTTACTTTGATATCATGTTGGGGGAAAATGACATGTAAACTCTATAATTCCATTTTCTAATGATTATATTCTATTTCTATCTCATTCTCTATGAATTGCTTGTTGGTTTGTGTGTGAAATCACCTAGGAATTTAGGCAAATTTCTTATATGTGTGAATTTTGGGATTTGCCCCTAGGTCCCATTCTTGGATCCCTAGGTTGCCTCCCATCTTCCTACATCGTAATCAATCTCCCTAAACCTACGTGAGAGATCTAAGTAGCTATATTAGATAGTTCTAGTGTAATTAGCATGGAGCCTTCTCAAGGCTAGAATGTGGGGGAATTGGGGTCCAAAGCCCTAATTTCACCTCCCCATTATTACCCTTGGCCCCTAATTGCCCTAGGAATGTCTAATCTAGAAACCTAGACTTGATTAGACTCTAATTGAATTAAACATAATCCCTAACCCAATTGAGCCTCACAAGGGTAGTAGGGGGTGTTAGGGACTAGTTCCCCTATACACAACCTAGCATATACATGGCCAGTTACTAGCTTAGGTTAATTCATTAGACTATAACATGTTGTTTGGTTTGGATAATCTAAATGGGATCATAATGTTCATATGTCACCCCCAACTTAAGTGATAAGTGCATCCCTTAAACAGCCCACATCTTCATCAATTGCTTTAAAACCTTAGTTTTCATCTTGCTTAGCTAGTATTAGCTTAGTTAGCTCTTTTCCTGCTTAGTTAGCTTCTTGTCCTATTTTTACCTTGTTCTTGCTAGTTTAGCTCTTTACCCGCTCTTGTTCTTTTCTTTTACCAGCCTTAGTGTAAATTGCCTTTTCATACCTAGCTTAGTCTTTTCTTGCATACTTAGTCTTAATCTAGTCTAGGGTTAACTTAGATTTCATTATCGCCTTTAATTGCTTTCTTGCTCACCTAGTTTAACAATATCACCTTTAAACCCTTAACCCTAGTCTTCGCAGTAGGAACCCAGCCAAATTAACCTAGCTAGCACCCCCTTTTCTCCTCGAGGATCGACCCCTACACTTGCCCTTCACCTATGCTATAATAGTACCCCGTGTGCTTGTGGGTAACCTATTTGGTATTGTGATCGACTTGGTTAGGTTTAATATAAATTTGGAGAGATCTCGTGTGTCTGAGTCCCGTGGAGTGCATCTAGTCACCCCTTGTTGGCTAGTGTGTACACCTCTGGCTCGATGCACCAAGCTTTCTGGCACCATTGCCAGGGATAGAAAGTGCCATAGCTACCTAGTGGTTGTGGTGTTGACTTTCCCCTTTGGCACCACCTTTTGCTAGTTTACTTGTTGCTTTTGAGAAACACACCAACTATCCAAATGGATATTAAAAGAATATGAATATAAAAAAATAATAAGAAAGTAAATAGATGAGTCATTTGTTAAAAACATATGATTAATAGAAGAATTCTTGCCATATGACATCATTATCAAATCATTATCAGTGCATGTAAGACAATTAGACTACTTTTATATATGTAGGGATGAGACCCACAAACTCTCAAGCCTAATTCGGGTAGAATGGTGCACCTTGGGTGAAAAGGTGCATCCAATATATATAATACGAGTGGAAAGTTGCATTCAGGGTGGAAATGCACACTGAAATATTATGGAAGTATAGATGTACATGCTATTATAAATGAACTTAGTCTATTTGTACATGCAAATAATATAAAGGCAAGAATAAGTCTAGTCAGTATGAAATAATAGGATGAGTATATCTAACAACTTTAATATGGGGCAGGGGACCCATGAACCAATATTTAATAATCATTGTAAATAAGATGCATAAGAGTCCACATTTAATTCAATATCTCAAATTAGGGTTCCACAAGGAATAAAGTGAACAAGATATAAATAAGAGGCCAATAAGAATATCCCTAAAATTAGGTAGACAAGATCAATAAAAGAATATAAGTACTCAAGTGAGTCAATCTCTCAGGATAGAGAGAAAAGTGGGTAGGGCATATGTTTAAAGGACCAAGATAGAGATAAACAGACATAAGTATGGGAATGCAACATACATCAAGAGAGAGAAATCAAATTAGTTGCTCAATATGATCAAGGAGATGCAGCATACCTCAGATAGAGTATGCATAAGACCAAATTCGAAACCCTAATTCCATCTCGATACACAAGCAACCTATTAAAGGCATATATGAAATTAGGGTCAAGTTTATATTAAGTGCATAGTTCCTAAAAATTGCCTTTTTGTCATTAGAGATTTAGGGTATCAAAACCACATCAACTTGTAAATCATATTTTTTTTCGGACAAACACATTGTCAAGTAGATAGAGGGTCGACTACAAACTTGTGCATACTACTCTTCTCCTTCATGACATATCCATGGAGGGCTGTTAGGGTACCGCTCTTCATTGTAAACTGACTCAAGAAAACTAGGGTAGGTGGGAAGGGTGATATTTGGTGTAGGCTTCTTTAGAAACCACTTAGATTGGGTGTTGGCCAGGCGATTGAGCTCTCTCGGGTAGTGGTGTATCTTACAGCTCTAAAAGGACTTCATCTTCTCCACTATTGCATGTTTCAAGGTGCTCAGGTCGGTTGGCACTTCAATTTTCTCCTGAATGATTTTATAAGAAAGTTAGGAGTCTGTCAGGAGGCAGCATGTATCCATAACCATCTCGATCATCTTGTCAAACCCTGTTGAAATGGCTTACATTGCCCCTTCCAGCGAATCATTTCCACTGAGTAGTCTTGCACCGCCATTCAACCAAGTACCTTGATGGTCTCAGAGTGTCCAGTAGCTGCAAATAGTTGCCCTTCCTTTATCCACAGCTACATCCACATTGAGGAATCATCATTCCCCAAGAATTACCAATTTGTTAAGTTGCCTTCTTGGTGTCTTGGATTCTTCCGGTGCTCAACTCCCAGTTGCTTCGCTAAATGATCCCATCTCACTTTTAATTCTGGTGGCAGTTGCTTCAACTATTGTATGCTTGTTCTCAAATATGAATTCATTTCTTTTCTTCCACAGTATCCAACTAGTTGTGAGGAATAAGCTTCACCACTCCTGCCCTCCATGTTGTGGTTGAAAATTAAAGGACATCTAGGTTTGGGTATTGGTAGGAGCAAAGAAGTAGTCACTCAATTCCAGACTTACTATCCTCCAAACTTGTTTATTGATGTTGTAGTCTCAAATTGCATGGAGGGTAGATTCCTCCATCCTACATCTTTTGCACTCTATCGAAGTTGACATGTCTCATTTCCAGTGTAGTAGGTTAGTCAGCAGTCGATCATGTCCCATAAGCCACCCAAAGATGCAGACTCGTTACAGGACATTTCTTTAGCGATTGAATTCCATTCTCCTCTAGTGGCTTCCGCTCTTGCTTTAATCAACTCTTCGTAAGCACTTCTCATTGTAGAGTTGCCATAGGGCCCTTTTCCCAAGTACCATCCATCTACTCCACACTCCAGGATTGGAGTGCCCATGAGTAATTTGTTCTCGACGATGTCATATGAGAACCATTCTACCAAGAATTCTTTAGTCTCCTTCATCTATCACCATGATACCCACCTTTAGGTCTTATAAAGTGGTTGAGATGATCTTCTATGCTCTTGTGGTAGGTTTACAGCCTCCCCTTATGCAGGAATCTAACCAAGCATTAAGTGTATGTCTGTCCCCCAACGTCCTCCTTAAACTATCACAAATATTTGAGGTAAGAGGCCTAATTGCTCTCCACAACACATGCCCATGTTGAGAGTAACCCATTCTCCTTCTATATTTATGCTCCATCATATTTACCCATAGAGACGACCTACTGTTGACAAATCCCCAGGCAAGTTTCATAAAAATTGCTCTGTTATGTTCCCTGGCACATTTGATTCCCATTCTACCTTGGGAAACCAAGGCAATTACTTTTGTCTAGACTACCAAGGGAATGCCCCTTGTAGTAGTGCCACCACTACACACAAACCTTCTAATAATATGATCAATTTTTTCATATACAGACATAGGTATCGCTGATGTTTGCATCAAATATGTGGATGAGTGAGATAGCATCAATTTCACCCTGGTGATTTTTTTGGCCAATGACAAACACCTATTTGCCCAATCTAAAATCTTATTTTCAATAGACGTGGTAGTTGAGAGGTAGAGCTCGTTCATATTCCTTCGGTGAATAATGGGCACCCCCAAATTCCTCCCAAAATCTCTAGTTTCCCTGATGCCCAACTTCTTGTATATGTGCCTCCTCATTGTCTGTGGGGTTCCCTTCTGAAGAAGACATTCAATTTATCTTTTGCTAGTTGTTGACCAAATGCTTGTTCAAATTTCTTGAGGCATCCAAGCATATCCTGATCCTGAGTCAAGGTGGCTTCTCCAAAGAGCATAATATCATCTGCAAAGTAGGTGTGTGAGATTTTGGTCCTTGCTCTGTTGAACTTAGCATGCTTCCAATGCTTTGCCTCGACTACCTCCTCAATATCCTGACTGATTCGATCAAGGTAGTAGGGAGACAAGGGGTCACCTTGCCTGATCCCTCTGGATGGGCGAAATGATTCATTCTCATGTCCTTGCCAAAGGATCATAGTAGAGCCTCCTAAAATCACGTCCACAATGATCATCACCATAAGCTCTAGTATGGCCGTGTGACGTAAGGTATATTCAATGAATTCCCAACTCATTCTATCATATGCCTTGGCAAGGTCCAACTTGATGGCCATGGTATGATGTTTGACGTGGGCTTTCTCCATGGAGTGGATTACTTCTTGTACTAGGACTGTGTTTTCATTGATCCTCCTTCCTAGGATGAAGCTAGATTGGGCTGGTGAGATCCAGTTGTTGAGAAAAGGCTTCAGGTGGGCAACAATGATCTTCATTATAACCTTCATACATACATTGTTTAATGAGATTGTTCGGAGTAGGGAACACGTCTCTGGTTTATTCTTCTTCAGAATAAGAACCATTAGTGCATTTTATATGTCTTTGTTCCAGTGGCGACCTACAAAGACATTAGATACAAAGGCAATTAAGGAGGGTTTGACAATTTCCCAATTATTCTATAGGAAGTTTGAGTGCACTCTGTCCATGCTAGGTGAATTAAATTTTTCCATGGAGAAGAGAGACTGGTACACTTCCTATTGATCTGATGTCTTATAACATCCTAGGATTTGAGGCCTTAGATAAGATAATCTTAAAGGAATGATAGGACTACCCATATCACCAAGGTGCACCTCCTTTTCTGGGAGCTCTTCACTAAAGAACTCCATAGTTAAGTGTGCTCAGCTTGGAGTAGTACTAGGATGGGTGACCAGTCAGGAAGTTGACCCCGGCTTGCGCATGAGTGTGGGAAAAGCACGCAGTTAAGGCTAGTGGTGATCTGTGGGGCCAGTCATCATTCCTGAAACTCTACTAGAGCCTAGGGTGGTGGGCTTGGACGTTACAAATGGTATCAGAGCCAATTCCCCTCCAGTAGGTGGGGCCCACATGGGCCTTTGGCATGCCATTCTTTGAGCCGTGCGGTCCACGCATGTTGGAAAGGGCTATCCGAGTTGATGGAGCCGCCCATGCGCTGGTAGTGTTTAGGCATGTTGGAAAGGGCTATCCGAGTTGATGGAGCCACCCTTGCGTTGGTATCCGTGATCAGGAGCTGGGTGTACATGGGTCATTTGGGTCAGCACTGAAATGAGGAATGATTATGAGGCCATATAGTTGAGCCTTGACGAGGACGTCAAGAATCTAGGTGGGGGAGATTGTAACATCCTAGGATTTGAGGCCTTAGATAAGATAATCTTAAAAGGAATGATAGGACTACCCATATCACCAAGGTGCACCTCCTTTTCCGGGAGCTCATCACTAAAGAACTCCATAGTTAAGCGTGCTCAGCTTGGAGTAGTACTAGGATGGGTGACCAGTAAGGAAGTTGACTCCGGCTTGCGCATAAGTGTGGGAAAAGTGCGCAGTTAAGGCTAGTGGTGATCTGTGGGGCCAGTCGTCATTCTTGAAACTCTACTAGAGCCTAGGGCGGTGGGCACAGACGTTACATGTCTGCTCCATCATCCTTCTCTAGTCTTCAGTGAGCCCAGGAAATGACCTAATGTGTTCCTCATAATGATGTTGTATGTCCCCAGGTTTGTCTTCTGTGTAGAGATCCGCTAAGTATTCCATCACCGGTGCTTGAATTTGTGCCTCCTCTTTGAGCCAGTCGCCATTTCCATTCTTCAACCTAGTGATTTTGTTCCTACACCTTCTCTCCTTAACACATGCATGGAAAAACTTAGTGTTTTTATCATCGGATCTAAGCCACTCACTGTGAGATTTATGTTTCCAATAAAGTTCCTCTCTTCTCAGTTCCTCATTCAACTGATATTGGATGTCCAGTACAATGTTCTCCACTACTGAGGAGTACTCTCATACTAATTGTTCTTGAGAGAGAAGGAGGTGCACTTGTAGTGCTCTCTTAGTATGCATGGTCCTTCATCTCTCCTCCTTTCACCATACATTTGATGTTGTAAGAAATTTTTGAGCTACTCCAATGAATTCTAAGTGATCTGACCACAAAGAGGCAACCAACTATTGGAAACCTTCCTTCCCTTATTAGCTTGCCCATGTATAGATTCATCCTCACTTTTGTCCATCCCTTCCTTGCTCCTCCATCATGACTAGAAGGGGGGCATGGTTTGAATTGAGGCGTTCAACAACCTCAACTCGACATCGAGTATTCATATCCAACCAGTGTAGGCTCCCAAGAACCCTATAAAGCTTCTCTTGTAACAATCCTATTTTGAAGGTCATCCTCGGACCACTGGCCTCAAGGTCCATCAGCTGACATGCCTCCAGGACATCTCCAACTCTTAACAACTTATGCAATCTAGCCCCTTGCCTCATATCTTCTCATTTGAAGTCAACCAAAACAGCCCAAGGTGTGCCAGCCATTTGAGCAATTTCATAAAGTTTGTTCCATAGAAGCTTCCTCCCCTCCCGAGAGGTTCTTCCATAGACTATTTTGATCAAGAACCTCCCATCAACCCGACAACAGATAAAATGCCTATGACATATGAGAATCTCAACATTCGTTACCATGCCCTTCCACAGTAGCCAAATTCCACCAAAAAATCCAATTGCTTCAACCCAGTGAGATTGAGGGAACCCCATCTTCTTGATTATAGCATCCACCCGCTCATCACTTGTCTGTGTCTCAATTAAATCCAATATTGAGGATTTATACTTCCTAAATGATAGCATCAGTTTTAGTGCAATTTCAATAGACTTTTACATGATAAAAATCATTAGAAATTATGTTTAGATGTTTAGTTTTACCCATTTTTACTCTAGTTCACTTAAATGATAAGTTCTAATTCAGTATTGATGATATTTGAAGGAATCAGATGTAAATCAAGTGAAATCAATGAAGTTTGAGTAATGGATAAAAAAGACCTTGCTTCAAACATTTGACCAATCGGTCAACAAGAAGTATTCACCAAAAGGATCGACAAAAGATTACCAATTCAAGATCGACAGACTCATCGAGCACCAACCTGACAGATTGAATCACCTCGACAACCACATGTTGAGGTAAGGAGTGTCAAATAAGAAGACGTATCTCACTTCTATTGATAAGATATCAACAGTCCATCCCATCGACACTGACAAATCCTTGTCGATCTGAAGTTATTGAACTAGTGCTTGACACACATGTCAAATAGAGGATCCTCGATACCTCCATCAGTTGTTCTAACGATAGCCACGTCAACAGTACTATCAACGTCTAGAAGGGAATTGTCAAGGAATCACCTCGACAGACATGTTGACTTCAAGATCAATGTAATCACATTGACATATCACTTACAAAGAAGAACTATGTTGACGACAAGAAGAGATTGACATACTTGTCAATCGATAATGATTTATGATGAATCCATTATTGACCCACAGGTTGACAGTCCCAATGATCGAAAGACCAAAAGCCATCGACCGATAACAAATGGTCAACTCCAATGGAGAGGGGTTGACAATCTTGACCCTATAAATAGGCCCCCAGCACATCCGTACAAGGTATCTTGAATCTTTGAAGTGAGAGTGTCGAGGGGATGCTATCAAGTCTTCTCAAATTATAGAGCCAAAGGATGAGACCTATTGACCTACCTAGATCTATTGATCTAGCTCGTCGACCTTTCTCCTTAACGGCTCCCTTGTCATCATTGCTGATCTGAAGGACCTTCTTGTCTCATGCCAAGACCAGAAAGGAGGAGAAAGCATGTCAACACTACTGTCGACCGCCAAGATATCAGCCGAAAGGTTGGTAGATCGATCACTTGATCTATCCTTGTGTCAATCTTCTCTTCCTCTTTTCTTCATCATGACTTATTCTAGTTGTACTCTTTTCGTTTCTTTAGCCATGCGTGGCTAATAACCTATAACTTGGATTGGGAGTAGCCATCAGGCCCTCCCAGCTATGTAGTTGTTCATATTTCTATTTTATGGCATATGTTCTTTAAAGTTTTGTTTATATACTCTTATTTTACTATGTGGATTGATGATTAGTTGCCCTCTTCTGACGTTTGATATGAATATTGTTTGAGAGAATGATTTTAATTAGATCTAGAGTATAGGATAACAACGATGCATGAAGGTGAGGAGTTGATATAACAAGAGTCATATAGTTTTTCCTTGATCTTTCGGTTATTAACTCAAGAGAGAGAACCCCGTTACATAGAAATCTGCCCAGATCTCGAGAGAAGGAAGGAACATATATTTTCTTATGATTGTTTGCTAAATGAGTAGAGAACATATATAAAATAAGAACGAAAGTTTTACATAGTTGCAGATGGCTTGATTGGGGAAACCCAGTCTAAGTTTCTTTTATTCTTATTTCACGATTCATCTTTATTTCTTCCTTTTTGGTTTTCTCAGAATTTAGGTTATTTCTTCATTAGATTAGCTTGTTCCTTAATCAAAACACCATCAAAATTGTTCTTTGGTTAGACTAAGCCAAGATTTTGCATTCTTACTCTATTATTCTCCTTGTCCCCGTGTTTGACCTTGCACTACTACAAAGACTCTGTACTGAGTTGCGGACATCTCTTCTAGTCGGGTATCAATTCAAATTTTGATTTCTTTGACTAGGAGAATCGTATTTACACATTTTCCCCCACGAAAAAGAGTAATCAACTTTTGGCGTTGTTGTCCGGAACAAGGCATCTGATAATCCTTAAGAACTTGTGGTCCACTTAACACTAGTTATCGCATCTAAATTTTGCAAAAGTTTGTTAGCAGATTCTTTTACTACCTATATGCTTGAACATTGGTTATGTTCTCATTTGTTAGACTCTAATTCGTTCAATGTTTTTTCTTATAGGTAGCCTATTATAATCTCTTACCAATCCTGGAGTTCCTCGCTGAATAACCAGAGGTAAACATTCCCCTATTATAATTTCTTCTACTTCATGGGTGTAAATACAGTGATCAATAACGTGACCCCCTTCTCCATAAGTAACTCACTTTATAGATGCCTCACCAAAGCGTATGGAATTGACTTCCTTCAGATTTTGGATGTCGGATGTCATCTTATCGAGTTTGTTGTTCAATTTCTCCATTAACTTAGAATCTAGAGGTCTACAATGAGGCATCTATAAGATTGGTAAGAAATTATAATAGGAGAAATTGAACAAAAAACTCGATAAGATGACATCCGACATCCAAAATCTGAAGGAAGTCAATTCCATATGCTTTGTTGAGGCATCTATAAAGTGAGTTACTTATGGAGAAGGGGGTCACGTTATTGATCATTGTATTTACACCCATGAAGTAGAAGACACGCATACCAAGAATGTGTCTTATATGAATTACAAATGACCGATGACCCTGGATTTTCTTATGGGAACACATCTGTAATGGAGAACTCATTTCAACTAAATCAATCGTCTTAAACAATGACATGGGACAAGCCGTCAGTATAGGAACCTCACCTGGATTTCAACAAAACAAATCTCAACCACAACAATGGGGAACTTTCAATGGGCAAAGGGGGAGTCTCTTTAAACAACATCAGAAGTCTATATCCAGTCTGGAGTCTTTAAAAGAGAAAATAAATGTATGTATGATGAACAACAACAACATATTGGCAACATGCAGACGTAGATGAGCACTGTGAATACTCAAATAAGTGATTTTCAAACCCACAACCAGATGATCAATCAGCAGCTAGCTTCTATTGCAACATCAATTAGAAGATCAATAGGACAATTTCCATCCAACACCAAACAAAATCCCAAAAATGAAATAGCAAGAATGGTCAAACTTCACTCTGGGAGTTCCACTTCTGTTCCACAGCCTAAAGTACCAATCATTGAAGGAAGCATCAACAGCCCAAAGGAAGTCCCAATGTACAAAAAGTCAAAAGGGGCCACAAACTTTGTTCTGTCATTGAAGGCAACAAAAATTCCCACAGGAGCCCCCTATCTGCATCGCTTCATCAAGGAACAACTCGAGAAGAGATACACCAAATTCCTTGACACCATTAATAAAATTCATCTTGACTTCATAGATGAGATGCCTAAATATGCCAAGTTTCTGAAGGATCTCATCACAAAGAATAGGAAGAGGGGAGAAGTTGAGATAGTATGTCTTACAAAAATGGCATCCGCCTTTTGTCAATCAAATATGCCGACAATTTTTTACAAAAAATCATGGTGCCTTTACTATTCCATTCTTCATTAGAAACTCATTAGTAAGATATGGTATTGCAAATCTAGGGGCCAGGCCCAGCATCAGTCTCATGCCATACAGTTTTACAGCCAAGTTGGGCCTCATCGACATTAATAAATCTAATATGAGAATTCAATTAGTAGATAATTCCTATACTAAACTAGTCTAAGGGATAGAGGAGTACCAATTAGGATAGGGAATTTCTTCATTCCTTATGATGTTGTCATCATCAACGTAGCGGGAGATACCTGATGAATCCCCTAGATTCATCCTCTTAGTCGCCAATTCTAGGGATTTTGAGCCTCATATCGACTGGATTACCCTTGTTTTGATTTACTTTAAGTATCTCTCCAGTTTCATGTAAATAGTGCATTACTAGTTCTAATTACCCTAGTTTCCAGTTTATTTGATCTCATCTTCCCCTAATCACATTCTCTCTCCTCTATAGATCATCCTCAACCATTGTCAATGGTCATGATCCCTACAGCCTTGATTCTAACGGTCTCAAGACCGTTTGAGCCCATACGGTCTCAAGACCGTTTGAGCCCATTCGGTCTCAAGACCGTTTGAGCACATTCAGTCTCAAGACCATTTGAGCCCATTCGGTCTCAAGACCAATAGACTAGCAGAGACCGTTTGGCGGAGATCAAAACCATTTTGATGGAAACTGGATAAGCCAAAACCGTTTTGGCTGTGTAGCTTGCATACAAAATCGATGAGGATCACATGCATGCAAGACCAGAAGAACAACTAGCAAAGCGTTTGGATAGCTACGCGCATGTCAAGCTACGTAGATCGTGCAGACCGTATAAGCATGTTCCGAGACCGTTTGAGGTAGTGGGCTGCGAGACCAAACCATTTGCTAAAGCAGCACCAAAGATCGTTTGTTGTACAATAACGTGAAGACCGAATGAAGGGAGTTGCTGTGAGACTGAATGGCAACATTATACACAAAACTGTTTGATAAGCTCGCATGCAAACCGAATGACGAAAGCAATAGTACCAAGACCGTATGCATGAAATTGTGAGACCGTTTGAGCTGCTGCCAAATCACGTGCATGACCGAATGAAAAAGGTCGAGCAAAGCCAAACCGTTAGCTAAAGTGGTGCAAAGCCAAATCATTTAATAATGTGGCACAATGACAAACCGTTAGACAAAGTGGCACAAAGCTAAGACCGATTGGAAAAGGGTAAACTACCAAACCATTTGGAATAAACAAAGCAAGACCGGATGAGCTATCCGTGTGAAGACCAAAGGGATCATGAAAACCGTTTGCTCTGGCAATTGAAAATGGAATTAGTTGTTCACGTGAAGAATGTGTAAGCAGTTGGGCGCATGCAGACCAATTGGATAAATCGCATGCATGAGGATTGCATGAATCATAAACCATTTTGACTAGCTTGCATAGATTGTTTGATCGGAGATTCAAAACTGTTTGAGAGGTTGGCCTTAAGACCGATTGAAAAAGAAGCATATTGTAGCAAATCAAAACCGTTTGGGAAAAGTATAATGTCAAGACCGTTTGATCAAGTAAGTGCAAAACCGTTTGGTTATAAACAGCAAACCGTTTGGATGAAAAAGATCTCAGGACCATTAGCAAACCATTTGGAGTCACACTAAACGCATGAGGGCCAGATCTTTGCCTATAAATAGGACCAACATGGTCCTTATTTGGGCATCGGTTCCAGGACACCGACAGCTGCCTGTACACAGGCCCGATCCAGATCCAGTCCCATCTACGCCAGTTTCATTCCACCGACTGCCCGTGTTGCAATCAAGGAGACCGAGAAGAGAAGGAAGATGGAGCGAGAGAGACTGTCCAGCCTATCTTGGTGTCTCCCGTTCTGCATCCAGATCTGCTCCGATATGACGTAGAAGACCGCATCATCTTCACTGAGCTGCGACTACCTTCTGCACCGAGTTCATGGAAGATTCCTCTCTCTTTCTCATTCTTCTTGTTTCTCACATGAGGAGCGAGTAGTTCCATCCACTAGGGTGCGGGGACTAGCCCCGATGCCCATGTTTTGTAATCTATACTAAAAGATGTTATCTTTCCGATTCAATACTAAATCGTTTCATACATGCTTGAATGTTGGTCGTGTTCTTGTATGCATCTATTATCTTTTGTTGCGGTTTGTGTATGACTGCTCTTAGGACTTGAATACCGATTTAGTGTTGGTTTCTGGTGTGTGTATCCACCGCGCATCCATTCTGGTTTATAGGAATGCTTCCCAAGGAGTGGAGTAAACTCACCTCCATCATTACACTTTCGCACTATGAAATGGAATCAGTTGACGTACGGAAGTGCAACCTTGATGGGTCGAGGAACCCACTCTGTGGAGGGAGTGGTGCAAAGTATTTAACCATTCATTTGGGAATGGTTGGCATTGTAACACTCCTACATTTCTCATAGCTATTTCCTCGAAAGATGGATAGTCTATAAGGATACTAATCGAATTGGTAATTATCGCTCGCTTGTTAGTTTTCCTATGCATGTTTCATGAGGTTGGGTAAGGTTCTCTCTTCAGAAACTACATCTCTTCATTGACATGTAGATATATACCGGATGAGAGTTACTCAACTCGTGAAGGATGTGTGCATTACTCTTGTTCTACAAGACATCGGTATTATATAACATCCATGTATCTTGCTTGCAAGTCTTGCTATGATTGGTACAGGTACAATACATGTGTAGTGGAGGTGAACACCCACATCACCCCAGTGATCCATCATCATTTGATAATCTTAGATTTTAATCCTCAAACTAGTTTTTATTCTTGCCTTACGTTTCCATGTTTTAGGTTAAATAACTCAAATCAAACTTTTGGTCTTAGATGATTAACTTAGATCGATATGAAACGAGATAAAGACACTCAGATTCTTAATGTTGTCCTTTGGGTTCGATCCTAAATCTGTACTAGGATAAGGCTTCCACACTCTTGTGGGGTTGGAGCATTTATCTAGCACCAGTTGTAGGTAAACCTAGAGAGAACATCAATTCCCTAGGGTTTTTGGTGCACATTAGGACTTCCACCGGAAGAGTAATCTAACGACATAAGTTCTAGCTCCATCAAAAAATGGCATCGTTGCTGGGGACAACGGTGTAAGAATCGTCTTTTTTGAATTCCGCGTCGATTTAGGTTTCTCTAGGGTTTTTCTTTTTCTTTTCAAAAACCTAAAAAAGTGAAGGACTTAATTTCACATATCTTCTTGGATTTATAGTGGTTGGTCAAACCTGATAAACTTTTTCTTTGGTTTCAGGTACCAACACTCTTCAAAATGAAGCAGTCGACACCACCAGCCATTAGATTTCAACTATGTGGTGACCATTCTCATACATCGATTTACTGCTTCAATGTCCCCCCTCTCTGTGTGATGGCTCTGTGTCAAGTAATTGTGAATCGTATAGTTGGGAAACTCAAAGCAGCTTCTTCATACAACTATGGATATAACGCAAGTTATAATCCATCACCCTGGAGGCTACTACGAAAAACCTAACTATGGTGGATTTCAAGGCATAGACTAGAATGTAGGGGGGAACCTGGAAAATAATGCAAATCAATACTATGATGAGGAGGGATATTATCAACATCAACCCAAAGGGTGCAGCGAAGAGCCTTCTTATGGAGATCAACGTACGTTAATGGAAGAACTACGTGCCTTACAGACGTCGATAGCTCAACAACTAGTCAATCAGACAGCCGCGACCAAGAAGTTGATTGCCGATCTTGATCAACTTACACAATTTGTCAACGCCTCTGACCAACATGTAGAACAGCCACCAATTTCAACTAAGCACATCCCTAACCCAGATGTTGATTATGATGATGATTATGAAATCATGTGGGATATGCCTTCCAATGATCTTCAAGTGTCATTGCAGGGTGAGGAATCATCCTCAGAGCCAATAATTGAACTCAAAGATGATTTCCCCACAACATCACAAGGGGAAGAATCATTTTCTGAGCCAAGGTCCAACTCAGATAATGATTCATGTACTATGATCTTAGAGGGAAGGCTGAGTAGACAATATGGGGATTCTCTACAGTCAGGAGATCAATCAGAGATAAACTTCAACACTCACCCACCTTCTGACTTCATAGACCTAGATCCAACTATAGAAGAGCAATTAGTAATGATCGACTCCCTAAATGGCAAAATTTCTTCAACTTCAGTTGTCTCTTCAATGAAGTCCATAGAAGAAGGGTTTATGTCACAAGAACTCTACACTCCTTCACAGTCAGACCCAGAGGAATGTGTGACTGATTCAGATAAGGATATGTCTTTTATGCAAGAGAATCAAATGTCTCCATTTCTGGAACAAGATTCAAATTATCCTTATGAAGAAATTTATGATCATTCAGCTGATCTAAGAACAATTTTTGAAGATAGGACTGATCAAGATCTTGATTCAGAAATGGACCATACCACTCTCACTGATGAAACAGAATCAAGGGAGGATGATGAGTCTCAAGATGACAATCCTATAACTCCTTTCCATGAGATGACATTACCAAAGCTATCACCCCTACAAGAAGTCCAGACGAAGCCAGTCCTCGAACAAGAGCATGATCTTTCTATTGAACCTCCTTCTAGTCACTTGAACAAGTTGATAGTGCACTATGAAGAGAAACATGAACCATCTCTTGATTTTGGAATGGATTACAAAATTTTTGTAGATTCTTGTAATGACAAAAATGAATCGTGGGAGGACATCGAGCCACAAACCCATCCTCTTAGATCAATTCATCCCTATAAAGAAGCTCCTCCTGAGCTACCACATATTCAAGAGAATGAGATACTTCCATTACCTGTACAAGATTTCATTCTTCCCATAGTGACTCTTCCCGAGCACTTAATCGAACCGGAGGAGTACTATGAAGAAGTATTGGAACAACAATCTGACTCAAAAATGGAGTACTTTAGTCCCAATGATGAAGAAATGGAGTCATAAGGAAATTCTAGTCCTCAAAACATTATGTCATTGACTAATCTCCCCCATAAAGAGACATCATTGGAACCTCTACCCCGGAATCCCATGATTCCTTTACCCAAGCAAGAGTTCGATCTACAGGTCGAATCCTCTTCTAGTTACTTGGATGAATTAAGGATGTTCTACGAGGAAAATTCTGTACAAAATTTTGAAAATGATGCTCTCATCAATTTCAACATTGATAAAGATGATGATACTTCTCAAAATAACTCCTCTAATGAAGAAACGTCATCTTGGCTACCATATCCTACACAAGAAAAGCCAGGTGACAAAATGAAGCTTGAACCGGATCTGCCACCTGATCCAGGACAGGAGGAAGTTCAAGCGGCCGACCCTCAATCAACTGCTTTGGATTTTGAAGAAAGTAGTTTTACTTTGAACTTCGATGGCGAGCCACAATTGGAGGTCACAAATAGGTATGGCTTCAATTATCCACCTAGTCCCCCAGTTTCGACCGCATATATTCCACCTCCCCCGCTGATGGGGGAAGGTCTCTGGATTCTTCTAGATGGACAAAGAGGTGAAAGAAATGTGCATCCAAGTCGTTCAGAAAACCCGTTTGAGTTGCCACAGGTTGTCCGTGCCACTTCCTTGCTCTCAGTTCCAACCCTCATGAAGCATCTTCATGGGACCTCCTTCCAATTATGAGGACCGCCTGGTTAATACTGCACAACTCTTCCCCTCCATCTCAAACTTAGTATTTGCTTAGAAACAAGTAAACTTATAAGTTCGAGGTGGAGGGTGGGTGGTATGTTTCTCACTCAACCCTCTATCTTTACTATTTTCTGTTTCTCCATCCTAGCTCCTTTTTTGTAATTTTTCCACATTTTCGTAGCCTTCTTGAAATAAAGCCTTTACCTAGTCGGCTTTTGCTTTTCGAATCTGCGGTCATCACCTCTTTTCATTGCAAATCCTCAAGGAAACTATGCTTAAAACTAACCGATAAATGATTTCATCTTGTATAGTCTATGAACCCTAATGTCATATCCTCCATAAGAATGATAATCCTTAATAAGTCTGAGATAGATCAAATGCATCGCACCTCTAACTGAATAATGGATCTATTGTATGGAATTCTCATTTGAAGTTCTATCTTGTCACTTTTTTAGCAGAGTGTGATGGAGAAAAAGAACCCGTCATATGGAATCGCTAAGCAAACTGCATTATGATCTGAACTCTCTTCTACACTTATTCCTTCATTTTCACACCCCTCCTCTCACCAATCATGCCAAAGCCCTTAAGTTCAGTGTGGCACGCCACACTCCTTTCTATTGAAAACTAGAACATTGACGAACTCTAAGTTCGGTGTGGTGAACCACACCTCCGCCGAACTCTAAGTTCGGTATGGTGAACCACACCTCCGCCAAACTCTAAGTTCAGTGTGGTAAACCACACCTCTGTGGAACTCTAAGTTTAGTGTGGTACACCACACCTCTTTTTCCACTACCACTTCTTCCATACCCCTCAATACATAATAGGGGTGTATCACCTTCTCACTTTGATTCAAAGAGTATACCATGATGTTTGTGCATTTACCAAGGTTGATGAAAAATCTACCATGATTCCAAAAAGAGGCATGGCAGCCCAAATTTATAAAAATACCCTTTCTCCTAAGCCAAGTGAGAATGAATAAAAGCCAGAGTGTGAATAAAAACATGAGAGTTGTGCCCTAAATAAGGATAACTGATAAAGGTCTTGCCCGGCCAGTACATTAGCTGCCCTCACAAAGGCAGATGTGTCGTGACCAGTAGTGAGATCGTAAGGATCCAAAAATGACCCCTTACCTCCTCTCGAAGAGGTAAAATAGCCAAAAGCCTTAAAGCCAACATATACACACTTCTGAGTTACCTTTAGAAAAAAATCAGGTGTAAGGCTAAGTCAACCAGCGTTGTGCACAAAACGCTCAAAATATCTTGATGAATCCACCAATAAAAAGAGTCTTGAATAAATTAGAGGAGAGACTCTTATCTCTTGATCACACCCCTATTCTTTCCTTCTCTTAGAATCATCGGCGACGGATCATATACAAGTTTGCTCGATTCTGTGGGTCTTTTCAAAGTCTCATAAAACTTTTAAACATGACTGACACAGCAAAGAATGAGAAGGAAATACTTCAGTAAAATGAACTCAGAAACAAGGATATCATAAGATGTATTATGTGATCTAAGGAAGCCTTGATGTTGTATCAATCTGAGCCATGAACAAAATTATGATACGGCATAAGGATGAGGCTACCATGAGATGAACAATTTCATTGGTGACTGCTTTAAGTTTTCCGTTCCTCGGGACGAGCAACGCTTAAGTTTGGTGTGGGGTGATGAATCCCCCAGATCCATCCTTAGTCACCAATTCAAAGGTTTTTTGACGTTTTTGCCCTAATTTTGTTCTGCCTCATTTTTTTTCATTTTTCATGGAATTTCTAACTTCTGCACGAAGGTGAGGAATTTATGAGAAGAACGTGTGTTTTGGCGACCGTCTTAGGCTTTTTCATTCCTCGGGACGAGCAATGCTTAAGTTTAGTGTGGTGATGAATCCCCCAGATTCATCCTCTCAGTCGCCAATTCTAGGGATTTTGTGCCTCATATCGACTGGATTACCCTTGTTTTGATTTACTTCAAGTATCTCTTCAGTTTCATGTAAATAGTGCATTACTAGTTCTAATTACCCTAGTTTCTAGTTTATTTGATCTCATCTTCCCCTACTCACGTTCTCTCTCCTCTGCAGATCATCCTCAACCATTGCCAATGGTCATGATCCCTACAGCCTTGATTCTAACAGTCTCAAGACCGTTTGAGCCCATACGGTCTCAAGACCATTTGAGCCCATTCGGTCTCAAGACCGTTTGAGCACATTCGGTATCAAGACCGTTTGAGCCCATACGGTCTTAAGACCATTTGAGCCCATTCAGTCTCAAGACCGTTTGAGCACATTCGGTCTTAAGACCGTTTGAGCCCATTCGGTCTCAAGACCGATAGACCTGCAGAGACCGTTTGGCAGAGCTCAAAACCATTTGATGGAAACTGGATAAGACAAAACTATTTTGGCTGTGTAGCTTGCATACAAAATCGATGAGGATCGCATGCATGCAAGACTAGAAGAACAACTAGCAAACCATTTGGATAGCTACGCGCATGTCAAGCTACGTAGATCGTGCATACCGTATAAGCATGTGCCGAGACCGTTTGAGGTAGTGGGCTGTGAGACCAAACCATTTTCTAAAGCAGCGCCAAAGACCATTTGTTGTGCAATAATGTGAAGATCGAATGAAGGGAGCTGCTGCGAGACTGAATGGCAACATTATACACAAAACCGTTTGATAAGCTCGCATGCAAACTGAATGATGAAAGCAATAGTACCAAGACCGTATGCATGAAATTGCGAGACCGTTTGAGCTGCTGCCGACTGACATGCATGACCGAATGAAAAAGGTCAAGCAAATCCAAACCGTTAGGTAAAGTGGTGCAAAGCCAAATCGTTTAATAATGTGGCACAATGACAAACCGTTAGACAAAGTGGCACAAAGCCAAGACCGATTGGAAAAGGGTAGACTACCAAACCGTTTAGAATAAACAAAGCAAGACTGGATGAGCTGTCCGTGTGAAGACCGAAGGGATCATGAAGACCGTTTGCTCTGGCAATGGAAAACGGAACTAGCTGTTCACGTGAAGAACGTGTGAGCAGTTGGGCGCATGCAGACCAATTGGATAAATCGTATGCATGAGGATTGCATGAATCATAAACCTTTTTGACTGGATTGCATAGATCGTTTGATCGGAGATTCAAAACTGTTTGAGAGGCTAGCCTTAAGACTGATGAAAAGAAGCATATTGCAGCAAATCGAAACCGCTTGGGAAAAGTATATTGTCAAGATCGTTTGATCAAGTAAGTGCAAAGCTGTTTGGTTATAAACAACAAACCGTTTGGAGGAAAAATATCTCTGGACCATTAGCAAACCATTTGGACTCACACTAAACGCATGAGGGATAGATCTTTGCCTATAAATAGGACCAACAGGGTCCTTATTTGGGCATCGGTTCTAGGACACCGACAGGCTGCCTGTATACAGGCCTGATCCAGATCTAGTCCCGTCTATGCCGGTTTCATTCCACCGACTGCCCATGTTGCAATCAAGGAGACCGAGAAGAGAAGGAAGACAGAGTGAGAGAGACTGTCCATCCTATCTTGGTGTCTCCCGTTCCGCGTCCAGATCTGCTCTGATACGATGTAGAAGACCACATCATCTTCACCGAGCTGCGACTACCTTCTGCATCGAGTTCATGGCAGATTCCTCTCTCTTTCTCATTCTTCTTGTTTCTTGCATGAGGAGCGAGTAGTTCCATACACAGGGGCGCGGGGACTAGCCTCATTGCCCATGTTTTGTAATATATACTAAAAGATGTTATCTTTCTGATTCAATACTAAATCCTTTCATACATGCTTGAATGTTGGCCGTGTTCTTTGATGTGATGATTTTGAGTCGCATTTATAGACCTATTTGATATGTGTTTTATGCTTTTATTAGTCATTTTTATGGTTAATGTTGCATAATTCATCCACTTTGGTCTTTGCTACTATTTTATGTCAAATCCCATGTATTTCATCATTTTGAGCATTAATTGTCAAAATATTATTATTTGTGTGAATTTATGTGATCTTGTGTTTGAATTTCAGGACAAACGAGTATTTTCTTCCGTCGATACCATCGACGGAAGTCGATACCATCGACATGATCACAGGTTGCCAGCCGAAAGGAGCAGCAAAGTGTCGATACTATCGACAGGGATGTCGATGGTATCGAGTCACCTTCAGGTTGCTGGCGAAGAAGCAGTCGACAGTATCGACACCAAGTCGATACCATCGACACATGGAGGCTACAGCGACACAAAACGACAAAACTGTCGCTACAGGATAGTCGATACCATCGACCCGCGTCGATGGTATCGAGACTACATCAGGCTTTCGGATGAAAAGTAAGAAGGGCTGCCGCTACCACACTGGGTCGATACCATCGACCCGCGTCGATGGTATCGACACCGTCAGATATGCGTTTGATTCGGATTGATCCCAATCGAACGACCGTGGTTAATTAGCAACCTAATGAGGGAATTAAACCTAATGACGGCCGCCCAGGCGAGGGATCATCTGATGAGCCATTGCACGAGTACCGAGGAGAAGGAGAGAGGAGAACGGAGGCCAGAAGCTCATACCAGTTGATTCGGACACCACAGAAGACGGATTTCACCACCGAAAGGCGGGAGAGCACGTGTTCTACGCAAAGGATCAACCAGTTCTTCTCCGTTCAGGGGTTTCACCTCTCAATTCACATTTTCCACATGATTTCCCCTATCTCTACCTTGTACTTGTTTGAGATGAACATGCGGGGCTAATCCCCTTCGTCTTTAGGACCGGGAGTAGCCCATGAATTCATTGTATGACAGTTTTATAATAGTAATTCATATTTTGTCTCTTAAATCCGTGGTATAGTTTCATTTTCTCCATATATTGTTATGCTTGATCACCATAATAATAACCTAATGCCTTTAATCACTTTGAAAGAAGGATTAACGGCTGAAAAGAGACGAAATCTACATTAATCGATAAATCCCTTGACCAAGGTGGTGTAAAATTAATGGTGGATACTGAGAGATCGTTCATAATGCACATAGTTTAGGGTATAGGTTACTACGACGGTGGAACCGACCTAAACCTAGGTAGTGAATTGCACCACGAAAGTGGGTAATTCTGTTTTCAGGCCACTACCCGGATAGAGAGATAAAATTGAGGCATTATATAAAATCTAATACAATGAAAACCCGCGGTGAAACCACAATCCTAAAGATACCCTTTTGAATTGATTAAATTAACATTTAATCGATCGTTTGTTTTGTTTTTGTTTTTTTTATTTTCTTTTAATTTTAACAACAACCCTCAATTTGTTATTCAGCTTAGCTGATCGCAAATAGTTAGTAGAAGTCTCCAACAATTCCGAGTATCCCTGTGTTCGACTCGGGCCTCACAAAGGCCTGTCCTACTCGACGCGTTCACTTGCGTTTTAGCGCACAGTAAAAATACTGTCATTCTTGTATGCATCTATTGTCTTTTGTTGTGGTTTGTCTACGACTGCTCTTAGGACTCAAATACCGATTTAGTATTGGTTTCTGGTGTGCATATCTACCGCACATCCGTTCTGGTAGCTAGGAACGCTTCCCAAGGAGTGGAGTAAACTCACCTCCATCATTGCACTTTCGCACTATGAAATGGAATCAGTTGACGTACAGAAGTGCAACCTTGATGGGTCGAGGAACACACTCTATGGAGGGAGTGGTATAAAGTATTTGACCATTCATTTGGGAATGGCTGGCATTGTAACACTCCCACATTTCTCGTAGCTATTTCCTCGAAAGAGGGATAGTCTATAAGGATACTAATCGAATTGGTAATTATCGCTCGCTTGTTATTTTTCCGATGCATGTTTCATGAGGTTCAGTAAGGTTCTCTCTTCAGAGATTACATCTCTTCATTGACATGTAGATATGTACCGGATGAGAGTTACTCAACTCGTGAAGGATGTGTGCATTACTCTTGTTCTACAAGACATCGGTATTGTATAACATCCATGTATCTTGCTTGCAAATCTTACTATGATTGGTACAGGTACAATACATGTGTAGTGGCGATGAACACCCGCATCACCCCAGTGATCCATCATCATTTGCTAATCTTAGATTTTAATCCACAAACTAGTTTTTATTCTTGCCTTACTTTTGCATGTTTTAGGTTAAATAACTCAAATCAAACTTTTGGTCTTAGATGATTAACTTAGATCGATATGAAATGAGATAAAGACACTCAGATTCTTAACGTTGTCCTTTGGGTTCGATCCTAAATCTGTACTATGATAAGACTTCCACACTCTTGTGGGGTTGGAGCATTTATCTAGCACCAGTTGTAGGTAAACCTAGAGAGAACATTAATTCCCTAGGGTTTTTGGTGCACATTAGGACTTCCACCGGAAGAGTAATCTACCGACATAAGTTCTAGCTCCATCAATCCCACATGTCCAATGATATTGGGATGACCCTTCCTTTCAACATCATGTGATTGATGTGGTTGATGGGTCAATCAAAATAAGAGTTGGGAATGAATCTATCGATTTCCACATACTCGGTCACATGTGATTCCCCTCTTTAATAGAAACAAGCTATTTCACCTACTATTGCAATTAGCTATTCATAGAAATAGAAGAGCACAATGCTATAGTCGATCCCCTGATGTAAGCTTTAAACAACCCTGCTTCAGAATTTGACGATCTTGAGGTCGAAGAAATCCTAGCATACTTGGCAACCACAGATGAAGAAGAAGAGTTTTATGGAGCTACTAAAACAGTAAGATATGCTTCTCTTCAGTGTGAACTGAAAGACGTCTCAATTCTAAAAACATTGTTAGAGCTCAAGCCCCTTCTTGAGGGTCTAAAGTATGAATTCCTTAACAAAGATAAGATAAATCTGGTAATCATTAATGCACAACTACCTTTCAATCAGTAAGAGAAAATGTTATTTGAACTAAAAACTCGGAAGAAGGCTTTCACGTACTGTATAGATGATATCAAAGGTCTCAGCCCAACTGTGTGCATGCATAGAATCAACCTTGACAGTTATGTGAAGCCACAAGTCCAAGGTCAAAGGAAATTGAATGACAAAATGTGAGAGGTCGTATGCAAAGAAGTCATCAAACTAATGGATGCTAGTATTATCTATGTTATTAGTGATAACAACTGGGTAAGTCCAGTTCATGTGGTTCCCAAGAAAGGTGGGATGATATTAGTAAGAGATAGTGAAAGAAAGGAATTAGCCACTCATATAGTGATTGTTTAACGTATGTGCATAGATTACAGACTATTGAATGCAGCAACACACAAAGACTGTTTCCCTCTTCCTTTCATCAATCAAGTTCTGGAGAGGTTGGTGCATCATTATCACTTCTATTATCTATATGAGAATTCTAGATTTTATCAAATTCCCATTCATCTAAAAGATCAGGAAAAGACCACATTCACTTGTTTGTATGGGACATATGCTTTTTAACGCATTCCATTTGGTCTATGCAATGCTCCTACCACCTTTAAGAGGTGTATGCCAGCTATATTTTATGATCTGATAGAAAAGGTCATGGAAGTCTTCATGGACGATTTTTTTGTGTATGGGTCAATTTTTGAAGAATATTTAAAGAATATATCCCTGGTCCTCAAAATATGTGAAGAAAAGCAGTTAGTCCTCAACTGGGAGAAGTGCCACTTTATGGTACGAGAAGGAATAGTTCTGGGACACAAGGTGTCCAAAGTTGGTATAGAGGTAGATAAAAGTAAAATAGAGGTCATCTATAAACTTCCATCTCCCACTTTGATCTCTTCTATCTGTAGTTTTCTGGGACATGCAAGATATTATCAGTATTTTATCAAGGACTTTTCAAAGATAGCAAAATTGTTGTCCAAATTGTTGATAAAAGACACTCTGTTTATCTTTGACAAAGAGTAACAGAAGGCCTTCAATGCCCTCAAGGATGCCTTGACCACCGCTCCCATTATGCAATCTAGAGATTAGGATTTATCCTTTGAAATAATGTGTGATTCTAGTGATTATGCAGTCAGGGTTGTCTTGGGACAGAAGAAGAACAAGAAACATCATGTTATCTACTATGCCAGCAAAACTCTTGATGAAGCTCACATTAATTACACCACCAATAAAAAAGAGATGTTAGCCATCGTCCATACCTTCGACAAATTTAGATCCTATTTGTTAGGTGGGAAGGTGACAATCTATATTGATCATGGAGCAATCAAGTATCTTATGCATAAGAAAGATACCAAATCACATCTGCTTAGGTGGGCCCTTATTTTTTCAAGAATTTGATCAAGATATTGTTGATAAAAAGGGGTCAACAAATGTTTTTGTTGATCACCTCTCTCAAATAAATATGGAAGAAAATCATTCACTCCCTATTAACAAAGTCTATTAAAATGAATCCCTATTTCCTATTCATTCTCTTGATCAAGTAACCCCATGTTACTCTGATTTCTTCAACTACTTGGCATGCCAACAGTTACCTCCATAGATGGCCTACAATTAAAAGAAGAAATTATTTATAGACATCAAGAACTATTTCTGGGATGATACCCTACTTTTCCAAAAGTGCGTAGATAATGTATATTGTCATTGTGTGGATCACAACAAATCTCGTTCAATCTTGGAAAAATGCCATGTGATCCCCTATGGAGGACATCTTGGATATAAGAAGACAGCCTTAAAAATCTTAAACTTTGGTTTTTATTCGCCAACTATATTTAAATATGCACATGCTTTCACTAAACAATGTGATGTGTCTCAGCGCATTCGGAATATTAGCAAATGTAATGAGATTCTCCTTTTTGAATGGATCAAAGTAGAGATCTTCGATGTTTGGGGGATACTCTTTATGGAACCTTTACCACCATCTTCTGGGAACAAATATATTCTGGTGGTTGTTTATTACATCTCCAAGTGGATGGAGGCTATACCGTCCTCAACTTGTGACTCCAAGACAGTCACGCATCTATTCACAAAAATAATTTTCCCTCGATTTGGAGTTCTACGCACAATAATCAGTGGTGGAGGATCACACTTCATTGTAAAACAATGTGAGGCTCTTTTAAAGCAATATGGAGTAAGACATAAGATAGATACTCTGTATCATCCTCAGATTGCAAGCCAAGCAGAGGTCTCCAATAGGTAGATCAAGCAAATTCTCGATAAGACAATGAGCAAGTTAAGAAAAGATTGGTCGTATAAGCCAAGTGTGCATATCAAACTACTTACAAGACACCCATAGGAACCACCTCTTATTGGCTAATCTATGGGAAATCTTGTCATCTTCAACTGGAACTGGAACAGAAAGCCTATTGGGCTATTAAAGCCCTAAACATGGAATTCAGACTCGCTAAAGAGAAACACTTTTTACAACTACAGGAGTTGGAAGAACTCTGTCTGCACGCTTATGAGAATACAAAAATCTACAAGGAGCGCACCAAGATTTGGCATGATTCTCATATTAGGCGTAAAGATATTTCAGAGGCAGATGGGGTTCTGCTATTCAACTATGCTCTTCATCTCTTCCCAAGAAAACTTCATTCTCATTGGTCTGGACCATTCACAGTGGTTACCATCTATCCCTATGGAATGATGGATATTCATAGAGAAAAATCAAGGACATTTCCAGTTAATGGTCACCAATTAAAGTGGTACTACAAAGATGAAGCCATCACCAAAAGGGTGGACTTGGAGCTGCCAGATGCCCCAGATGCAAAATGAGATGAAGAAGAAGTCAAAATACATGACTATAAACAAAGATCTACTTGGGAGGCAACCCAAGTATTTATCTTTTCTGTCAAATAGAATAGTTTTTGATGATTTTCTTTTCCTCATATAAAAACTTTTTAGGGATTGTAGAATCTAAATTAAGGTGGACAGTCATTTTCTTTCTTTTTAAAATGATGATTGGAAGAAAGTCATTTTACCATGACCTATCAACCTAAATTCTGATCTGACTTATCAAATTCTACTTAGAAGGGTTCTAAAGTATCTTGTCGATCCATATAGGTCGACAAGACTGTCAACCAACCACTACTGACCTTCCCTTTGGAAATAGTTGTTGACCTTTAAGCAATGTCGACTGAAAAGCTTTCTATTGACGACGTTCGACAGCCCTTTGGTTTCCATCAGTCGATTTCTTGATTGACAAGTTCAAAAGAGAATATTGACAAGTCGATATGGAGATATGTTGACCCTCTTAGTCGACACCCTTGTTGACTGGCAGTATGTTACCAGACTCAGATCTTTCATCTGATAACCGACTTTAGTTTCACCAACCTTATTCACATCTATCAATACCATGCCCAATGTTAAGAATTTTTACCATCTTCTAATCCTAGCGAAGTGATGCCTCTCTGATTACTTGACTGTCAACATCCTGATTGACAAGACTTATGTCGACGTACTGATTGACACCCTTCCTCTTGTGTTCATGTTGACTACAATCTTAACCACTCTACATGTACGTTCTCACGTCGGTCGACTCTCTTGTCGGCCTTTACCACAACAATTGTCGATCGACGACCTTATCGGCCATTTTTACAAGACATGATTGTCGATCTATTCCACACCCCACTGATTGATTTACCTCTTGTCGATCATACTGTCGATAACACTGTCAACTTCATTCTATGATCAATCGACAGCCCTATCGACAATATTGCCTTTTACACATTGACTCCTCCAGTTTTTATGTACATTGACAAAGTTAAAAGCATACTTAATGTATGTTCACTCCTTTCTTTTTCAGCAATGGCTCAGCAAGGAAACACCATCCCATTGAAGAATGGTGAGAAGATACCTCTCTCTAAGCAACCCACAACAGAGGGAGAAAAGAGAGTCAAGATTATTGAACCTAAACTGGATGTTTAGCAAAGCTCGCAACTGGAGCTTCCCTACTCTAGAACCTTCAAGCCTTGGAATAAAGACCATCTGGAGGCATTCAAGGCAATGAAAAGAGCAGTTTTCAAACCCACTCATTTCATCTCTTCCACTACTCTTGAAGAAATAGGCATCTGGGCACAAGTGGAGGAAATGTTGTCTAAATCCAATCTAGCCCACCTATGTTTCACAAAACCACGAGCTTACATGGAAGAAACTATAGAGTTCATATCATCTATCAAGAAGGTATCATCTACTAAGGAGGTGCAATCTAAACAACTATAAGTCCAAATCAACAATATTGATCACGTTCTCACTGATCAAAGTTTGAACAAAAATTTCTATGGTTCAGAGGAAGAAGCTACCAGGGCTTCTTCGAGTCTCCTAGAAAAAAAAGATTCTCACTTTAATGCTTCAAATATTAGGAGAAATTGATAGGCCAAAAGAAGTATCAATCTGGGCACTCCAAAGCATCAGTGGTGCATTAGTGGATTTTGGAGAATTTTACACAAAATAGTAGCCAACATCCTCTTCACTAAAGCAGAAATGGGAAGCATCTAGGAACTATATGTACTATCTTTGATAATGGAAGGGTGATCTATCAACATAGGATGTCTTCTGATTAATAAATGGCTACTTATCTGTTTCGCTCTGCAAAAGGAGTACTACATGGGTGGCCTCATCAGACTCATATTTCAAGCATATGGCCACCCACCTTGCGTAGCATTCAAAGAAATGACAGGTGACAACCTTATCACTATAAGATATTTGACACCTGCTGGAATTTTAGTACGCCATAACAATACTGGCCATTATAGGTTCACCAAAACCAATATTTACATCCCTCTGTCTGGACTAGCAGATTATGACAAGGACATGTTGCTATATTTAGAGGCACAAATTATTGAGTTGCTTCAAAACTTTTGCAAAACAAGTACATGACATTGGGACATGTCAATAGGTAGAGTCCAACTGAAGCCTGTAATTACAAAGACACCCAAGCAACCTCTATCCAAGATATCAGAGGAAAGTGATCGAAGAAGAGTTGTCATGTATGATTTAGAAGAACTACAAGTGTCACCCGAGCATGGCCCAGATTCCCCTCCAATTTTTAAAGACAAATGCCCTCAGGTTATTTGTTCCGCTGCAACCAGCAAACAACCTCAACCCACCACAAAACTCCCCACCACCATCCCAGTTCCAGTTGCCTCTATAAGTAACCACGTCTCTCTGCCATGGCAGATGGTACATGATGTTCCTGAAAGCCCACCACAATGTCACCCACATTCATATCAATCATCTTCTTCTCACCAGGACCCTAGATTTGAAAATCATTTTTCATCTTCCTCGGATCTAGATACTTTGGGTGGCGCCTTTGGTCGTGAATTCAACACTATGCATAGGGTCACTGGCGCAATTATTACTTCCTTTCCTAAACTTCATAAGGCCATAAAAACATTGAACAATAGGTTTAATCCTTGGACACGCGGGTCAGCAAGCTAAGCATCATTCCTATATAAATGGTGACCCTTCAGCTTAAGCTTGGCGAAATATTGAAGGTCCAACATTGCCTCCTTCTCAATATGACCCACTAGGAAAAAGCCAGCAACATCGAGAAGAACAATGCACCCTTCGACAACAACATAGATGAGAGTGCCTTCACAGTCTATTGAAGCATCATCTTCACCATCTACCCAGTCCACCAAAGGAAATTTGTACATTGCTTATATTATAATGAAACTCTTTCCTTGGATAGTTATTCAAGAAGATTTTGAAGGATCAAGTAGTTTTGACTTTGCAGTAAAAGCTTGAATTTAAGAAAATAAGAATTATATTGTTACCTTTTCATTTCATAGGATTGTGACTCCTTTGTGTTGTTGGTTTAAACAAACATCAAATTACTATGTTCAACACCTGCGTTGAAATGCTGACAAGTTTTGATATGTGATTTTGAGATCGCGCTGTCGAAAAGCTTCCTAATATGCAGATCTGACTTCAATGAGTTGTCTGTGAAGTTAGATACTATCAACCTAACTGGACAAGTTATGTGATTTCACCCTTAACTTTCCAGCATAATCCTGAACATAATGATACTGCTTTCATCGTTCTTTGGGTTATGTGAGCCCTCAATCATGAAAATCCTATTTCTAGTCTGGATCCCAATGGCTTCACACCTCTTTGTGAATGCTACACTATGGAGGTCATCCAAGACAGACGCTTCTTTTAGGAACCTAAACTGCCAGAACAACTACATGATCTTTATCCACTTATTCCTCGATCTGAGAAAAAGGCTTTTTGAGATATCTTACAGAAAGAGGAAGTAGAAGAAGAGAAGATTACACCATCACTTGTTGTCATTGAACCTCCAGCTACTGTTACAGCAACTACAAAAGTTAAAGAAGTTGTGGATAAACTCAAATTCCTAGATGAGCCTGAGTCGTTTCTGTTATATGGCCCAGTTACCACTATAAAACCAAGTTTTGAGAATTTTTATCTTTGTACATGTTGTGAACTTTCTCTCCATCAGCTGATCATTTTGATGCAACACTTCAAACCTAGTGGAAATAATGTCATTTTCAGTCGCGATGCCTTTTGGTTATGAAAGATGATCTCTTGGAGATTCTTTGACCACGGGGATGTTTATCAATAGGCTCATGGTGGCCTATCAATCTCTTGTATGCTAGGATGTTGATGATGTCTATATGGCTAGCCCTGATCTTGTCATAGATCCCAGTCAAAACTTTAATTCAGGTGAAAAATATCTTCTTCTTCGGTGGCTAAAGGAATATATTCCCCGTTATATCTTTATACCTATTCTTCACGATACACATTGGACTTTGATGTTATCTCTACTCATGAAAGGGAGGTTGTGCTTTACAATAGTTCTGATTCTTCTATTGACCCTGATGGCCCTAAATATTTCATGCTAATCCGCATTACACATGAAAGTATTGTTGATGCATGTTCAAAGGAATTCCACTGATCCAAGAATTTGGAAGTATCTATTCTTCTCAAAACCACAAAGATAGAAGGTAACAAGATTCTGGCATCATTGTCCTCAACAACGTATGCTTTCCAATGATTGTGGCTTCTATGTTCTTCATTGGATGTACACCATTAGAGTTCTCCATGTTGTTGTTGAAGAAACTCACAATGATAATTATCATTGCCTTCGAGGAAACTACGCTCTGATGCTGCTCGAGTTCCCATGGGCTACAGTGGACCTTTGTTGAGAAACTCATGTGTTTACATTTTCTTTTCCTTTCTTTTTCACACTCTGTGGTAAGTGTGTTGTAAGTTTGGGGGGGTGTAATCCTGTGAGTTAGGTATCCATTGTATCACAAACATTGCCTTATTTCTTTTTCTTTTAATATTTCTTTTAATATTTCTTTATTTTCATTCACTAATTCAAACATGTTTATGCAATAAAGTTGTAGTTGATGGAAAAACTCCCTTTATAAATATTCTAGTTTGTTCCTAAACTGTGCCCTTTTATATGATATCTCAAGGAAAAATCTTTTTGTTATTGATAAAATTTTTATGTTTTCCTCTTAGAAAAATGTCATTTATCTTTTATGATGTCATCAATTGATTCTTACCAAAGAATATAATTAAAAACATCTTATCTTTTCAAAGGAATGTTGTCACAATAACAAAGAAAGAGCAACCTCGTATCTTCTTCTAAATATTTTATCCCAATAAGAATAAGGAGTGAAAATGAATATAAGAGATATCCCATGAATTAGATCTATTAAAACGGTGTAGCGTTGTGCTCATGCACACAGATATGTCGATTTTATTTAGCCTCTATAAACACTACCTCACTTTAATGGAGTTCATTTAAAGGTATTGTAGTCTGGAGCAGTGATACTTAGAATGTGCAACCACTGCTCTAAAACCATCTGGTTTGGAACGTAGGGATCACTAGCCTATCTAAATGGACTCGTACTTGAATGACCTAGAATAAGAAAGGAACATTCATAAGCCTTTATGCCTATATAATTATTCCACATAATACCTTGATGTGAGTGAAAGCTGCTTTGATAAAGTGACAGTATACTAGAGACAAGCATAAGACTCAAAAACAAATAAATAAAGAAGCTTTTGACATAATGATATCTTAGATAAAGCTTAGTTTTGATAAGAGGATTGTATAAACTTGTGTTTTTAGTAATTTCTGGATTATTATTTGACTAATCAAAGAAATAACGATTCCATTAGCTTAAGGACAAGATAAAATTTAGGTTTGGGGGAGTTGATAACATTGGTTTTGGTGCAATTTCAGTAGCCTTTTCATGATAAAAATCATTAAAATAATGTTTAGATGTTTAGTTTTACCCATTTTTACTCTAGTTCACTTAAATGATAAGTTGTAACTATGCACATGATGATATTTGAAGGAACTGGATGTAAATCAAGTGAAATCGATGAATTTTGAGTAATGGGTCAAAAGACCTTGCTATAAATAGTCGACCAAACCGTCGACAAGAAGTATTCACCAAAAGGATCAAGAAAAGATTACCAACTCAAGCTCGACAGACTCATCGAGCACCAACCTGATGGATTGAATAACCTCGACAGCCACATGTAGAGGTAAGGAGTGTCAAACAAGAATACAGATCTCACTTTTATTGATAAGATATCGACAATCTATCCCATCGACACTGACAAATCCTTGTCAGTCTGAAGCTATCGAACCAATGATTGACACACCTATCGAACAGAGGATCCTTGATACCTGCATCAGTTGTTCTGGCGATATCCACTCCGACAGTACTATCGACGTCCTAAAGGGAATTGGAATCACCTCGATAGACCTATCAACTTTGAGATCGATGTAATCACATCAACAGATCCCTTACAAAGAAGAACTTTGTTGACGATGAGAAGAGATTGACATACCTGTCGATTGATAATGATTTATAATGAGATCCATTGTTGACCCACAGGTAGACAGTCCCAACGATCAAAAGACCAAAATCCATCGACCAACAACAAATGGTCGACACTGATGGAGAGGGGTTGACAACCTTGACACTATAAATAGGACCCCAGTACAGTAGTACAAGACATCTTGAATCTTTGAAGTGAGTGCACTGAGGGGATGTTGTCAAGTCTTCTCAAGTTTCAGAGCCAAAGGATGAGACCTTTCGACCTACCTAGATCCATATATCTAGGTCATCGACCTTGATCCTTGATGGCTCCCTTGTCATCACCATAGATCTGAAGGACCTTCTTGTCTCAAGCCAAGACCAGAAAGGAGGAGAAAGCAAGTCGACACTACCTTCGACCCCGAGATATCATCCGAAAGGTTGGTAGATCGATCATTCGATCTACCCTTATATTGATCTTCTCTTCCTCTTTTATTTATCATGACTTATTCTAGTTGTACTCTTTTTGTTTCTTCATCCATGTGTGGCTAAAACCTATAACTTGGATTGGGAGTAGCTATCAGGTCCTCCCATCTATGTAGTTGTTCATCTTTCTATTTTATGACATATGTTATTTAAAGTTTTATTTATATACTCTTATTTTACCATGTTGATTGATGATTATCTACCCTCTTATGATGTTTGATATGAATATTGTTGGAGAGAATGATTTCAACTAGATCTGGAGTATAGGATAACAACAATACATGAAGGTGAGGAGTTGCTATAACAAGAGTCATATGGTTTTTCCTTGATCTTTCGATTATTAACTTGAGAGAAAGAACCTCTCTGGATAGAAATCTCCGGGATCTCAAGAGAAGGAACGAACAAATATTTTCTTATGATTGTTTACAAAAGGAGTAGAGAACATATATAAAATAGGAATGAATGTTTTACATAGTTACAGATGGGTTGATTGGTAAAACCCAATCCAAGTTTCTTTTATTCTTGTTTCACGATTCATCTTTATTTCTTCCTTTTTGTTTTCTCAAAATTTAGGCTATTTCTTCATTAAATTAACTTGTTCCTTAATCAGAACACCATCAAAATTGTTCTTTGGTTGGATTAGAGTAAGCCAAGATTTTGCATTCTTACTCTATTATTCTCCTTGTCCCTGTGTTTGACCTTGCACTACTACAAAGACTTTGTATTGAGTTGTGGACGTCTCTTCTAGTCGGGTATAAATTTAAAGTCTGATTTCTTTGACTAGGACAATTGTGTTTACACTTTTGCCCCACAAAAAAGAGTGATCACTAACCAGTTCCAGTATTGCTCCTTGGGTATCTCTATGGCATATACCTTGCATGTTCTAGCATAGAGCAATCATTTAAAGGGGTTTGGGTGTGGTCCTATTTTCCCCTCTTTCTCTTCATTTACCTTCTCCTTCATTCCTTTCCACCCACGCTTCTTGGAGCCAGGTTCAATCAGCTCTGATTGAGTGACAATATTTCTATTCCTCATGTGGATCCCCATGCTCCCCCTCCTTGGGAATGAGAAGAGTTGCATCATGCCTGGCGTTGATGATCCAATCGAGAAGGGGCCAATTAAAAACTTTTCAAAATTGTAAGTAGTGAAATTGGTACCTATCCCAGTACTACAATTGAGTGTGCATTTTACTTTCATTTTCCCCCTCTGTGGTTTCCTTCAATGTGTTTCATTTGCCTACAATTTTGGTTCCCTAAGCTAGACTCTCTTAGTGGTGGGCGTTGTTTACTGTCTTGTAGCCTCTTCTCGTTCCTTGTTTTTTGTTTCCTAGTGATCCAATCAATTCTCACCACCCTGTCTACAACTACCTCGATGTTTGGAGAGTCCTCATTCTTAGCTTACCCAGGCTCACATATTTTAAGGTGATGTAACCTATTCTTTGTATTCAGATTTTTCTTGGAGTGATCCTGGGCTTTCTTTTATGATTTCCTTGCAATGGGTTGGGCATGTATTGTCTCTACAAACACCTTCATTCTATCCTTGTTCCCCACATGGCTAGATTCCCCATCTATAGCCCCAGTGTTCAAGATTGATTGTTCTTGGGGAAGGGTGGTGCACTCCTTCTCCAAGTGACCAGCATGGCCACACTTGAGACACATGTAAGGTATATTCTCGTATTGAACCATTAGTTGTTTGCCTTCTACAAAAATTGTTGGTACCAATGGCTTCCTAGTCTGCAGCTCCACCATGATTCGAGTGAATTTTCTCTATCTCTAGAACATAGTGTTTGAATCTACCTTGATTATCTTCCCAATGTTGTTGCTTATCGCCTCCAGTAGTGTGTCATGGTATAGGTGAATGGATAGGTTTGGTATCCTGGCCCATGCCAAAAAACTCTCAGGGTGTGATTTGTCATGTGTGAATCTTGGGTTCTGCCTTTGCACTATCAAGTAGGAACCAAAGAGGGGACATGGACCTCCCGTAAGGGCCTTTAAATAGTCATCAAGTTTATGGAGTTGCACCAAGTAATAATCATTATCTAGGTCAATCAAGCTATACCTGCCATATGGTGCCCACTTGAGGTGAATCTTATCAAGAAGAGTCATGTACCTAATCTCTCACATGATCACCTTCATGATCACATCATATTTCCATGGTTTTAGTAAATCATTACGTGCTTCCTCTCTAAGGCCGAACGTCTGGAACCCATCGACTTCAGTTACGAAAATATCCTCCTTTTGCAACTTGTTTCATGTTTTGTCGACGTCAATATGAATGTATCCATGTCTGCTTCCTTGGTTTCTGGATGCCACCGCCTTATATTGCATATGTTGGTTGGCTTATTATGGTCCTACATGATCAGCTTCCTTTGGTTGAGACTGTGATGTGTTATTCTCCTAGTACCCTAGCGAAGGGAAGGAAGGGCTTCCCCCGACTTCAACTTACATAGCAGATCCTTTACAACTGTTGCGCAGTGACGACTTGCACTTCTCTTGCTTACTTCCTCTTGTCTTGGAACTGTATTCCAGTGTTCCTTGGAGGGATCGTACTGCTTCTCGTTCCTCCTGGATCTCCCTCATCCTCCAGACTCTGGATCTTCCACGCAAACCCTAGCGTGCCGCTAAGCCCTAGAGCCACTATCTACACTCACGTGATCTAAGGTTCATAGAATTTATTGATTCAATTATTAGGAGGATAGTAGATCATATTCTATTGAGCTCATAGAAAATGTTACTATATTTTTTGCCTATAAATTATTAGTTATGAAATTTAAAGAATCTAACCAATTAGATAAATCTATCAAATCATATATTTATTATATTGGAATTAGATGATGAAATTCATACGAACATGTAGAGAAAATGCCATGACACCAAAACATATTTTATTTTATTTTTCTAGTATCTATATAATTTACAAGGAATTTTAGAGTTTCTGGCCAATAATAAACCTAGAAAATGCCACATCGATAAACAAAATGGAAACATGGTTATGCCTTGCTGGAATGGACCAATGGGAGTTGTCCACCTAGCACTTGCCCCACAACAAGCTTGGAGTGCTGATGATACAATATATGATACTACCCTCTAATGGGAAAACAAAATAGTATGGAAAACAAAGGGGTAAAAAAGGGATAACATCATGGTGAATGTCTTCTCCTTTCCCAGATACCTTCATGTCTAATCGAGAGGAAATCTCAAACATGATTATGTCTTCCCATGTAGGCCAATTACCACCTACGAAAACACCAACCATTAGGTTCTTGAGAGCAAACTAAAGCCAATGAGTCACTGCTCAAGGCAGCCTAGTCAACAATTAGGTAACATTGGGTTCCTCCACGAGCACAGGAAGGGAAAGAAAACTGAAGAAGGACATGTGCAAAAAAGAGGGCTCTATGATTTCCCATTCTTACTAGCTCCCTAGAGTTGATAGTGAAAAAACCAAGCCTTAGCGAAAACTTGAATCTCGTGAAAATAAATCCCAATCAAAAGTCAGTAAACAAGAAGCACTACGGCAGACATGACTTATGTTGTCAATTTTTCTCCAAGGGAAATTAAGGGCATAACATATCTCGTTGGTTCCTTATAGAAAACTGCCACCGTTGACCAACTAAGACACAGTTGACCAACTTTTCTCATTTGTCTATCTTGTGAATTTTCCTACATGAACCGATGGGAAAGGGGTATTTATGGGGCTCCAAATGTTGCACCAAGAAAAAAACCCTAAAAGAATAACTCCTAGGTTTAACTAAAAGTAGTGCACTAATTCCCCGCTCCATAGGAGTGGAAGCCTTATTACAATATACTTTAGGATCGAACCCAAAGGACGACCTTTTTAAGCAGTTATATAAATTCAAAAGTTTTAAAAGTAATATTAACACTAAGACGTTGATTGATTGATTAAACACAATTTTTACCAATAGAAACATAGATTGAGTAGTAAATGAATGTTAATAAATAGAACTAGGGCATGGGATTTCACTACCAAATTATGCATAATTATCCTAACAAGATATAACTCTTCAATAGCAGTTGCTAATTAAAGGCTTATCTGTTGCACCCTCACGGGATACAGATTGTCACTTGGCCTAAACTCCCTTAGAATTGACCATCCTCGGCACCCAAGTTCCCAGTTTATTCCAACTGGACTCCCTCACTTGCAACCGATCATCCTCGACATGTTAGCATGTTGTAGCTCAATAACTTCACTTCCCTTGATGACACCTCAGGGGGATAACAAGATTGATATGGTGCTCTAAACGCACTCACAACAACCTGCATATCCATGATTATAACATATGTGCAAATTAAGTCATCAATTTTCAAGGCAAGGAAATAAGCAGAATGATACTTTATTTAGCAATTGTACTATCAAGTTTTGTTGTATCCTCAATTTTCATATGTATGGGTTGAAATGTAATTTCTCCAATAAAGTGTATGATTATAAAAATGGTATGATTTATGGATTTCTTTGGTAATATTCCTTTTGTATGAATGCTTCGTGGGCCCTACTGAGATAGTAAGTCCAATATGTTTAAAAGAAAAGGAAAATAGAAAGAAATATAATAATGCATAAAAAGGAAAAGAAATTAAGATAATGTTTAGAATTATGTAAAATTCTCTAGAAAATTAAGTGTTTGATCATGATGGATTAGATTTCAGATCCATAAGGTTTCTATTAATAAAATGAATTCAAATAAAGGAAACATAAGTGAAATAGAGAGAAAATATGAATAAAATATGCCTTATTAAGTGTTAACTTGCATATGAAGAAAAGTCCCTCATACTTTCGAGTTTGGGAGTCAAACTTGGTAACCTTATAGATAAAGTTATTCTAAAGTTTCTCCTAAAATTTGGAAGCAAAATGATTAATGAGTGGAGAGTTATGGATTTTATGATAATCCTAAAGTGATATGATAATCAATTGAATACATTAAATGTCACGATTGATTTGGGAATTGATAATTCAATTCAGTGGATGATGATGAGACTATAGATCTCGTGATCCGATAGTGTTGGGCCGTTGTCTAGACTCCCAGATCGAGTGGGAAATAGGGAGATCTTCCTTCCAGCATATCTTGCTCTCTAAGGCATGAGAGACCATGGAAACTTTCCCAACGTGTTTGGGATACCTTCCTGAATTGAACAATCCTAGCATTGTTGGACTTTTGAGGAAGGTTTATGATTTCCCCAATCCAGTTGGAGAAGAATTCTCCACGCTGGAAACATGCACCTATATAAGGAGGGTAGATGCTCCAGCAATTCCACCAAACCCTCTACGAGATTGTCCCTGACTCTGTGCATCATTCTCATCACTCAATTCTGTTGAGGACCTTGCCCAACATTGCTCGCTCCCATCACTGGCTACTTGGACAAGTCGTCTACATGACTCATCACTCCCGACCATCATTAGAGAAATTAAGGGCACCCTCGAGTCTGGCTCACGACGACAAAGATGACGGGACCCTCGTGCAGCGCTTAGGAGATTAGGATCCCAGAGTCAACGGCTGAGTTGACCCCTCAAACCTGTTGCGTGCACAACCTGAGGTTAAAGATGACCCCTCCTGGTTTTACCAATCTACCATGGCTCTTCTACGGGAAGGTAAGGGCTAAACTCATCTTTCCATTTTATTTTCCTCACTAGAGGGATCGACGACATAAGCCTCGCTCTACCTAGATGGTGAGAGCCAGTTGGCTGGCCCAGCTGAGTTGGTTGGGTGGGACCTGGGATGCCTCGCCTAGGTGGCAGGCTCATATTGGTCCATAGGTGATTAATTTGTTAAAAAGTAACTAATTATAGGATTATCATATGATAACATGTTATATATGAACGTTGATTAGAAAAATACGTAGAATGTAATACAAATATAATTGAAGCCTTAATCTACTTGCAATTTGAAAAGTATATAAAGTTGTTACTATTGATGGATTTATGAATGGAAAACCCTAATTTTGTTGTTAATGGGATCTAGTAAAGTTCTCTAGATGATTTAAGTTGATATTAACCCGTTGTTAATAAAAATGAAGATTTAGATATAAAAAGATGATCTTTGTACTTAATCGACTCAATTAAGGGTTTCATGTATATAAAGTGCATTAATGGGATTTGAAACCCTGATTTAGGTGATTATGACTTTTAATGGTTTATATTTCAAAAACCCATGTATAATATAGAGATAGGATGATCCTAAGATAAATTGGGAATAAAGGGGCTTTAATGTGGATAATTGAGTAGTTAGGGTTTTGTGCATAGAAAAGCTATTTTAGGGTTTGTTTACCTAAAAAGGATAAAGATTGAGAAATAGATCTAAGAAACCCTAATGAATCCTAATGAGGATTAGAAACCTTAGAAATGTGTCCCAAGTAAATAAGGAGTTGTATGGGATATGATGTTGACAATTAGGTATTATACATGTTTTCAGGATCAAGGGTTACTTGATTGATTGCTTGGCTTGCCTGATTGAACATCTAGTTGGATTTGGTTATATTGCTTCTTTTGAGACTTCAAATCATGTATGTGGTTACTACTATGGTTAATTGCTTTAGTTTCATGGTGATTTCCAAGGTTTCACCAATTGCTTGAATTAAAGGCCTGGATGACTTTATTTCCTGCAATCTATAAAGTGACTATGATTATCACATATATTGCTTATGACTTGCCCAAACTTGCATACCACCTATGGATTTATAATTTATGATTTGTGAGGATCAAGCCATGGAGGGAAGATCATAAGTTGTCAAGCCCTAGATGGGAAGACTATGTGGCACCTAGAAAGGTGGCACACAAGGTACCAAGCTCAGGATGGAGAAGGTAGCCTAAAGTCCATTGCAAGGACTAAATCCTAAGAGAGGGTATACCAGAGAATGGGTAAAAACGGTTGGGAAGTTATAATGAAAATGAAATCTTTGATTGTCAACAAATATTATGATGTGAATAGGTTGTTACAATATATGTGCAAGATTTTGGTTGCCACCACATATCGGTATAATCTTTACACTGATCGACGTTTTGTTTTTTAGCATTTTAGAAATACATGAAAGTGGATGAACAATTAAAGTGATATTTGAAGAATAAAGCATAATAAATATTGGAGGATTTAATTAGATAGAACTCTACTTTAGGTAAAGTTCAAAACTCTTATTTTTTAAAGGTATGTGAAAAGTAAATTTGTATCCTATTTTAAACTTAGTATGTGGTAGAATTTATTAATTATTTCTAATTATTTCAAAACCAATTGATCCTATTTTGGGATAACGACACCATCTTCTTAGCCTTCCTTTATTGGGGGTTGATGAGGTGTGAGGTCATTACAAGTTTAGATACATGATAGGATAAAATACAAGCCATTGGGGCTAGTACCCATGCCCCAACACAAGTGTCTACTCGCTAATGGCAAGAGACAACAATAGAAGGACAAAAAGAATGATGGAAGGAGCCATGACGCCTGGTGTAGGAAGACAATGTGGCTACCTACTCACCCCTCACTAGGGTTCACGCTACACAATGTGGCTTCTACTCACTAAGAAGAGACCCTTTAGAATCGACGATAAGGGTTCCCTTTTATAGGTGCATTCCTCACTGTCGAAACCTTAATTACGAATACTTGTGGTTAAAGGCATCTAATTGCATGGCTCATACTTGGTCCAACAGGTGACTCATGTGGGTTACACAATTTGAACCTCACATCTGATTCTCTGGTGGACCAACTTGGACTGAACAAGATTAGGCTGAATTCTAGGGGCACACGTTAGAACTGAAGAATCTGGAAGACTCTGGGTAGAGGCTCGAGTTGGGCAAATGGTGAAGCCAATTGCTTGACTAGATGGTTGGAATTTGAATAATGGAAAGCTTCAGGGGTCTTACTTACCTTGAGTTGTAGCATCATGAGAGCTTGATCATCCATATGGGCATTGGCGTACATGTTTGGATGGTTCTTCATAATATATATAAAATGCATTGAAGTTCAGAAAAGAGAAGATAATTGTAGTTACGTGAATATACAACTAACACTAGGAAATTGAAACACAACAGCACCCTAAAAAGCTAGTAAAACAATATGCAAATATGGATATAAATATACTCACTAAACTACCCCAGACTTAATCCTTTGATTGTCCCAAGTAAAGCAAAATGAAAAGGAGGTCAAAAATTGATATTAGGATGCAAGATTTCCACTACCAACTGAGCATACTTTGTGGTCCCCTTCCACCAAACATGATCAAGGGACCCTAGTCCTTTGGAGTCAGGTAGCCACACTTGTATATCCGTTGATTTGGGATTGTTCCTCCATTTGCTAGACTCCATAAGCTATGATAAACAGATTTCATTTCAATAATACTCTTGATATGTCTGTGCAAATAGAAGGGAACACAAGTCAGGGCTGATTGTCTATTTGGGGGAGAATTTTGATAAGTCCCACGGGCATGGAAATTTGGACAAAAGGAAGAAAAAGGCGTGGCACAAACTCGATTCCCTAGTCTCTCCTCTATTCAACTCGAGACCTTATTTGGGGTTTAGTTATTTTATCTTCTCTCCTCAATTTGATTTGAGACTTTTATCAGTTATGTTGACTTCATGTTTTATTTTAGAATCATTGACCTCTTTTATTTATGCCATGTTTGTAGACAAAAGTCAAAATGGAGGTATATTTATGGAAGGGATGCCACCCTGGACTTAGGTTTTGGCATATAGTGGGGAGTATTTTTTTCTAAATGGTGAGGATATAAGAAATGATAGAAGATGAGTGGGAACAAAACACTGACTTGTGTTTCTTCATTTTATTGTTGTATTGGAATCAAATCATCATATAATATCAGTTAATTCAGTTAATGTAGGGTAGAGAAGTGTTTGCAAATTTTGTTGCAAGTCATATGGAAGTCACATGCAACTTGACCCTTCTGAGTCATTATGATTCATCATTTTCAAGGGGAAGGAATGCTCAATTGTTGTCATCAGGACTCAAATATGTTCAATACATGTTTGTTCTTTGAAATTTTCTTTTACACGGGTTAGCTGAAGAAAAAGGGAATAGTTCATTTTTATATTTCAAATTTTTGCATACATTAAAATGGCCGACTAGGTAAAGCCACAACTCACACAAAAAATTAAAAAGAAGATGAAAAACAAGATAGATGCAAATAAAAGATGGAGACAATAGATTAGAGGATGGGAAAGGGAAAGATTAGAGTTTAGGTGGTCGAGATGGCATAGCACCCACCCTCCACCCCCAACTTCAAATTTCTACCCGTCCTCAGGGAGATAGAAGTTATCGATGGAGGGGATTTGATATGGAGGGTGGTGGGTTTGGAGATGGAGGGAATGGATAGTGTTATTCATCCAAGAGCACACAATAGAAACCCTAAGAATGGGTTCCTCTCCTATTGGCAACACCCACATTCGGGCGTCGTCGAGGCCACCAGTTTCCATGATCTTCATTCAGTGGAGGCAAGGGTGGTTGTGGATGTGAACCCATTCTCTGCAACCTGTGTCTAGCTAGCACCTTATCACGAGGGTGATAGCTTGCTAATCATATAGCCAGTTGATCAACAAATCAAGATCTATTGGTGGCATCCCTCATCGAAGTGTCTGGTATACGAAGCGGTCATCCCAGGGGACATAAGTGTCCTGGGAGTAGTAGAGTAGGAGATCCTAGTTGTATGGTATCGCGTCAGTAGCCGAAGGCCCATGAAGTGAACGTTGAAGTCTGCCATTGAGATACTTGTTTGAGGATGCCATCAGTGATGTCACAGTTGAAAAAATGGGGATGTGTGGCCTTGATTTTTCTTATCAGAAGGAGTACAGTTGTACTCTCTAATCCATGTAACATTTCTCATTTATAGTTGCAAAGTAGATACTTTAGGGATGCCCAAAAAATTGGTGGTTACGAGCCATGCATGTGTTATGCCTAGTCCATAGAGATTGCATGTCAACCACTTCTTGGAAAGTCCCAATCAAGATATTATGGTAGTGAATATTGATGACAAGTTTGAGATAAAAGTGGCTACTAATTCCAAGAGATATTATTTCTCATAAAATATAAAGACATATTTATCAAAGATAAGGAAATAAAATCTATTGTGAAAAGGATCAATCCTTATCGAGCCACGTATCCCATTCTCTGCGTCTGTAATGTCCCCGCCTCCCAGTAACCCCCAAATTAAGGGAGACCAAGAGATCAGAGTCGTTATCTCAATTTCCGGATCAAAGGTTCAACAAATAATCAATTATAATTATCAAATTCTACTAACTAAACTGAAAATCTTTAATAAAATTTAACTTTGCATACCTTTTTCAAAAACTTGGATATCTACTTCTATCCACATGGAGTCTATTCTAACTAATCCTCCTTTTAACTTTAATTCATATTTAATTCCACATATGCCACTTTACTATTTGTTCTTTTCACTTGTACCTAAAATGCCGACAAACAAAACGTCGGTCAGCATAAAGCTGGTATGTGGGGGAAACAGTAATCGTGCAACTATGATAACAACATATTGCAGCCAATTATGATTTTAAACAAACAACTTTACATTTTTCTCATAACTGCTCAATCCTTACATACCCTAGCCTCTGCGTTGTCCCTGCAGTGGACCTGGATGCTACCTTCCTTATGGTAGATCCCCATCAAACCCCTCATGATCCCACCTAACAGGTGAATCAGTTTCTAGGGTTGAGTCACATGGCACAACCCGTAGGTAGCCCACTCCTTAACTCATGGTGTGCTAAAGAGTCTCATGGCACTACATGTGGGTAGCCCAATTTATAACTCATGATAACCTAGACCTTACTCTAGGTTACCCTTTTTATCCTTTGCAAAGCCACAGAGAAGGACCAGGATCTGATCCAGTAGGAACATATCTTATGTGATAGTCATATCCACATTATAGTTTGCATGAATTAAATTCATCCAACAGTTTAATTCAAGTCATCAAGGAAAACTTCAGAAAACCTCGAAAAACTAATTTGAGATATTCATAAGCGTAACCACATACCTGTGATTGCAGATTTGAGACAGAATAATCCATGTAAGTAAGAAATCCAAGCAAGCAAGCACACATAACAAGATCCTGAAATAATCATGCAATTCCCTTTTATTACTCATGTCATCAAGATCTATTAAACCTAGCTCGCTTCCTAGGGTTTCTAGTCCACTTTTAGGGTTTCCATTCATCTTTTACTATTTTAAACCCTAATTATCTCATCCATTCTACTCGCAAGATACTAAGGTTACCTTTAACAACATATAACCCTGATATCAGAAAAGGCATAATTAACCATCAATTAAGTCCATTAAGTCTCTTTTACATTAAAGCTACTATTTTTATCCTTTTAATCTATGACAAGATCATTATCCTCATTTATCATTGATTCATAGTTCATTATGGTCTAATTCACATATAAACTCTACTTGTCATTAATTCTACCTTTATCCATTAGAAAACACTAATTATTACATTAAGGGTATTTATCCACAATTAGGAACCTTTATACTTTAAATAGCTTGGAATTATCATATCTCCACTTTATTCACAATTTTGAATAATTAAAACCATTATGAGTCACATTTACTAATATTAGGGTTTCAAGGCCCATTAAAGCATATTTATGCACATGAACTCTCAATTAGACTAATTACGTGCAAAGTTCATCATTTTTTATCTTAATGTATCTTTTCATGATTAACAGGCTAATATCAACTTTAATCATCCATTAAACCCTACTAATTTATTAATCATCTCCAAATAGGATTTCTTAATATTTAATTCATTAAAGTTGATAAATTGCACTACTTTTCAAATTTCAAGAGGAACTAACCTTCAAATATATTTTTATTGAATTTCTCTCGTTTTTCTGAGCAAAATGCATATATTATTTGCTATCATCGGAGTTACCAACATTTAGTTATGAATTTTGCAAGGTTTACCTTTTTGGACCAATAGGGAGGCGCCACGTAGCCTCTATCTCATGCAACGTTGTTCAATTGAAAACATTTCAAAAAGTCCATCTTGCCCTCAGTTAAGTTGTATCTTCTGCAGCCTACGGAGGGACATATCTATCCAACACCCCCAAACTTCATCTTCCTCCTCGCGACGCCGCCAGGTGCGCCGACCTGCATATCTAGTCGCGATCTGTGCGACCTCTACTACTCCTCTCTGGACTCGACGGCCCTCCGGACTTGTCCCTTTGCCTCCGCCGCCCCTCCTTGTATACATCCAGGCTCTCAAGCCGTGGCCAAGGTGGCCGGCCCAGGCCGGGTGACCTGCTACCCGTGGCCAGACACTACAGTTGTGCTGCAGGCAACCGTGAGGGGTCGAGTGCCCAAAGAAGATAGTGGATCGTTCCGGGTTGTCACATAAGCTTCCCGCCTCCAACATGATGACGCCATGGTCCTCGTGGCTCTCAGGTTAGAGCTATACCTTCAAGGTTAGGGTTTGCTTACAAAGGAGGAGAAAAAGAAGAGAGGGATACGTGGAACTTCTTTGAAATCATCCATGGGCTCTACCCCTTATATAGGGGAGGGTATCCACGTCCCAAGACATTCATTCAAGGGAAAACAAATCATTTTCCCACTTGGAATGTGATTCCTTCATTAGGAAGCAAGCTTTCTCTCTCCTTTGATATTTCTTATTTCTTGGATAATTAGGAATTCGAAATTCCTCTCACTTATTATCTTTATTATTGCTTTTTAATCCATTTGCACAAATTTCTATTTTCTTTTAATAGAAAATACTTCCTTTTTAACAATGCCACCAAAATAATTAATAATGTATCTCATTATCCTCTTATTTTGCATTATTGGTATTTTATCTTTCTTTCTTTTTCATTGGGGCTCCTTGGACCCCAAGAAACTCTAAGATTTTGAAATATCCTTTTTAAGGATACTTATTATCCTTCTAGATGGATCTAATTTCATTATTTCTCATTATCTTGTTTATTTCTTATTAAAATATCTCTTTTTTGAGGATTTCTCTTTATTTCTCTTTTATTTTCCTCATTGGTATTCCTTTTAACATAAGAAACCTCATGAATACGAATATCCATTTAAGATAACTCAATCATATCCTTTTCCACTTATTTTCCACATTTTATCATTGTTTTCAATTTCTTTCTTAATAAAGAAATATTTAATTGATCTTTTCTTTTCTTATTGTTTTCTTTTTGCAACTTTGGACTCCTTGGAACCCAAGGAACCCAAGAGGCACGAAATCCACCTTTGGATTATATATATCTACCTTCTAGAGGTTTCTACATTTTTATTTTCTCCATTTCTTATTAATAATGGAGTTCCTTTTGTCTCTTCCTTGTTATTGGGCCCAATAGCCAATAAAGCCCACAAAACAATCATCAAGGCTATTGTAAACGAAATCCATTTATTCCAAACAAATTATATCATTATTTTTTTCAAATATCTTTAATATGAGAAATTACATTTCTCACCTAATGAACCCAAAAGTTGGGGTTGTAACATCCTTCCCCTCTTATAGGAAATTTTGTCCTCAAAATTCCAGCAAAAAAACAATTCAGGATAAGACTTTTACATGTCCATCATTGGCCCCCATGTGGCTTTTCCCTATCCATGGTGCTTCCAAAGAACCTTTATCATCACATATTCCTTTCTCTGAGTTCTTTCACCTTGGCATCTATAAATATCCTCATAGGTGACTCAAGTCATTTCATCCTCCCTTAGGGCTCACTAGGTTCATTGCTCCGCACATGGTCCGGGTACCTCACATAGTGCTCTAAATTGGACACATGAAACTCATCACACATCACATTATCTTGAGGGGTAAGGGCAAACTTAACCTTCTCCACCAAACCATGTCAAAAGAACCCATGCATCGGGAACTCATCTCTCTTATCTATAACGTAGCGGGGTTAGATTTTCATGTCACATATTCCCCCACAGTGAACTGCGTGTTAGATTACCTTGCATCATCTTACAACTCATGTCATCTTTGGGCTCCTTTCAGCCATTGTACGATCAAAGCGACTTCATCTGCACACACTGTGGTCCTTTCTTGACCTTCGCCAGGTCCCTTCACCAACATCATCTTAATGAAGTGGTGACCGACATAGCCTCCCTTACAGAGCTTCTTTACAACCCGATACTGGCTATGGTAGTTAACATCACATCTACCGAAGACAAGAACTGTCTCCATATATCACCCTGAATGAGCACACATGCTCTCATCAGACCCTCTAGTCTGGATCATACTAACCATTAGTTAGGGGTGATAAACGGTACTAACATCAAGTTCTTCATGTACCTACTTCCACCTTATGGAAGTGAACCTTTAGGTCATACTCAAGAACTTTTGAACTCACATGGTGTAGTTGAACCATCTCTCTCATATGTGGTTCAACTGGATCTGTCCCTTGACAAAATTCTTTCTTTCTCATGTCATATAGGTAAGGCAATCTACCATAACCCATATTACATCTCGACCTTCCTTGGTCTAGGGGAGACTTACAACATCCATAATGATGATCTCCCATTCCTTCTCAGGGATTATTTATCCTCTATGTCAAAATACTAGGTTACTGGTGTTCGTCCTTCACCTCTTGGCTTGCATGGCAACTTACCCCATGCAACTTCATCTTAAGCATACAAAGTACTATTGTCACTTATTATCTTGGTAGTACCATGGTATATGGTAATCATGATCTCCTGTATGTCATGATTCCTCAAGATCGGTTCCTCAGAAACCCTAAACCACTCTAGTCGGGGTTTTTATCACCCTCTTTTCCAAAGAAGTACATATGAGGTTTTACAACCATCCTTTTATCACGATAAGCCCTAGGCTGGCTAACTAGACAACCATTAACTTGAACAACCAATATTGTCACATATGTGTGTTAGCCAAACTTTGTCTCTTTTTCCAATTGGGGGTTATCCTATCAACCTCTTCTCGTCTCCATCTAACTAGGCAGTTGTATCTCATCCAGAGCATCCATTACCACTTCATATCCTTAGGTGTTAGGTAACGTTGAAGACATACACCTCCATGTATTTCACTTATTACCTCATCTCAGCTCTAAGTCTATCTTCATCAAGAAAACTCTGAGCTTGTTCTCTTGGTTTTTCGAACTCAAACTTGCATAACTCATAGCTCATGATAAAACATCCTTATAAGGTGACTACTTTATCTCTCTTACTGCCTATAAACTATCCATGTATCATTCACTCTACCAGGGTATGTTATTACCTTTGTCCTCATACGTTATGGCAACATTCCAACTCACATCACCTTTCATCCTTGGTGTATGGCATGCGTATTGTCCTATCTCTCACTCCCATAACAAGAGGAAATAAGCATTTGGCTGCAGTCCAAATACAGAGTTCTTCTTGTTCTAAGAGTAGAGATGGTACATCCCACCTTGCCAGTACACCTTTAAATCAAAGTTGAAACGTGCCCCATATGTCTCCACATCACAAACATCTCGATACCAAAGTTACCTCCATGGAAAACTGGTCTTGAACCCACTTGGGTCATCACACAATCCTTGGCCATCTCCTCTGGGTCTATAGGGTGCCAACACTTTTGGGGTCATCCTTCTTCCCTCATGCATCCAGAGAGTGCCCTACTCATCTGCCCTTTGGGTCCCATGGGTTCAATAAGGTGATCAATCTCCTAACCCATGGCCCTCAGACAATGATAGTTGTTACCTCCCGACCCTATGGTCATGTGAAACTAGGGAATTAGGCAACTCCTACTTCCATCGGTCTTATCCCTACCTGACCCTAGGATAGACTTAGGATTCTATTATAGTACATGTCAACTTGGAACCTTACCCAAGCCTTCACCATCTCTCTCTCTGCATTCATGGGCTGACTTCCATTCTTTCATAGAGTCATGGCAACCTGCCTACCTTGGTCAGGCCCCATACCGGTTACCTCCATGGTAACACATCTACATGCACCTAGAGATGGTTATCTATGGGTCTACAGGTTCATTCTCATACCATGTACTTTTCACTTAGCTTCTCAAGATCCTATGAGACCTCAAAGCCCACAAAACTGGTATACACCCTTCCAAAGGGTCCCTTTCCCAGGATGGGAGGAAACTACAACTCTTGATAATAAGGTCACAAACCTTCTTACGGTTTACATCCACATGAGCATGCTTAACCCAGCAGCAACTAAGGCACAAGCAGGCCACCTACTAAACCATGCTAGGTCATACTTGTCCTCTTCCTCAACATTGGATCACGATCATACCTTCCCATGTCATCCACTTAGCTGTGAGGGGTTCATCAAACATACCTTTAAACTTAAGGGGTTTCCTTTTCCTCTAAACATGAGGAGTACCATGCACAAATCTATAGAAACTCAACTCTCATAATGAGCATTAGGTACACTGCTTCCCCTCTCTGGCTTAGGTTCACTTTCTGGGTGTCCAACTGCATGCTCAACCTCTTAACCATGTATCAACCATGTATAAGGCATGACATGCACTTCCTGTCATCCTTCTATCCGAGCAACACTTCAGATTTGAGTCCTCCTCAAGAACAACCAATAAGGTATAAGGTCTCACAACCTGTTACTAAACCTCTCCAGGTCTAAGGAACTCTTCTTCCTATCCCAGAAAGTAACCACATATACCATGGGCACCTAGGTACCAGAAGCCTATCCTCTCTCTAGGGTTTGGTTCCTCTAATGGCAACCAAGATATCATTAGCCTCCAAGGATCAAGCATGAGGCAACCACAAACATCCACTTAGGTTGCATCACCCTCAACTCCCCACTTTTCCTCATATCTCGGGGTCTAGGCTTCCAACCTTCTTGCATGGTTCTTGCTCTCTCTCTCTCTAGAACTAAACCTACAACCAACCTCACTATTAGAGGTCCTCTCTCCATGAAGTTGGATCAAGCTCACAAACATACCCTTACATGGGTGATACTTATGTTCAAGGTTATCCATAGCTCTTTATGCTCATCTCATAAACTATCCATCATACTCTCCTGGCTAGGGTTTCAACTTACTGTCAGCACAACTGACATATTCTGGGTGCATACTATGCCATGCTCATATGAGCCTATGGGGTTTCCATAGGTTCTCCACTAACCTCATCATTGAATGAGCTATCCTTCACTCTAACATGACCTTTCCCAGGGTTAGTTCGTCCAAGGTACCAGGTTATCCAACCTCTCATGGCTCATATGGCATCCAAAGGCATGTCCATCCAAGCACCTGGTCTACCATGACATCTAACTCATCATGTCTTCTCACCACTTATGGTTAGGGTTAGCATCATCCTCAGAGGATATGCCAGGTCTCCACTTATAATGGAGGTCTCTACCTCCAAGACTAACTCTCTTTACTTATCATCCTGACAAGAAGGTCTAGCCTCAGGTCTCTCCTGAGGGCATGAAAACTTATGTCATACGACCTAAGCAGGTATCTATTCTTTTACACTTAACCTATTAAGCATATGTCCATGACATCTTATTTACATGCTTTTTATTAATTTGGTGGAGGATTCCTTAAACCTTATCAATCTTACCCATACCTTAAGAGGGTGAGGAAAAGAGAGAAAACCCTAATCCTTATTATTCTTAACATCATTTGAGTTGAGAAGGGATGAACAAGATGAGAGAGTCCTAAAGATATCTTATTTCGAGTCAAATCATGAGACTTTGGCCAGGCAGTCATACTAATCTGGGAGTCCTTGTATTCCGACTAGCGGTGCAGAGGAAAATCTTGCCAGTCCCCAGACGTGATCCTTTTCTAGACACCTCAGTCTTTCAGAAAATCCTCTAATAACTCCCTTGGGTTCTACGGAGTTTGTAAACTTTAATAATTATTAAATATTAAATGAGGAACCTAGGCTCTGATACCAAATGTAACGACCCCGCCTCCCAGTAACCTCCAAATTAAGGGAGACCAAGAGATCAGAGTTGTTATCCCAATTTTCGGATCAAAGGTTCGACAAATAATCAATTATAATTATCAAATTCACTAACTAAACTAAAAATCTTTAATAAAATTTAACTTTGCATACCTTTTTCAAAAACTTGGATATCTACTTCTATCCACATGGAGTCTATTCTAACTAATCCTCCTTTGAACTTTAATTCATATTTAATTCCACATATGCCACTTTATTCTTTATTCTTTTCACTTGTACCTAAAACACCGACAAACAAAATGTCGGTCAGTATAAAGCTGGTATGTAGGGGAAACAATAATCGTGCAACTATGATAACAACATATTGCAACCAATTATGATTTTAAACAAACAACTTTACATTTTTCGCATAACTGCTCAATCCTTACATACCCTAGCCTCTGCGTTGTCCCTCCAGTGGACCTGGATGCTACCTTCCTTATGGTAGATCCCCATTAAACCCCTCATGATCCCACCTAACATGTGAATCAGTTTCTAGGGTTGAGTCACATGGCACTACATGTAGGTAGCCCACTCCTTAACTCATGGTGTGCTAAAGAGTCTCATGGCACTACACGTGGGTAGCCCAATTTATAACTCATGATAACCTAGACCTTGCTCTAGGTTACCCTTTTTAGCCTTTGCAAAGCCATAGAGGAGGACCAGGATCTGAGCCAGTAGGCAAATATCTTATGTGATAGTCATATCCACATTATAGTTTGCATGAATTAAATTCATCCAACAGTTTAATTCAAGTCATCGAGGAAAACTTCAGAAAACCTCGAAAAACTAATTCGAGATATTCATAAGCATAACCACATACCTGTGATTGCAGATTTGAGACAGAATAATCCATGTAAGTAAGAAATCCAAGCAAGCAAGCACACATAACAAGATCCTGAAATAATCATGCAATTCCCTTTTATTACTCATGTCATCAAGATCTATTAAACCTAGCTTGCTTCCTAGGGTTTCTAGTCCATTTTTAGGGTTTCCATTCATCTTTTACTATTTTAAACCCTAATTATCTCATCCATTCTACTTGTAAGATACTAAGGTTACCTTTAACAACATATAACCCTGATATCAGAAAAGGCACAATTAACCATCAATTAAGTCCATTAAGCCTCTTTTACATTAAAGCTACTATTTTTATCCTTTTAATCCATGACAAGATCATTATTCTCATTTATCACCGATTCATAGTTCATTATGGTCTAATTCACATATAAACTCTACTTGTCATTAATTCTACCTTTATCCATTAGAAAACCCTAATTACTACATTAAGGGTATTTATCCACAATTAGGAACCTTTATACTTGAAATAGCTTGGAATATCATATCTCTACTTTATTCACAATTTTGAATAATTAAAACCATTATGAATCACATTTACTAATATTAGGGTTTCAAGGCCCATTAAAGCATATTTATGCACATGAACTCTCAATTAAACTAATTATGTGCAAAGTTCGTCATTTTTTTATCTTAATGTATCTTTTCATGATTAACAGGCTAATATCAACTTTAATCATCCATTAAACCCTATTAATTTATTAATCATCTCCAAATAGTATTTCTTAATCTTTAATTCATTAAAGTTGATAAATTACACTACTTTTCAAATTGCAAGAGGAATTAGCCTTCAGATTTATTTTTATTGAAGTCATCTCGTTTTTCTGAGCAAAATGCATATATTATTTGCTATCATCGGAGTTACCAACATTTAGTTATGGATTTTGCAAGGTTTACCTTTTTGGACCAATAGGGAGGCGCCACGTAGCCTCTATCTCATGCAACATTGTTCAATTAAAAACATTTTGAAAAGTCCTTCTTGCCCTCAGTTAAGTTGTATCTTCTTCAGCCCGCATAGGGGCATATCTTTCCAATGCCCCCAAACTTCATCTTCCTCCTCGCGACGCCGCCAGGTGCGTCGACCTACAGACCTAGTCGCAATCTGCGCGACCTCTACTGCTCCTCTCTGGACTCGAAGGCCCTCCAGACCTATCTCTTTGCCTCCGCTGCCCCTCCTTGTACACAACCAGACTCTCAGGTCATCGCCAAGGTGGCCGGCCCAGGCCGGGTGACCTGCTACCCACGGCCAGACACTATAGCCATGCTGCAGGAAACCATGAGGGGTCGAGTGCCCGGAGAAGATAGCGGATCGTTCTGGGTTGTCGTGAAAGCTTCCCGCCTCCAACATGACGACGCCATGGTCCTCGTGGCTCTCGGGTTAGAGTTATACCTTCAAGGTTAGGGTTTTCTTACAAAGGAGGAGAAAAAGAAGAGAGGGATATGTGGAACTTCTTTGAAATCTTCCCTGGGCTCTACCCCTTATATAGGGGAGGGTATCCACGTCCCAAGACATTCATTCAAGGGAAAACAAATCCTTTTCCCACTTGGAATGTGATTCCTTCATTAGGAAGCAAGCTTTCTCTCTCCTTTGATATTTCTTATTTCTTGGATAATTAGGAATTCGAAATTCGTCTCACTTATTATCTTTATTCTAGCTTTTTAATCCATTTGCACGGATTTCTATTTTCTTTTAATAGAAATTACTTCCTTTTTAATAATGCCACCAAAATCATTAATAATGTATCCCATTATCCTCTTATTGTGTATTATTGGTATTTTCTCTTTCTTTCTTCTTCATTGGGGCTCCTTGGACCCCAAGAAACTCCAAGATTTCGAAATATCCTTTTTAAGGATACTTATTATCCTTCTAGATGCATCTATATTCATTATTTCTCATTATCTTGTTTATTTCTTATTAAAATATCTCTTTTTTGAGGATTTCTCTTTATTTCTCTTTTATTTTCCTCATTGGTATTCCTTTTAACATAAGAAATCTCATGAATACGAAAATCCATTAAAGATAACTCAATCATATCCTTTTCCACTTATTTTCCACATTTTATCATTGTTTTCAATTTCTTTCTTAATAAAGAAATATTTAATTGATCTTTTCTTTTCTTATTGCTTTCTTTTTGCAACTTTGGACTCCTTGGAACCCAAGAGGTATGAAATCCACCTTTGGATTATATATATATCTACCTTCTATAGGTTTCTACATTTTTATTTTCTCCATTTCTTATTAATAATGGAGTTCCTTTTGCCTCTTCCTTGTTATTGGGCTCAATAGACAATAAAGCCCACAAAATAATCATCAAGGCTATTGTAAATGAAATCCATTTATTCCAAAAAAATTATATTATTATTTGTTCAAATATATTTAATATGAGAAATTACATTTCTCACCAAATGAACCCAAAAGTTGGGGTTGTAACAGCGTCCTTATTGTTTTACAAGATCACGAGATCTCTTGCTGTGAAATGGGTGACTGACTTGAGAGTTTTGATGGACAAATGGAAATTTTCACCATGACCTTGTTGGCCATGCTTCCTATCCATCAATTAGATTTGGTTGTCAAGGACATGGCACTCCCCCTCTCCTTCTCTCCCCTCTTTTTCTTCAAAGTAATTTTTGTGAAAATAAAAAAAGAATTAAATGAAAAAAAAGGAATAGAAAAGGGTTGGGTTGCCTCCCAACAAGCATCCCAGTTAAACATCACAGACTCTACCGATAATAGTGTTACTCACGTCAGATACATGAGCAAGGTTTCCAAACCCTTGCCTTTTAAATCTACAGCCCTGGATCATTGTTAGATGGTGTACATACCTTGCTCAGGGCGAGTCCTTATTACCTTGTTTAGCTCCCTGGAGGTTTGTTTGTTTTGGATCTAGATTACCTTCTTCCTTGAAAGCTTCAATCAAATTATGTGCCTTCTTTAAATCTTTGAGGACCCAATATTTGTCTTCTTTCCCGGTCGTAGGATGATTTTATCAGCTTCAATGCCCACTAAGGCTCTCGCAGTGGCTAAGAATGGTCTTCCCAAAATGAGTGGGAAACGATTGTCCTCTTTGATTTGCATTACCATAAAATCACATGGGACATAGGTGTCATTAGACATGTAAATAGATATTAGAAATACACACATTTGATCCAGATTCAAGTCCAAAATTTTGAAGGAAAAAAATCCAACATCCGTATAATTTGAACTGGATTTAGGATATCAAATTTCATATCCAAAAATTTTGGATAGGATATCGGATATGATTGTATCTGCTCTGAAAAAATATGAACCTGACAAATATATACTTACATTAATAAATATATATAATCTACAAGTAAAAATATGAAAAATATATATATATTATCATATGTATGCATAGTAATATCAATGTTTTCTATATATAATATACTTATAACAATACATTTATGATTTTTGGTTCAGATATTATTTGTCAAATTGCATTCAGATACTATTACATGATATTCATTGGATATCAAACCGGACATCGGTCGGATATCAGATCAATTTTTTTTTAGATTCAGCTATCAGATATAGTAGTATCCGCTATGTATTTGATCTATTTATAGGCATATGTTCATGTCCTAGATTCACTAGGACATCTTCAATTATTCACAAGGGTTTCGTAACAGATGCATCAGCTAGCTGAATGGTCATAGACATGGGTAGGAGGTCAGTGAATCAAAGACATTTGCATAAAGTATAGGGCATGATTGATATGTGTGTGTCTGAGTCAACCAGTCCCTTATGAAATGTGTCATCTCCTAAAAAGCAGTCTATCCAAAATGATCTTGGATCATTTTTCTTTTGAGTAGGTTGATTTTATATTATGGTATAGGTCCTTTGTGCTAGCTTCACAGTTCTGGATCTCTCGGTTGAAAATTTTCTAGATAGAAGAGTCTTAAGATACTTACACTAGATGGCATTTCAACTAGTCAATCAAGGAACATAATTTTAGTGTGGAGTTTCTTCATGATGTCCTTGAATTTCATAAATAATCATCCACCTTGATCTACTTGAGGTGTTATTCATATGGTACACATGGATTGTACACATGTGCTTCGAGTGTCGTCGGTGGTCCAGGGTTGACAACTGGTGTTTCTACAGTTGAATTTTCTTTGTATCTTGGTTGTGTGGATGTCACAGGGGGTGCGCTACCTGGACTTATATGGGACTGACTGTCATACGGTCATTTGGGAAACTTTGGGGCTCAACTAGGGTGCTTTCATCTTTATTGGGAGGATTAGAGGTAGGAGTGGAGGTTGGAGGTGTGGAGGATACATTTCCTGACCTAGTTATTATGATGTTTAGCTGCTCTGAATACTTAGGATTGTTTTTGGGTTGACCAGCGATCGTGCCCACCGACGGCTATTGACTAGTTGCTAAGCGGGTGATCAGAGACTCTAATGCCTTCTAATTGGTTGTGACATTGGCTAATTGAGTTTGGTATGTCACCATCATCTCCTAAAGTGTCTTCATTGGGTCCTAAGCTGGTGTTGCCTCTATTTTTAGTGGTGGGGGTTGATTCAAATTCTGATACTACTACCGTTGATGGTAGTTTCAGCTAGGAAAATTGAATCTAAAATTTCCCTGGTTACGTGGGCTAGTGTAGTTCGATAGTGTCTAGCCTGAGTGGGTTGCTTTGAGGACTACTAGTTTGGGCTTTCGGCTCTAGCGAGGTTCCTGTATTAGAAACCAAGATGGCTTCGAGCTTGATTCGGGTTATAGTACTCTTGTCTTGAGATATTGTGAATCGATTTCACACCTTTGTCTTGGTTGACTATATAATGTTGCTCAGTTTGGTGCTCATGGAACACAATATATATTTTTTGACAATGGATCGTGTTGTGATCCATTACATCATAGAATTTGCAAGAAGGTGCAATGATTTGTACTTTAGGCATCAAGTTCTTCCTCTCATATGTGTTGAAGGATTTTATGAGGTTATCCTGCTTGAGAGAGAGTGTGTGTTTAGCTTTTCATATATAGATTTGAGTTCTAAATGATCCTTCATCATAGCTACTATAAGAACACCCTTGCCCGAGGGTCTAGTCCGGTGAGTCTGATTCTCAGCTGCAAGGTTGACTATCTTTAGTGCATTGTCAAAGCTTTATCACATAAAGTTTCTATTAGATGAAGAGTTGAGGAACTTCTTTGTCTCATCATCAACTCCCTGATAGAAAATCTCATGATTTGATTTTCAGGGATGCCATGATGTGGACACTTGCGTAGGAGTTTGTTGAATCGTTACCATGCTTCAAATAAAGATTCTCCATATACTTGATTGAATCTTGTGATATGTCATGTGATCAAATATGTCATCAAGGGTGGGTAAAATTTCTTTAAAAACTTGTTTTCTAGGGTCTCCCACGTCGTGATCGGGTCCCCTCGAAGGGCATTGTACCACGCTCTAGATTTGTCCATCAAGAATATTTAAAGAGTTGCAGTCATATGGCATCATTAGTGGTGTCAGATGGCTTCATCATTGAGAAAAGGTTGATGAATTTGAGGAGATGTTCCCAGCAATCATCCCCAATCTTTCCTGTAGAGGTGGAGTTTTAGGCTGACCCACTGGGCCCTGATTTCAATCCTATCGCTTGGAGGTTGGACTGGATGAGTCAAGTCAGTGCCTTTAGGGATAGAGAAATGTTGCAATTCTTTGGCATGCTCTATGGCTTGGGAGACTTCTAAGTTGGTCTTAAATTTGTCTTCTGCATGCTCCCTAACTTCTATGGCAAGCAATTCTCATTGGGCCACAATATCCTCTTCAATTCCTACTTGGATAGCTGCTTCTGCAGCGGCTGCATTCGCCATTGTTTTCTCCTTGTGAAGTTTTTTTAGGGTTCTCTCGATTTTAGGATTGGATAGAAATCATGATTTGGATCTTCACATATGGTAGGAGTACCTAAAAAGAGTCAGAATGATGTGAGTGGATGATTTGAGTTCTAGAAGATTTACAATAGTATCAAGTATGACAAGAAAACCCTAATTACACTTATACTTCTAAAAGATACTAAACTATCATTGTCCCTATAAGCAACACCAATTATTGATGGGGCTTCAAATGTCGCACCAAGAAAAAAGCCTAAAAGAATAACTCCTAGGTTTAACCAAAAGTAGTGCACTAATTCCCGAGTGGAAGCCTTATTGCAGTATACTTTAAGATCGAACCTAAAGGACAACCTTTTTAAGTAGTTATATAAATTCAGAAGTTTTAAGAGTAATAGTTAACACTGAGAAGTTGATTGATTGATTAATCTAATTTTTTCTAGTAGCAACAGAGGTTAAGCAGTAAAAGAATGATAATAAAGAGGACTAGGGCATGGGGTTTTGCTACCAAAGCATGTATAATTATCCTAAAGAGATATGGATTTTCAATAGCAGTTGCTAAATAGAGTCTTAGCTGTTGCGGTCTCACGGGATACAGATCGTCACTTGGCCTAAACTCCCTTGGAACCGACCATCCTCAACACCCAAGCTCCTATTTTATTCTAACTGGACTCCCTCAATTATGACCGACCATCCTCGACACGTTAGAAGATCATAGGCCAATCACCTCACTATCCCTTGCTAATACCTCAAGGGGATAATAAGATTGTTCTGATGTTCTAATCATGCTCACAACAACCTACATATCCATGATTATAACATACGTGCAAAGCAAGTCGCCAATTTGTAAGGCAAGGAAATAAGCAGAATGACACTTTATTTAACAATAGTAATGTCAAGTTTAGATACAAGCTAGGATAAATATGGTACATTGGGGCTAGTCCATGGGCCCTAGTACTAGACTCTAATCATTTATGGTGAGAGACAATAGCAACAGGGTAGAAAGAACTATGGAAGGGGCCATGATGCCTGATGCACAAATACCAATCTCTTCATTGTGAACACCACCTCGTCGCCCCTCACTAGGGTTTGTGTTGCACAATGTGGATTCTAACCACCGATCAAAGACCCTTTTGAATGGACAATAAGGGTTCCCTTTTATAATTGCTTTCATTGTTGTGAAAACTCTAATTCTGAATACTTGTGGCTGAGGGAAGCTAATTACATGGCTCATACTCGATCCAATAGGCGACTCACGTGGGTTACACAATTTGAACCTAGCATTTGGTTCTCTGGTGGACCAGTCTGGAATGAACCAGATAAGGCTGAATTTTTGTAGCACGTGTCATAGCTAAAGAATCTAGTAGACTCCAGGTAGAGAGTGGCTTGAGTCGGGTGAATAGCAAAGCTGATCGCTTGACTAGGTGGTTGGAAGGTGAACTATGGAAAGCTTTAGGGGCCTTCCTTCCCTTGAGGTGTACCATCATGAGGGATTGATGGTCCATCTGGACATTGGCTTACATTTTTGGTTGGTTCTACATAAAATATATATATAATGCATTAAAGTTCAGAAAAGAGAAGATAATTGCATTTAGGTGAATATAAATCTAAAACTAGGAAATAGAAACACAACAACCCCTAAAAAGTGAGTAAAAAAGTATGCAAAGATGGGTATAAATATACTCATCAAATATGCGCTAAATGTCCCACAAAACCTTTTTCCCCAAATTAGATTGTCTTGTCATTTGTCATGACCTAAACTAACGAAGTAGGTCTCACCAGAATGCATCATTAGTCGTCAGTTTTTAGGTAGTTGACCGACGTTATAGGTTCACATGAACACAAGTTTTGCCGATTGTTTCTTTTATTTTAACTGACGATATAGAACCCTACCCTAGAACTGTGATCTTTTGGGTTTTTACAAACAAGGTCAAGGTTAGAATGTTCCTAATAATATAATGCATGAATAATATAATCTAATATGTCACATAATTCTTTTGGATGGCAAAAGATGATAAAGAACTTAATTGAATGAGTAATTATGATAATGGGCCTCTAATGGGCCTAATGGCATAATCCATGTAACAAAGCCTCAAAATAAAGAATAGACTTCAAATTCGTAATCTACACATTAAAATAAGCTTACATGTCAATTTTCATTTAATTTGGACTACCTAAAAATAATATGGTAATTTATGAGAGAGAAACTGCCTAAAAGGTGTAATTAATAAATAAATATAATAATTGACTCCAAAAGAGGAAAATAATCTTAGATTCATGATCTATATAATAAATATAGCCTTTGGGTGAATTTTCATCCAGTTTGGAGAAAGTTTGCTTAAAGGGTGAAATTAGGAGAGAGAAAGTATGTAAAACCTTCAAGATATTAAATAAAAATGTAAATATATCCAATATGTAAAATTGATGGCAAATTCGTGTCCAACACATTAAATTTGACTTATGGGTTAAGTTTCATAAAATTTAAATAATCCTAAAGCCATTAATGAAGGAGGAAAGAGAATATATTAATTGAATGATTTGACATATTAAAAGTTCTTAAAAGGCAAATCTAATTTTATATTCGGAATATACATGATTTAATTATCCTTTGTGTAAAATTTTATCTAATTTGGGGTTCGTTTGCACCCTCAACAGAGGAAAGAGAAAAGGAATAATATTGCAACATCACTTTATTAAATAAAATCGATTTTTGTCACACTGGTTTCCTTTTATTCGGACTCATCTGTGATCGTCAGATTTGAATCCAAGGGTAGTGAGATTATCTCCTACCTTGGATCGGACTCCCTGTTTCTGCGTACAGTAAACACGATTTTCTATTCCACCGTTCTCCGTCCACGGACATCGGTTTTCCGAAATTCTTTCGCGGTTGGTTTCCTTTTTCGTTTCTGAGTTGATTCATCCCTTATTCATGCCCTAATTCTCTATATATATAAAACCCCCAATTCCCTCTCTCGGCAGTCTTTTTCAGACGCTCGACCTCGACACCTTGTTCCCACGCGGGTACTTCGGCGCTGACCCTAGTCTTCTAGAAACCCTCCACAACCACCAATTTGCACTGATGCTCTGCTTTTACGCCCGAGATTCTCATTTGCTTCTTTGAACTCCGGCGGTCGTTGTGATGGTTTGGCGAAGCTGGGACTCAATTACTCGCCCTTGAACGCTCCTGGTAACTCCCTTTACCCTTTTCCATCCTTCTTTTCTTACGTTGTGGCCTAGGTTGGCGAGTCGTGTAGAGCATCTGGTGCACCTTTGAGCTGTGAGTTTTTCTCTGCACCGCTGCCGCATCTTTTGGCCACAAGGCTCGTTCTGTTTATCTGGGTTGTCTCCATGTTAGTTGTGTGCCACCGTTTGTCCTTTTTGGCCATGGTTTTGAGCCTGTGGCTGGCCTGGTCTTGCAGTGTCGCTGTGTGTCGAGCAGGTTGTCTAACTTATAACTCAGGGCACCTCGGGTCACGATCTGAGGGTCGGTGGATTCAGCTTGAGTTCTCGAAGCTCCGGTGACCTTCAAGCGAGGCTGGCCGTGCTTGCATCGTATGTTGGCACCTCCCTGCTGGCCGTGCTCCAGCGATGTCAGGGATGGTAGTTGGTACAACAATCGTTGTGCTTGACACCCTAATTTGCCCTTCGCTTTTACCTCATTTTTGCTTTTCTCCTTAAGGACAAAATAGTAATTTCATGGGTTTTGCTCCTTCTATCCTTGCGCCTTGTTCGGTTGAGTTGGATGAGGGGTCGGCCGAGTTGGCCAACTCTGATTGGGCCAACTCGGAGCCGCGGCCCACTCCCTCTCTCCCTTCCTCTCTTTGTAGTTTTGATGACATGGCTTTTCTTTGATTTATGACTGGTCAGTTTTGTAAAATTAATAACTAATTATCGGATCATCATAAAATTATGGAAAAATATTCGTTGGATTCAGAAAAATAAGATCTAACTAATGGTACATGTTTTGATAACTAAATCTAATGTTTAATAATAGGTGTTTTCAATGGATCTAATTAATAATGAATTAACTTGTATAATTCATAACTAAATATATAAAAGTCAGAAAAATATAATAAAATATGTTTTGAACTCAGAAAAATATAATATAAAATATGGCATGGTTTTGGAAATCTAATTCATATATTAATAAAAAGGCGGTTTTTAGGGTTTATGAAATCAATATAAATCTAACCCTAATCCCACATATATGCTAATAGGTACTTTGGAAACCTAAGCTTGGACCTAGAAGTGACTTTGGACCTGTTTGACTCTGAAGTTGAGGTATTTTTGCATCCCCGATTATTCTTCTTGAGAAATTATCCTATTTTTGTCTTACTTTTGGTCCTATGGACATTAGCCTACACATTATCTTATTCTTTTGAAATCATGCTTCATTTGAAGTATCTTATTTTGTTATTGATCTAGTGATCATAGATATTCTCTTGGAATCTTATCTTATTGCCTTGGTGCAAGTTGGACTTTTGATATTATATGCCCACTGTGATGTGGAGTTTTAATTGGTGATATATGCCCACTTTAAAGTGGATTTGTTTTTATGTTTGAGTTATCCATTGTGTGATGGCAACCTTGTTGGTTCTAACTATACTTTTCTACTTGCCTCCACATTAAACATTCTATGTGATTCAGTAGCACTAGAGTAGTGTAATTGCATTGGTTTGATTTATAGCAGATGTGATATCTCCTGCTCTTTTTGGGACGGCAAGGAACCTCGTACCCAGGGCAAGATGTGTGTCTTGACCCATTTTATATATTTGGGAGTTTGGCGGTGAGTCATTCTCTATCATGTTTGCAAGGATGTGAATCCTTGGACACCAATTGTATTTATATTGCTCTAGGGCTATGTTTATCTCACATGCATGTAGGATATTGATTGTGGGGTGTGTGCCCTACTGGTGCTTGTTTTCCACCATGGTAGTGGATGTTATATGGCACAATCCTTTTATTTGTTGGTTATGGCAAGTATCCCTTTTTGTTATGATCTTTTCTCTTGATACCTGTTTGGGTGGTACTTATCTATTACATGGGAAGCCTTTACATTTGATGTCCTTTATATCCTTATATTGCTCAAGTTTCTTTTTAGTATGCACATACCAGCCTTTGCTGATGTCTCCTGTTGTTTCTCTTTTGCTGGGGTATGCTTCCAACCCTAGGTGGAGGACATGAATGGCTTGACATGTTGACCTGGACTTAGTTTGTGATGATGAAGCTTGGAGACAATCTTGAGGTGGTCTAGATTTCCTCTACATGGATCCTTGTGATGTAAGTTTGTAACCTTTTGTTTTATAATTGAATATAGTCATGTTTTTATTGTGCTGCTATACTTTGGTATTTTGTTACCATTATATAAAGATTTGAAAATTTTACACCCACTCCAACATACCTTATGAGTGTGTTTGGACTGGAGGTTTTATTCTTCAAATTTTTAGTAAGGAAGTGATTTCGCTTCTTTACAACATGGTATCAGAGCCCATGGTAGTCGGAATCGACTATTTCAATTTTGTCTCCCTATAGAACCCTTGACTTTGCTAGTTAGCTCTAAGTGAGATGTTGACCATAGATCTGATATATAACGATCCTTTATGAAATAAGGTTTGGTTTGAGGACAAGATTAGGTTATGAGGAAATATTCATATGGAAATATTGTGACTTGGTTCTCGTATTGATTTTAGTGCACATGTTGGATTTACATCGCAAAGTATTTCATCAACATAAATTATTTTCATTATATTACTATATGTACAAAAAAATTCTCTGGTTTGTCGATGTTTTCTTGAACTAAGTCACAATAAAGAGAAACTCTAGTTTGAGTAGAAGCTAACCCTAGTTTTGTAACTAGGAGTTTATATAATGGTGTAGTTGACCTACCCTATGACTTTTTGGATGTTCATGTAGGGTTGATAGGTTAGAGACACAAGGACCTAAAACCCAACCCTAGATGGTGACTCAATAGTTGGATACATGAGGAAAATAAATCCCTAAAATCTTTCACAATTAAGAGATGTGGGTAGCTCTAAAAGTTGTTTAGTTTGACTGGTTAAGTTGAACCCTTTAAGGGGTGGAGAGTAGTTAATTGTTGATGTTTGGATCAGTAGATTTCGAGGACGAAATCCTTTTTAAGGGGTGGATCGCTGTAACATACTAGATCTAGAACCCTACCCTAGAACTGTGATCTTTTGGGTTTTTCCAAACAAGGTCAAGGTTAGAATGTTCCTAATAATATAATGCATGAATAATATAATCTAATATGTCACATAATTCTTTTGGATGGCAAAAGATGATAAAGAACTTAATTGAATGAGTAATTAAGATAATGGGCCTCTAATGGGCCTAATGGCATAATCCATGTAACAAAGCCTCAAAATAAAGAATAGACTTAAAATTCGTAATCTACACATTAAAATAAGCTTACATGTCAATTTTCATTTAATTTGGACAACCTCAAAATAATATGGTAATTTATGAGAGAGAAACTGCCTAAAAGGTGTAATTAATAAATAAATATAATAATTGACTCCAAAAGAGGAAAATAATCTTAGATTCATGATCTACATAATAAATATAGCCTTTGGGTGAATTTTCATCCAATTTGGAGAAAGTTTGCTTAAAGGGTGAAATCAGGAGAGAGAAAGTATGTAAAACCTTCAAGATATTAAATAAAAATGTAAATATATCCAATATGTAAAATTAATGGCAAATTCGTGTCCAACACATTAAATGTGACTTGTGGGTTAAGTTTCATAAAATTTGGATAATCCTAAAGCCATTAATGAAGGAGGAAAGAGAATATAATAATTGAATGATTTGACATATTAAAAGTTCTTAAAAGGCAAATCTAATTTTATATTCGGAATCTACATGCTTTAATTAGCCTTTGTGTAAAATTTTAGCTAATTTGGGGTTCGTTTGCACCCTCAACAGAGGAAAGAGAAAAGGAATAATATTGCAACATCACTTTATTAAATAAAATCGATTTTTGTCACATTGGTTTCCTTTTATTCGGACTCATCTGTGACTGTCAGATTTGAATCCAAGGGTAGTGAGATTATCTCCTACCTTGGATAGGACTCCCTGTTTCTGCATACAGTAAACACGATTTTTTATTCCACCGTTCTCCGTCCACAGACATCGGTTTCCCGAAATTCTTTCGCGGTTGGTTTCCTTTTTCGTTTCTGAGTTGATGCATCCCTTATTCATGCCCTAATTCTCTATATATATAAAACCCCCAATTCCCTCTCTCGACAGTCTTTTGCAGACGCTCGACCGTGACACTTGTTCCCACACTGGTACTTCGGCACTGACCCTAGTCTTCTAGAAACCCTCCACTGCCGCCAATTTGCACTGATGCTCTGCTTTTACGCACGAGATTCTCGTTTGCTTCTTCGAACTCCGACGGTTGTTGTGATGGTTTGGTGAAGCTGGGACTCAATTACTCGCCCTTGAATGCTCCTGGTAACTCCCTTTACCCTTTTCCATCCTTCTTTTCTTACGTTGTGGCCTAGGTTGGCGAGTCGTATAGAGCATCTGGTGCACCTTTGAGCTGTGAGTTTTTCTCTGTACCGCTGCCGCATCTTTTAGCCACAAGGCTCGTTTTGTTTATCTGGGTTGTCTCCATGTTAGTTGTGCGCCGCCGTTTGTCCTTTTCGGCCGTGGTTTTGAGCCTGTGGCTGGCCTGGTCTTGCAGTGCCGCCGTGTGTCGAGCAGGTTGTCTAACTTGTAACTCAGGGCACCTCGGGTCGCGATCTGAGGGTCGGTGGATTCGGCTTGAGTTCTCGAAGCTCCGGTGACCTTCAAGCGAGGCTGGCCGTGCTTGTATCGTATGTTGGCACCTCCCTGCTGGTCGTGGTATAGCGATGTCAGGGATGGTAGTTGGTACAACAATCGTTGTGCTTGACACCCTAATTTGCCCTTCGCTTTTACCTCATTTTTGCTTTTCTCCTTAAGGACAAAATAGTAATTTCATGGGTTTTGCTCCTTCTATCCTTGCACCTTGTTCGGTTGAGTTGGATGAGGGGCCGGCCGAGTTGGCCAACTCTGATTGGGCCAACTCAGAGCCACGGCCCACTCCCTCTCTCCCTTCCTCTCTTTGTAGTTTTGATGACATGGCTTTTCTTTGATTTATGATTGGTCAGTTTTGTAAAATTAATAACTAATTATCGGATCATCATAAAATTATGGAAAAATATTCGTTGGATTCAGAAAAATAAGATCTAACTAATGGTACATGTTTTGATAACTAAATATAATGTTTAATAATAGGTGTTTTCAATGGATCTAATTAATAATGAATTAACTTGTATAATTCATAACTAAATATATAAAAGTCAGAAAAATGTAATAAAATATGTTTTGAACTCAGAAAAATATAATATAAAATATGGCATGGTTTGGAAATCTAATTCATATATTAATAAAAAGGCGGTTTTTAGGGTTTATGAAATCAATATAAATCTAACCCTAATCCCACATATATGCTAATAGGTGCTTTGGAAACCTAAGATTGGACCTAGAAGTGACTTTGGACCTGTTTGACTCTGAAGTTGAGGTATGTTTGCATCCCCGATTATTCTTCTTGAGCAATTATCCTATTTTTGTCTTACTTTTGGTCCTATGGACATTAGCCTACACATTGTCTTATTCTTTTGAAATCATGCTTCATGTGAAGTATCTTATTTTGTTATTGATCTTGTGATCATAGATATTCTCTTGGAATCTTATCTTATTGCCTTGGTGAAAGTTGGACTTTTGATATTATATGCCCACTGTGATGTGGAGTTTTAATTGGTGATATATGCCCACTTTAAAGTGGATTTGTTTTTATGTTTGAGTTATCCATTGTGTGATGGCAACCTTGTTGGTTCTGACTATACTTTTCTACTTGCCTACACATTAAACATGTTATGTGATTCAGTAGCACTAGAGTAGTGTAATTGCATTGGTTTGATTTATAGCAGATGTGATATCTCCTGCTCTTTTTGGGACGGCAAGGAACCTCATACCCAGGGCAAGATGTGTGTCTTGACCCATTTTATATATTTGGGAGTTTGGCGGTGAGTCATTCTCTATCAGGTTTGCAAGGATGTGAATCCTTGGCCACCAATTGTATTTATATTGTTCTAGGGCTATGTTTATCTCACATGCATGCAGGATATTGATTGTGGGGTGTGTGCCCTACCGGTGCTTGTTTTCCACCATGGTAGTGGATGTTATATGGCACAATCCTTTTATTTGTTGGTTATGGCAAGTATCCCTTTTTGTTATGATCTTTTCTCTTGATACCCGTTTGGGTGGTACTTATCTCTTACATGGGAAGCCTTTACATTTGATGTCCTTTATATCCTTATATTGCTCAAGTTGCTTTTCAGTATGCACATACCAGCCTTTGCTGATGTCTCCTGTTGTTTCTCTTTTGCTGGGGTATGCTTCCAACCCTAGGTGGAGGACATGAATGGCTTGACATGTTGACCTGGACTTAGTTTGTGATGATGAAGCTTGGAGACAATCTTGAGGTGGTCTAGATTTCCTCTACATGGATCCTTGTGATGTAAGTTTGTAACCCTTTGTTTTATAATTGAATATACCTTATGAGTGTGTTTGGACTGGAGGGTTTTATTGTTCAAATTTTTAGTAAGGAAGTGGTTTCGCTTCTTTACAACATGGTATCAGAGCCCATGGTAGTCGGAATCGACTATTTCAATTTTGTCTCCCTATAGAACCCTTGACTTTGCTAGTTAGCTCTAAGTGAGATGTTGACCATAGATCTGATATATAACGATCTTTTATGAAATAAGGTTTGGTTTGAGGACAAGATTAGGTTATGAGGAAATATTCATATGGAAATATTGTGACTTGGTTCTCGTATTGATTTTAGTGCACATGTTGGATTTACATCGCAAAGTATTTCATCAACAAAAATTATTTTCATTATATTACTATATGTACAAAAAATTTCTCTGGTTTGTCGATGTTTTCTTGAACTAAGTCACAATAAAGAGAAACTCTAGTTTGAGTAGAAGCTAACCCTAGTTTTGTAACTAGGAGTTTATATAATGGTGTAGTTGACCTACCCTATGACTTTTTGGATGTTCATGTAGGGTTGATAGGTTAGAGACACAAGGACCTAAAACCCAACCCTAGATGGTGACTCAATAGTTGGATACATGAGGAAAATAAATCCCTAAAATCTTTCACAATTAAGAGATGTGGGTAGCTCTAAAAGTTTTTTAGTTTGACTGGTTAAGTTGAACCCTTTAAGGGGTGGAGAGTAGTTAATTGTTGATGTTTGGATCAATAGATTTCGAGGACGAAATACTTTTTAAGAGGTGGAGTGCTGTAACATACTAGATCTAGAACCCTACCCTAGAACTATGATCTTTAGGATTTTTCCAAACAAGGTCAAGGTTAGAATGTTCCTAATAATATAATGCATGAATAATATAATCTAATATGTCACATAATTCTTTTGGATGGCAAAAGATGATAAAGAACTTAATTGAATGAGTAATTAAGATAATGGGCCTCTAATGGGCCTAATGGCATAATCCATGTAACAAAGCCTCAAAATAAAGAATAGACTTAAAATTCGTAATCTACACATTAAAATAAGCTTACATGTCAATTTTCATTTAATTTGGACAACCTCAAAATAATATGGTAATTTATGAGAGAGAAACTGCCTAAAGGTGTAATTAATAAATAAATATAATAATTGACTCCAAAAGAGGAAAATAATCTTAGATTCATGATCTACATAATAAATATAGCCTTTGGATGAATTTTCATCCAATTTGGAGAAATTTTGCTTAAAGGGTGAAATCAGGAGAGAGATAGTATGTAAAACCTTCAAGATATTAAATAAAAATGTAAATATATCCAATATGTAAAATTGATGGCAAATTCGTGTCCAACACATTAAATGTGACTTGTGGGTTAAGTTTCATAAAATTTGGATAATCCTAAAGCCATTAATGAAGGAGGAAAGAGAATATATTAATTGAATGATTTGACATATTAAAAGTTCTTAAAAGGCAAATCTAATTTTATATTCGGAATCTACATGCTTTAATTAGCCTTTGTGTAAAATTTTACCTAATTTGGGGTTTGTTTGCACCCTCAACAGAGGAAAGAGAAAAGGAATAATATTGCAACATCACTTTATTAAATAAAATCGATTTTTGTCACACTGGTTTCCTTTTATTCGGACTCATCTGTGACCGTCAGATTTGAATCCAAGGGTAGAGAGATTATCTCCTGCCTTGGATCGGACTCCCTGTTTCTGCGTAGAGTAAACACGATTTTCTATTCCACCGTTCTCCGTCCACAGACATCGGTTTCCCGAAATTCTTTCGCGGTTGGTTTCCTTTTTCATTTCTGAGTTGATTCATCCCTTATTCATGCCCTAATTCTCTCTATATATAAAACCCCCAATTCCCTCTCTCGGAAGTCTTTTACAGATGCTCGACCGCGACACCTTGTTCCCACGCGGGTACTTCGGCGCTGACCCTTGTCTTCTAGAAACCCTCCACTGCCGCCAATTTGCACTGATGCTCTGCTTTTACGCCCGAGATTCTCGTTTGCTTCTTCAAACTCCGGCGGTCGTTGTGATGGTTTGGCGAAGCTAGGACTCAATTACTCGCCCTTGAACGCTCCTGGTAACTCCATTTACCCTTTTCCATTCTTCTTTTCTTACGTTGTGGCCTAGGTTGGCGAGTCGTGTAGAGCATCTGGTGCACCTTTGAGCTGTGAGTTTTTCTCTGTATCGTTGCCGCATCTTTTGGCCACAAGGCTTGTTTTGTTTATCTGGGTTGTCTCCATGTTAGTTGTGCGTCGCTGTTTGTCCTTTTCGGCCGTGGTTTTGAGCTTGTGTCTGGCCTGGTCTTGCAGTGCCGCCGTGTGTCGAGCAGGTTGTCTAACTTGTAACTCAGGGCACCTCGGGTCGCGATCTGAGGGTCGGTGGATTCGGCTTGAGTTCTCGAAGCTCCGGTGACCTTCAAGCGAGGCTGGCCATGCTTGTATCGTATGTTGGCACCTCCCTACTGGCCGTGCTCCAGCAATGTCAGGGATGGTAGTTGGTACAACAATCGTTGTGCTTGACACCCTAATTTGCCCTTCGCTTTTACCTCATTTTTGCTTTTCTCCTTAAGGACAAAATAGTAATTTCATGGGTTTTGCTCCTTCTATCCTTCTGCCTTGTTCGGTTGAGTTGGATGAGGGGCCGGCCGAGTTGGCCAACTCTGATTGGGCAAACTCGGAGCCGCAGCCCACTTCCTCTCTCCCTTCTCTCTTTGTAGTTTTGATGACATGGCTTTTCTTTGATTTATGATTGGTCAGTTTTGTAAAATTAATAACTAATTATCGGATCATCATAACATTATGGAAAAATATTCGTTGGATTCAAAAAAATAAGATCTAACTAATGGTACATGTTTTGTTAACTAAATCTAATGTTTAATAATAGGTGTTTTCAATGGATCTAATTAATAATGAATTAACTTGTATAATTCATAACTAAATATATAAAAGTCAGAAAAATATAATAAAATATGTTTTGAACTCAGAAAAATATAATATAAAATATGGCATGGTTTTGGAAATCTAATTCATATATTAATAAAAAGGCGGTTTTTAGGGTTTATGAAATCAATATAAATCTAACCCTAATCCCACATATATGCTAATAGGTGCTTTGGAAACCTAAGCTTGGACCTAGAAGTGACTTTGGACCTGTTTGACTCTGAAGTTGAGGTATGTTTGCATCCCTGATTATTCTTCTTGAGCAATTATCCTATTTTTGTCTTACTTTTGGTCCTATGGACATTAGCCTACACATTTTCTTATTCTTTTGAAATCATGATTCATGTGAAGTATCTTATTTTATTATTGATCTTGTGATCATAGATATTCTCTTGGAATCTTATCTTATTGCCTTGGTGCAAGTTGGACTTTTGATATTATATGCCCACTGTGATGTGGAGTTTTAATTGGTGATATATGCCCACTTTAAAGTGGATTTGTTTTTATGTTTGAGTTATCCATTGTGTGATGGAAACCTTGTTGGTTCTGACTATACTTTTCTACTTGCCTCCACATTAAACATGCTATTTGATTCAGTAGCACTAGAGTAGTGTAATTGCATTGGTTTGATTTATAGCAGATGTGATATCTCCTGCTCTTTTTGGGACGGCAAGGAACCTCGTACCCGGGGCAATATGTGTGTCTTGACCCATTTTATATATTTGGGAGTTTGGCGGTGAGTCATTCTCTATCAGGTTTGCAAGGATGTGAATCCTTGGCCACCAATTGTATTTATATTTTTCTAGGGCTATGTTTATCTCACATGCATGCAGGATATTGATTGTGGGGTGTGTGCCCTAACTGGTGCTTGTTTTCCACCATGGTAGTGGATGTTATATGGCACAATCCTTTTATTTGTTGGTTATGGCAAGTATCCCTTTTTGTTATGATCTTTTCTCTTGATACCCGTTTGGGTGGTACTTATCTCTTACATGGGAATCCTTTACATTTGATGTCCTTTATATCCTTATATTGCTCAAGTTTCTTTTCAGTATGCACATACCAGCCTTTGTTGATGTCTCCTGTTGTTTCTCTTTTGATGGGGTATGCTTCCAACCCTAGGTGGAGGACATGAATGGCTTGACATGTTGACCTGGACTTAGTTTGTGATGATGAATCTTGGAGACAATCTTGAGGTGGTCTATATTTCCTCTACATGGATCCTTGTGATGTAAGTTTGTAACCCTTTGTTTTATAATTGAATATAGTCATGTTTTTATTGTGCTGCTATACTTTGGTCTTTTTTTACCATTATATAAAGATTTGAAAATTTTACACCCACTCCAACATACCTTATGAGTGTGTTTGGACTGGAGGTTTTATTGTTCAAATTTTTAGTAAGGAAGTGGTTTCGCTTCTTTACAACATGGTATCAGAGCCCATGGTAGTCAGAATCGACTATTTCAATTTTGTCTCCCTATAGAACCCTTGACTTTGCTAGTTAGCTATAAGTGAGATGTTGACCATAGATCTGATATATAACGATCTTTTATGAAATAAGGTTTGGTTTGAGGACAAGATTAGGTTATGAGGAAATATTCATATGGAAATATTGTGACTTGGTTCTCGTATTGATTTTAGTGCACATGTTGGATTTACATCGCAAAGTATTTCATCAACAAAAATTATTTTCATTATATTACTATATGTACAAAAATTTTCTCTGGTTTGTCGATGTTTTCTTGAACTAAGTCACAATAAAGAGAAACTCTAGTTTGAGTAGAAGCTAACCCTAGTTTTGTAACTAGGAGTTTATATAATGGTGTAGTTGACCTACCCTATGACTTTTTGGATGTTCATGTAGGGTTGATAGGTTAGAGACACAAGGACCTAAAACCCAACCCTAGATGGTGACTCAATAGTTGGATACATGAGGAAAATAAATCCATAAAATCTTTCACAATTAAGAGATGTGGGTAGCTCTAAAAGTTGTTTAGTTTGACTGGTTAAGTTGAACCCTTTAAGGGGTGGAGAGTAGTTAATTGTTGATGTTTGGATCAATAGATTTCGAGGACGAAATCCTTTTTAAGGGGTGGAGTGTTGTAACATACTAGATCTAGAACCCTACCCTAGAACTGTTATCTTTTGGGTTTTTCCAAACAAGGTCAAGGTTAGAATGTTCCTAATAATATAATGCATGAATAATATAATCTAATATGTCACATAATTCTTTTGGATGGCAAAAGATGATAAAGAACTTAATTGAATGAGAAATTAAGATAATGGGCCTAATGGCATAATCCATGTAACAAAGCCTCAAAATAAAGAATAGACTTCAAATTCGTAATCTACACATTAAAATAAGCTTACATGTCAATTTTCATTTAATTTGGACAACCTCAAAATAATATGGTAATTTATGATAGAGAAACTGCCTAAAAAGTGTAATTAATAAATAAATATAATAATTGACTCTAAAAGAGGAAAATAATTTTAGATTCATGATCTACATAATAAATATAGCCTTTGGGCGAATTCTCATCCAATTTGGAGAAATTTTGCTTAAAGGGTGAAATCAGGAGAGAGAAAGTATGTAAAACCTTCAAGATATTAAATAAAAATGCAAATATATCCAATATGTAAAATTGATGGCAAATTCGTGTCCAACACATTAAATGTGACTTGTGGGTTAAGTTTCATAAAATTTGGATAATCCTAAAGCCATTAATGAAGGAGGAAAGAGAATATATTAATTGAATGATTTGACATATTAAAAGTTCTTAAAAGGCAAATCTAATTTTATATTCGGAATCTACATGCTTTAATTAGCCTTTGTGCAAAATTTTACCTAATTTGGGGTTCATTTGCACCCTCAACAGAAGAAAGAGAAAAGGAATAATATTGCAACATCACTTTATTAAATAAAATTGATTTTTGTCACACTGGTTTCCTTTTATTCGAACTCATCTGTGACCGTCAGATTTGAATCCAAGGGTGGCGAGATTATCTCCTACCTTAGATCGGACTCCCTGTTTCTGCGTATGGTAAACATAATTTTCTCTTCCACCGTTCTCCGTCCACAGACATCGGTTTCACAAAATTCTTTCACGGTTGGTTTCCTTTTTCGTTTCTGAGTTGATTCATCCCTTATTCATGCCCTAATTCTCTATATATATATATAACCCCCAATTCCCTCTCTTGGCAGTCTTTTGCAGACGCTCGACCGCGACACCTTGTTCCCACGCGGGTACTTCGACGTTGACCTTGGTCTTCTAGAAACCCTTCACTGCCGCCAATTTGCACTGATGCTCTACTTTTACGCCCGAGATTCTCGTTTGCTTCTTTGAACTCCGACGGTCGTTGTGACGGTTTGGCGAAGCTGGGACTCAATTACTCGCCCTTGAACGCTCCTGGTAACTCCCTTTACCCTTTTCCATCATTCTTTGCTTACGCTGTGGCCTAGGTTGGCGAGTCGTGTAGAGCATCTGGTGCACCTTTGAGCTGTGAGTTTTTCTCTGTACCGCTGCCGCATCTTTTGGCCACAAGGCTCGTTTTGTTTATCTGGGTTGTCTCCATGTTAGTTGTGTGCCGCCGTTTGTCCTTTTCGGTCGTGGTTTTGAGCCTGTGGCTGGCCTGGTCTTGCAGTGTCGTCGTGTGTCAAGCAGGTTGTCTAACTTGTAACTCAGGGCACCTCAGGTCGCGATCTGAGGGTCGGTGGATTCGGCTTGAGTTCTCGAAGCTCCGGTGACCTTCAAGCGAGGCTGGTCGTGCTTGTATCGTATGTTGGCACCTCCCTGCTGGCCGTGCTCCAGCGATGTCGGGGATGGTAGTTGGTACAACAATCGTTGTGGTTGACACCCTAATTTGCCCTTCGCTTTTACCTCGTTTTTGCTTTTCTCCTTAGGGACAAAATAGTAATTTCATGGGTTTTGCTCCTTCTATCCTTGTGCCTTGTTCGGTTGAGTTGGATGAGGGGTCGGCCGAGTTGGCCAACTCTGATTGGGCCAACTCGGAGCCGCGGCCCACTCCCTCTCTCCCTTCCTCTCTTTGTAGTTTTGATGACATGGCTTTTCTTTGATTTATGATTGGTCAGTTTTGTAAAATTAATAACTATTATCGGATCATCATAAAATTTTGGAAAAATATTTTTTGGATTCAGAAAAATAAGATCTAACTAATGGTACATGTTTTGATAACTAAATATAATGTTTAATAATAGGTGTTTTCAATGGATCTAATTAATAATGAATTAGCTTGTATAATTCATAACTAAATATATAAAAGTCAGAAAAATATAATAAAATATGTTTTGAACTCAGAAAAATATAATATAAAATATGGCATGGTTTTGGAAATCTAATTCATATATTAATAAAAAGGCGGTTTTAGGGTTTATGAAATCAATATAAATCTAACCCTAATCCCACATATATGCTAATAGGTGCTTTGGAAACCTAAGCTTGGACCTAGAAGTGACTTTGGACCTGTTTGACTCTGAAGTTGAGGTATGTTTGCATCCCCGATTATTCTTCTTGAGCAATTATCCTATTTTTGTCTTACTTTTAGTCCTATGGACATTAGCCTACACATTGTCTTATTCTTTTGAAATCATGCTTCATGTGAAGTATCTTATTTTGTTATTGATCTTGTGATCATAGATATTCTTTTGGAATCCTATCTTATTGCCTTGGTGCAAGTTGGACTTTTGATATTATATGCCCACTGTGATGTGGAGTTTTAATTGGTGATATATGCCCACTTTAAAGTGGATTTGTTTTTATGTTTGAGTTATCCATTGTGTGATGGCAACCTTGTTGGTTATGACTATACTTTTCTACTTGCCTCCACATTAAACATGCTATGTGATTCAGTAGCACTAGAGTAGTGTAATTGCATTGGTTTGGTTTATAGCAGATGTGATATCTCCTGCCCTTTTTGGGACGGCAAGGAACCTCATACCCAGGGCAAGATGTGTGTCTTGACCCATTTTATATATTTGGGAGTTTGGCAGTGAGTCATTCTCTATCAGGTTTGCAAGGATGTTAATCCTTGGCCGCCAATTGTATTTATATTGTTCTAGGGATATGTTTATCTCACATGCATGCAGGATATTGATTGTGGGGTGTGTGCCCTACTGGTGCTTGTTTTCCACCATGGTAGTGGATGTTATATGGTACAATCCTTTTATTTGTTGGTTATGGCAAGTATCCCTTTTTTTTATGATCTTTTCTCTTGATACCCGTTTGGGTGGTACTTATCTCTTACATGGGAAGCCTTTACATTTGATGTCCTTTATATCCTTATATTGTTCAAGTTGCTTTTCAGAATGCACATACCAGCCTTTGCTGATGTCTCCTGTTGTTTCTCTTTTGCTGGGGTATGCTTCCAACCCTAGGTGGAGGACATGAATGGCTTGACATGTTGACCTGGACTTAGTTTGTGATGATGAAGCTTGGAGACAATCTTGAGGTGGTCTAGATTTCCTCTACATGGATCCTTGTGATGTAAGTTTGTAACCCTTTGTTTTATAATTGAATATAGTCATGTTTTTATTGTGCTGCTATACTTTGGTCTTTTGTTACCATTATATAAAGATTTGAAAATTTTACACCCACTCCAACATACCTTATGAGTGTGTTTGGACTGGAGGTTTTATTGTTCAAATTTTTAGTAAGGAAGTGGTTTCGCTTCTTTACAAGATTATGATGAATTGTATGGAGAAATATTTTTTACGATTTCAATTGTAGTGAATTATGATGAAATTGAGAACAAATCATATGAATTATGTGAAAATTGTTATGATTTAATGGAGATTGTGATGAATTATTACATGCTTGTTTTTTATTATTTGGCTTTGTTAGGATTATTACATGCTTGTGATTGATTATTTGACTTTGTTAGGTCTCGTAGTTGTACTTATGTATTTTATTATAATTTAAAATTATTTTTGAACCCTAATATTTAAACGCAAATCTATAAACTCTAATCTATAGATTGTAGATTTAAACTACCATTTCTAAACCATGTTGTTGGCCTAGAAACCCGTCTGAGATTTACTAATTAGGATTAAACCTTAGATAGTACCCAATTTGTGATTGTTCTTGAGTACTTCATCTCAGTTAGGATGTAAGTGTATGATACGTGTTCGATTTTAATAAATGTCAACATCATTTCCCCTTTTGTTCTCTGGGTACAAATGTAGGAGGGTATTTTCCCATCTACATCGATGTACTTGGAGAACTGTGGGGAAATATTGTCGAATTTTTTTGAAATCAAACATGCATTATACATTTACTAGTGAGATGAAGCATTCAAGAATGGATAGGTGGTACACATTCATTAATATGATGCTATTAGATTATTAGGGCTCAACTTAAACATTTTTTTATTCTAAAATTAACTTATTAATTGACACTTGATGAGCTACTCGTGTCACATACGATCATAGAATGGATCGATCATGAATGTCTAATCCAAATTGTTGCACTCTGAATTTTATTAATGGTCTGAATGACTTTGTAAGATTTGTAGAGGAACATAGCAAACATCCTGGAGATAGGTTATATTGCCCCTGTAGGAATTGTGATAACAACTTTAAAGTTGAAATTATTGACATGATCAAAGATCATGTCATGTGCAATGGGATTGTACAAGGCTATACATGATTGTATTGGCATGGAGAGAGTCCTAGTATGAGTCAACAGATGTCGGTAGTGATAGTTGTGTCAAAAAAGAAATGGTTGTCGATTTTGATGTGAGTGAACCAATTCCAACATACATGGTTGGTGCAATGCCAGATAGTTACAGGGTAAATGTTACAGATAGTTTCGGGGTAAATGTTATAGATCCACCTCCTTTATGATGTTGAAAAATTGTTATACTTTGGTTGTAGTAAGTTTATGAAGTTGAGTGTTGTGTTGAGATTGTATACTCTGAAAGCTAACAATAGATGGAGTGACAAAAGCTTCACTTTTCAGTTGTCTTTGTCGAAAGAAATTCTCCCTAAAGGCAACGAGCTTATAATATCAACATACAAAACAAAAAAAATGTTGTTCTCAATGGGAATGGAGGCTAAGCAGTTACATGCATGCTCGAATGATTGTGTGTTGTTTCAAAAGGACTAGGTACAAAATGACTACATAGGGAAAGACAAAAACTGAGTCTCCTGCCAAGGTGATGTGGTATCTACATATAATATCACGCTTTTAGTTCTTATTTTCTAATACCGTACATATGCAAAATTTATCTTGGCATGAAGAGGTAAAGAAAAACAATGACGGTAATGCTACAAAACAATGATGGTATGCTACGACATGCATTTGATTCACTATATTCAAAGAAGATTGATTTATTATATCTTGAATTTGGTGAAGAATCTAGGAATTTAAGATATGGACTTTGTACCGACAAGATGAATCTATATGGAACATTAAGAAGCCAACATAGCACTTTGCATGTCATGATTGTTATATACAATGTTCCTTTATGGTGGTCTTTGAATAATAAATATGTCATGATGTCCTTGTTGATACCGCGCCCCAAAAACTTGGCAATGATATTGTTGTTTACCTTGAACCTCTGACCGATGACCTAAAGAAACTATGGGGAGAAGGTGTGATAACTTATGATGCTTTATGTGGAGAGATGTTTAGTTTACGTGCCATGTTGTTTTACACTATTAGTAACTTTCCAACTTATGGGAACTTGTCTGGGTACAACCTCAAAGGAGCCAAGGCATGTCTTGCATGTGAGAGGAAAATATTGATTTAATTCAACTAAAATATGGTGGTAAGACTGTATATGTTGTTGATTGAAGGTTACAGCCAAAGATGCATCCTTACCAAAAGTTGCTCAAAACATTCAATGGCTCAACTGAGGAACGAAGTGCCCCTAAACCTATGTTAGGGGAGAATGTTTAAGCAAGAGTAAACAACATCGTAAATCATTTTGGTAAGAGACCATGTACTACTCCCACAGGTGAAAAGTCTTTATTCCAAAAGGGGTCAATATTCTAGGATCTTGCTTATTGGATTTCTTTAATAGTTTGACATTGTATTGATGTCATGCACATTGAGAAAATGTTTGTGATAGCAGCATTGGTACCTTGTTGAATATACAAGGCAAGACCAAAGATGGCATCAAATCCAAAATGGACCTATGTGGAATGGGTATAAGGAAAGAATTAACAAAGAAGTTATCAAGGGTCGCAACACATATTTACCTCCTAATTGCTTCACCTTGTCTACATAGGAGAAGAGAACTTTTTGTGATTTCTTAATTAATGTTAAGGTACCACATGGATACTCACCCAATATCTGTAGATTGGTATCAATGAAGGATCTAAAGCTGATAGGTCTTAAATCTCATGATTGTCACACTCTAATACAAATATATTGACTATGGATATTTGATTTATCCTTCCTAAGCATGTAAGGTTTGCAATAACTAGGCTTTGCTTCTTCTTCAACACTCTATGTAGTAAAATAATTGATTATGAGATTCTATATAAGTTGTAAAAGGAAGTGGTCGTTACCCTATGCCAACTTGAGCAATATTTCCCCCCTTCATTCTTTGATATCATGGTACATCTGATTGTCCATTTTACTAGTAAAGTGAAAATGTCGGGTCCAGTTTTCTTACAATGGATGTATCATTTTGACTGGTACATGAGTGTTTTTAAAGGTGATGCTCGGAACCGTTGTTTTCCCCAAGGGAGTATCATTAAGGGCTATGTTGCTAGGGAGGTTATGGACTTTTTCAATGACTTTTTGAGTTGGAACGAAACTCCTACTAATGATGTGAATATTGATGCTTATTCTAGTGAAGGTACATTAGGAGAACGACATATAAATATTAGTCATGATCATTGAGAACAAGCACACTTGTATGTTTTACACAACATTGACATTGTGGGTATTTATATCACTGAAAATCAACAAACTCAAGACAAGATATCCCTGAGCTAGTTCAATGTGGCTTGATAGAGAGCATAATCAGACATTTATTAGGTGGTTTAAAGAGAAAGTATTTAATCAACTATCTCAAACACTAAAAAATATTACAGAAATTATCAAATGGATTGTGTATAAGCCAAAGATGCATGTTACATCTTATGAAGAGTTTAACATAAATGGATTTTCATACTACACAAAACATCAAGTTGATAAGAGTGTTGTCCAAAATGGTGGGGTCACCCTTCAAGCATATTCATTGTATTTTCTTTTTACCAAGGATAAGAGATCATGTGAAGGAAAGATGTATTATTATGATGTCATTGAAGACATGTGGGAAATTGACTACACGGAGTTTAGAGTTCAATTATTTAGGTAGAGATGGGTTGATAACAACAACGAAGATGTAGTTGATGAACTTGGTTTCACAATGGTGAAGTTTGAGTGGATAGGCTAGAAGGATGAACCATTCATCATGGCATCACAGATAAAGCAGGTATTCTATATCGATGATCCTTAATAAGAAAATTGGTCTTTCCTTCTTCATAGGATAGGACAATTCATTTCAAATCCTAGTGGTGAAGAAGAGTACTATGACAAGTATGATGGCTCTAGTTCATTCTCTGTTGACTTACCAAGTGTAAATGTTAAATCTAACATCGATGACTATACACATGAATATCACACAAAAGGGATATTATTTAAGGTATACTACATGTTATATTTCATATGTTATTTGCATTACATAACATGTTTATTTTTTCATACATGATTTGACTTTTTCATATGTGATGTGAGTGTTTTATATGTGATTTGACTTTTTCATATGTGATCTGATTTTTTCATATGTGATATAGCCTTTTCATATGTGACCTGATTTTTTTATACGTTTACTTTTGATTTAATAGATGGCAGCTGACCAGGAGCACAATGATCCTGGGCGTGATGATCCTTCTGGGAATCCTGACCAGGTGATGATGATGCTAATAAATATAAACTAGGAGAGAGATAACTTTGATAAAAAAATTGTCTCAAATAGAAAGGGAAGAAGTGCATTGTTGAATTTAATGAAGTATGCTCACCAAGCACTAAAGAGTTTGTCAGCCATTATGGGGTCCTTGGTCATAGCAAAGTGCCTCTCTGTGTTGAGGATTTGAGACAAGTGAATAAGGCCAATAAATGCCTCATATGGAGGGATTTAGAGGTGATATATATGCAATTACATTATTATGATTTCTTATGATTAGTTAACAATATTGTTATTTAATTAAAAATACCATTCACGATGCTAAAAAAGAAATGTGTGACAAGAATGTACACAACCACAGGTTGGGTTCATGTGGTTAATTTAAATGTTGCCAATTGAGAGGGCAAGAGCAAGGGCCTTCTACTTCTACCCCTTCTACTGTTGAGTCTTCTAGTGCTTATGGGTGGTTGTCTCACTATGATGAGTGGATAGATGCAAGTAAAAACAAAGCTGGAGAAATTCTCATCCAAGCAACCCAGAGGTGGCTAGAAAATAGTAAATTTCTTCGACTCATAATTCATGTCCATGTTCTTTTTTCCCTAGATTGTTAAGTTTTAATGATTAGTCAGTTTTGATGATGAATAGTTGGATCTGGGTGATGAAACAAAGGAGGGCAAGTTCATCTCTCTGGACATACATGATGAATTGACGGTTGCTCTAGGGATGGAAAAGCACCATGGATGTGTTAGGTCTTCTCAAGCTGGTTTTGGGATAAAATATGTATTTAGCTTATTCCAAAAAAGTACAAATATGCCAAGAAAGGGGGAATGGACCAAGAGGATGTGTAAAGTTTGATATTTGCAGCCTTGGAGAAGTTTAAGGCTTCTCAGGCGATGCAAGCCTCTTCAACAATCACAGATCATGTACAACATCACACGCCTACAGAGGATATTGGGAGTACTCCTTCCGACCCGCATAGCACGACCGGGGTACCTTGAGATGAAGTAATCCCTCAAGTCAATATATATGTATGTCAATTTAAATTTTGTGTTTCATAAAATTATAGGTGTCTAGAAAATGTCATCTTGCCATCGATGATCCATCATACAATATTGTGGTAGATGGCAAGGTTTGTCCAAACAGTGATATGGTTCATGGTGTTCGCCTTTCCGCTGATCATGTTTGTGTGAACGTCATACATGTCATTCTAGCATGGAAAGAAATATCTCTCCCATACGAGCACCCAGAGGCCACCACATTCGGATAGGTAGAAGGTATATTTACTGGGTGGACCAAATGACTCATCGTATTGGTTGAGGTATGACAAATTCTATATTTAATTTAAATGTAATCTGAAGCTAATATGAGAATACATGCATGCAGACCAAAACAACTAAGAAGCCCCCTTGGGTTCCAACACCTCCGCCCCCACATTTTATTCCATAGGAGTTGTTCGACTCCTTAGGCCCTAACTGCAAAGCTTTGACATTATGGTTAGACAATATAGATCAATCATATACCACGGTGATCGACCATTGGGAGGAGATCGTAGGTATAGATTGTGATACTATTATAGTGTTGACATATGTTTCAGAGCTATTTCATTATCAATGAATGAACACATTATTGATAGAACTTTGGAAACAGTGAGTCTCAATACCTCGTCATATGCAAACAATACATATTTTATAGTTTTTTTCCTATATATTAACTAATTATTGTGTATATATATGTTAGTTACTTGAGATATCAAATGTGGTATTTCTAATGCCATCAATGATTAGCAATGTAACTAGAGATTCGAGTGACATCAAAGATTATGAAACTACCGCGATGAGAGTTTTTGGTTCTTCTAAGACCACGATCATATCTCCCTTCAACGTTGTGTAAGTTTTGGGCTTTTTGTTTAAATTTATAATTTATGAATATACAACTGTGGTGGAATTTAATTTTTGTTTTGTTTGACTTTATTCACTGAGAAATAAGATTTGGCAGTTGTTAGTAATTGTTCTTGAAATCTATATTTTGTATTTATTTGATCCTTTGGGTATAAAACTAACACCAAATGAGGGACACCCAATCAAAATGGTGATTTATGCATTAGTATAGTTTTTCCATGCTCAACATATTTGTTAATGTTTGCATCATATGACAATTTAATAATGTAACATATTTGTTAATGTAGCTTATAGGGGTATGAAAGCATTATGTAGTGGTGGAGAGAAGGTAGATACAAAAAAGAAATAAATTACTTGAAGGAGTGTTTATGCATATAGTCCTCTCACTCCAATGCATAATTATTACCAACCCTGCTTAATTATATTTATTAACATAATTATAAATCTATAATGTCATGTACAAGACAATGATTGAGCATGTGAATATTATGTGATATTGTACATGGAGAATATTGTCACACACATGAAATAGATCAAATGTATAGCAAAAGGTATTGTTATTAGTCTTAGATCAAAATTAATGAATTAGTCACATTTGATAATACAAACAATCAAATCTAATTAGAATTACGTCTCACTCTCTTTGTAATTTTTTGACACTATTGAAGCATATACATTAGAGCGGCTGAATGACCTGTGTGAATAGTGGGAAGATTGCTTCATTTAACACGTTGACTTGTCATCTAATTGGTAGGGTTGATTGATATTTGTACTCAAACTTTAAAGTCAAATCTTATGTTTTTATTTTATTATACATTATGGACTTGAACTTTGTAGTAGTCAATGTGTATATGTATTCATGCATATGTGTGTGAAGTGCATGAGGAGGATAATGATATGTATTTGTGCATATGTGTGAAATTGAATGTGTGTCTGAGAACTAAATCAAATTGAGTTGTGAGTTCATGTACATGTGCGTGCATTGAAGTGAAAAATGGATAGAAATGTTGAGGTTTGTTGGATTGTTTGTGTATATATCAAATGCATGTGTATTTGTATATATATCTTTCTTCTTGCAAGTTTGTTGGCCTATCAAATTGTGATGCTTGCAGAAGCCTGCAATTCTGATGAACTTGATTTTAGTTCTGTTGAACTATAGGCAGTTGGCAGGCTAGCAGTCTGATAGTAGGTATGTAGACCTGCTATATATAAAAAGCACATTTCTCATCAGTTATCTCAAAAGAACTAACTATATAAACATACTTCATCAGTTACTTATATAAATTCGACAGGATATCCCTTAATTTTCACTATTTATTCACGGATAAAACCAACGACATACTATTAGTCATCAAGTATTTATTGAGAAATCGACTACATAATTACCAATACCTCGTCAATTCACATTTGATAAATAGGGAGGAAAAATCAATGGAAACAATTTTCACTACATTATCACTAAGTCATTGGTTCTCTTTTAAATAACTGACAAGGAATAGTCAAGGGAAACCACTTTTTCGTGCAAGCGACGTGTTATTTCGTCAATTAGATATAAAATGGAATAGATATGTATGTCATTGATTTATTTTTTCTAGAATAACTGACGACGTATATCTTGAGTTTTAGCCTCACCCAGATAGTTGTAGATTTATACTCGACAACATATGTCAAAAGTAACCAACGATATATCCCATTTTTGTACTAGTGATAGCAAAAAGGGGAAATTGGGTTACCTATATCAGGATCAAATTGAAGAGTTGTGAACCACTATGGGATCCTAGGGACAACATCTAAGGCCCCAATCAACTTAAGGCATGTGATGTCACACCAACTCTAGGGTTTCGTCGATGTCAGACTGGGTTCGGGGAATCACACTCGGGAATTGTGCAAGGTTGAACTAGTGGCATGAGACAATACCAGGGGTCCTTATAGAGGTTTGGAAGAGTTTATGTGATGTTTGATGACCCAGGGTGATGTAGAGGGTGAATAATGGGAAGAGACAGGGGTGAAATGAAGGAGACAGGGAGTTAGGTTGTGGTCGGTGTGTGAAAGCGACAAAACCATAGGGTATATGTATTGTTTGGGTTCAAAAAGAGGTGAGAAAAGGGAGGGGATAGAATTGAGGCAAGAGATGGAAAGGAAAGTGAGAAAATCAATGAGAATGTTTTAGAGCCACATGTTCCGTGTGTGAACCAGAAAAGGAAATAAAGTAGAGGAAGGAGAAGAGAGTGTTGCCATCAGAGGGGGATACATCGAGAAAACTAGAGAAACAAGTTCATCATTAGATATATACACCAGAGAAGGAAGGCACATCTGACAAAAATATTTCCAAAAACCTTATCCAACAATAATTTAGAGGAAAGTGAGATTAAATAGATGTCCTCTTTCTTTCGCAATCAACTTGAGGGTCCAAACTAAAGTCTAAACAAACCCAAATTTGACAACTAGGCTAATTAACACATGTGAAATTCGATTTTGGCATCAATTTGATATTTTGGGGTTGTTTACTATTTTATTTAATACTAGTGACTTTAAGTTATATTCTCTCTCCCACATAGAACTTAGATAGATACGATTGTCCAATTAACGTGAAAATACACACATACATTGATTATGACACATGGAATATGATTTTAGGATCTGTTGTCTTTAATAATTAGTCTATTAAGTTCAATTATTCAATATTTATTTAGAAAATGCAACATTATTCATATTTATGGATATGGAAATTTACAATGTTACTCCTATTCATGTGCTAAGCACATTGTGCCACTTATTAAACATATTTTAGCTATTATGTGAATATTGTTATCAAAGGAAATACATGTGACTTATATCATGGACATATTTAGATTTTAAAGATAATATGGATGAATTATTGATATGTGATGTTGATTATAGAATCAATACATTAAGATATAACTTTATCCTTGTTTGATCGAATCCAAAGAATTAAACATTCTAAACTGTTAACCACTGGAATGGGATTTTTAAATCAAGATGCTAGGTTTGGGTATGTTACAACGCTACCTATAATCTTCAATGGACACTCATAAGTTCAACAATATCCTAGAAGAGTGTAACTAATAAATGAATTTCCAGATGTCAAATAGGTCCTACCTTGGTTTAAACCCCACTTATATGTATTGCTTTCACTAGATTGGTTAGATAGTAAACTTATAAATACAATATCTTATTGCGCCATGCTCGAGTTGAAAATGATATTACTATGCTATGTTTTAAAACATGAGTGTTTAACCAATATCATGTGCATTACTAACAAGTAATGGAACTTGGATGGTATAAAATCAATATTGGAAAAAGAATACAACAAAAAATAGAAGGATCCATTTAGGGGAAGGGGAAGAAAAATATATATAGAATAAATAGAAGGGAAGTGCTAAGGGCTTCTTTTCACCTAGATGATGTCAAGAAAATAGAGATGATGCACATTTCATTTCACTCTTACAGTTAGAGCATTTGCCATACTTCAACTTGGGTAAGGTTCTATTTTATCCTTTAATCTTCTCAGCAAAAGAATCCATCCAACTACACACCCTACTTCTGTATTTTTGTTTGTCGTCAATTTTTAAATATACATTGGACAACATTGTTTACTTCACCCTCCCCATACATGAAAAATAGAGACTATATGGTACTAGATAAGAACCACAAATACTCTGATCTGTGCAAAAGATATTTCCACCTCGCGCATGACTCCAAGTAGTCTTTGCCATTCTAAGATATATAATTCTTTATAGATCTAATAGGCAGGGACACACCAAAAAGTGTAGAAAGAAAAGAACAACTCTTGTACTACTTACTCCGTAGGTAGATTAATCACTAGCGACACTGACATTGCATTTTATATATCATTGTGATTACAAGAAATGTCTAGGATTGTTTGTTCAAACCATTTTAAATCCCAAAAATTATATGCATGGTTGATATCTCAATTTCATAAATCTTATCTATACTATATAAGAAGGGCCATTTTGGATTACTTCTGCAATTTTCATCAACATTTTTTTTTCAAATTACATAATGATCCTTTATTCTAAAAAAAAGATAACAGAAGGGTTCTCTACAATTGTCACACCCCTCTCTACCGGAAGAGTTTTGTAGCAGCATTTCATAACCTCCATCATTAGTACTGGTCAGTCATGAGCCTGTGTGCCCATGTCGGTCTTCCTTTCTTTCTTTGTTGATCATGTTCATGTCATGCTTGCCCGTAGGGACCAACTCCCCTATATGACTTTGAAAGGGCTCTTCGTTATTTTCTTACAGGTGCCTTGGCTTTTGTTGTGCCCCTCATGAGATCTTCTATTCTACAACCTGTTGATTTTCAATTTTTTGTGCTCCTTAGTAGGGTTTCCAACATGCAACAGAGTAGTAATGCATGTAGAAACATCACTAGATTCCTATGGGATGGTGGTTAGAGTAGTGCATTGTTAATCACTGGCCAAATTATATTTAAGATGAACAATCAGAAGCATCTAAATAATATCAGGAAAATACTACTGGAGATTTTCTGAATCATGTACATGGGGCTATGATTCATCCCTATTTTAGGGCTTCATCTTGTGTCTTATTGCACTTGAATCACATCTATACCTATTAGATTACATGTTATTCCCCTCATATGCATATTTTTATAAAATGCACTTATGGACATTATTTGCATGTTTTTCATACATTTGGACCACACTTGATGGAAGAGTGAGAGAGGAGTGATCCTAGGGTTTCTCTACCCTTGGATAGACCTAAAGTGAAGTCCAATGCTCCCTCAACCTACCCCTAGTGTCCAAAGATCCATTGAAGCAAAGATGTCCAAGAAAATCCAAAGAAATAAGTCAAAAGTGCTGATCCAGAGGCCAGCACGACCATTGTACCACAGAATGACCATGCTAGCATACTTGCAAATCAACAGAGTCACCTTTCAGCAAAGCTAGAATCACCACATCCGTGCCACTCAGAATGGTCGTGGTGAACTGACCTAGAACGACCGTGCCACCTTGCACGGCTATGTGACCTTCTGAGTAGAACAACCATGGAGCAGAGAATAGGATGAGCAATCCAAGCCACCACGATCGTGCTACCCTAGCCCCACCACGGTCGTGGTGACCACCACAACTGTGCCACCTCCAATACAAAATCAACCAACTCCTTGTGATTTTTTCCCATTTCTCACCTCGGTCATTCCCATCCACCACGACCGTTCCAACCCCTCCCCACCACGACTGTGGTGACCACTACGATCATTCTACTCACAAAAACCTAGTTATTTTTGCACTATATTTCCCATACTACCCCTACTTGACCTATTGCTTCCCCCACACTTATATATACTTAGGTGGCGGCTCTAGCACAAGGTTAGCTACCTTCTACAACCTCTTAGATTCCCATGTTTTCCCCTTAGCCATTATACTTCATATCCACCTCCATTCCACTCCATTTCACCATCTCCACCACCAAAACCCTAGTTTCTTCTTATTTCCATGCATTTCCACCATCATCCCATGCCATTTCACCTTAGAGGATAGTGGAGGACGTCTTGTAGTAGTTGAAGTGGAGGAATTCTTCATATACATAGAGATCCATGGCTTCTTCTATCTCTTTCTCCCTTCTTTTTGTACTTTGCATTACTATGAGTAGCTAGGTCCCTTGGGTGGGCTGTTTGGGGTGAAAAATGTTACTTTGATACCATGTTGGGGGGAAATAATATGTAAACATTGTAATTTCATTTGCTAATGATTATGTTCTATTTCTATCTCACTCTACATAAATTTCTTGTTGGTTTGTGTTTGAAATCGCCTAGGAATTTAGGGCAATTGCTTATATGTGTGAATTTTGGGATTCGCTCCTAGGACCAATTCTTGGATCCCTAGCTAGCTACCCATCTTCCTACATTCTAATCAATTCTCCTAACCCTAGTTGAGAGATCTAAGTAGCTAGTTTAGATGAATTTGGTGTGCTTAGCATGGAGCTTTCTCAATGTTAGAATGTGGGTGATGGAAGGCCTAAAACCTTACTTCCACTCCCATTACTAACCTCAACCCCTAATCATCCTAAGATCAGCTAACCTAGAAACCTAGAATTGTTTAGACTCTAATTGTATTATACCTAAACCTTAACCTGATTGAGCCTCACAAGGGTAGTAGGGAGGTGTTAGGGACTAGTTCCCCTATACACAACCTAGCACATCCATGGCTAGTTAGTAGCTTAGGATAATTCATTAGACTCTAGCTTGTTGTTTGGTTTGATAATCTAAATGGAATCATAATGTTCACATGTCACCCCAGCCTAATTGATAAGTGCATCCCCTAAACAACCCACATTTCCCTTAATTGCTTTAAAACCCTAATTGCCATCTTGTTAGCTAGTGTTAGCTTAGTTAGCTCTTTGCTTGCTTAGTTAGCTTCTCATCTTGTTCTTACTTTGTTCGTGCCAGTTTAGGTCTTTATTTTCTCTTTTGCCTTGCTTTCTAGCTTAGTATAGTGTAGACCTTTCCTTTCCTTCCTTAGTGTAGATTGCTCTTTTCTTGCCTTGCCTTGCCTTGTATTTTCTTACTTAGTAGAATTAACTGTCTAGGATTAACATAGGTTTTATTCTTGTTTGCTTTCCTTTAATTGCTTTCTTGTTCAACCCTTAGTGTAATCAACGAATCACCTTTAAACCCTTCAACCCTAGACTTTTCAATAGGAACCTAGCCCAAAAACTAACCTAGCTCTAGTGCCCCCTTTTCTCCATGTGGATCGACCCTATACTTGCCACGTTACCTATACTACGATACGACCCCGTGCACTTGCGGGTTAGTGTTTTAGTAGAAGTAGGTTGTTTGTGTAGGTCCTTATAAATTTCAAAAGTTTAATCCACTGTGTACTTCTGTTTGTGGGGTTGCATCTATCCAAACTCTAATTGAGTAGTATGTAACACCATTGGCAAAAATGCACCAAGCTTTTGGCATCGTTGTCGGGGAGTAAAGGTGCTCGACCTAGCTAGTTAGTTTTGCTTTGACTTTTCCTACTGCCCTCGTCATTGCTATTATTTATTATTTATTCTTTGCATTCTTTGTGCATATTGGTTTGCTAACTCTTTCTCTTTTGTTTGGTTGTGCCTTGTGCATGTGACAAGCCACTCGGGGGAAGACAAGATGGAAGACCAAAATGCACCACACAAGTCACTTCAAGATTACTTCATGCCTAGCAACTACAAATCGCCAATTGTAGCAGGGTTGATCAAATGCCAGGGGAGCAATTATCCATCCCTCCAGGTCTACTTGGACTCCTTCCCAACTTCTACGGCTTGGAGAGTGAGAGCCCCTACAAGCACTTAGACTCCTTTCTTGAAGTATGCTCCACCTTTAGGATGTTGACAGTTAGTGATGACACAATCCAGTTGACCTTATTCTCTTTCTCCCTCAAAGATAGAGCCAAAGATTGGCATGATTTAAGAAGGGGAATCATGATTTGGGAAGAGATGAAAAATACCTTCTTGAGGCAATTCTACTCTATAGAAAGGTTGACACAAACGTGGTGTGTCATATCGAGTTTTAGTCAAATGGGAAATGAATAGTTTCACAATACATGGGAGAGGTTTTATGATGTTGAGAGAGTTCCCACACCATTAGATCCCTTTGTGGTAGCTAGTTCAGTCCTTTTACTCCAGTCTGTCTCCAAAGAGCCAAATCTCAATAGATTCCACTTGTGGAGTAGTTTTCATGGCTATGCCACCCAAGGAGATATGGCCCTTGTATGAGCATCTGGCAAAAGGTTTAAGAATCTGAGATTCAAGCATGATGAATGATGGTGGCTATGCCTTTGTTATGACATCTCTGACTCAAGCCCGCAAGTGATGAAGATTCTTAGTGACATGGTGAGCTTCATGAAGAACCAAGTGACAAATGTTCCTTGCCACTCGATCAATTCTATTGAGTTCTATGGAGAAGAAAAGAAGAAACCTCACTCTTATAGCCACTAGGAACCACAAAGTCCAAGATATAGCTCAAGGTTTTAGGAAGAGGTTCTCTCTAGGTTGAAGAGCTTTGATGACATACAAATGAATGTTGCAAGGCTTGAAGAGAGGATAGAGTATCTATCTTCCATAATTGCTCTCTAAGAAGATAAATTATCTTTAAAACTGTGAGAACTTGTTACACTAAACGAGATTACTCAAAACATGAAACACAATCAATCACTAATTAATAACATACCCAAAAATATGGATAAATTAAAACCGATTTCAACATCAACACACACTAAAAAACATTTGCATAAGAGCCCAACATCTTTCTTGTATCCATACTATGCCAAGAATTTAATGCAAATCGTTTATCATCTTAGCCACAACATATATATATACAGGAGAACAATAATTGTATATGCCACACAAACAAGCATTAATATGCTAACAAAAGTCTGATTTGTTTGAAACACCATATACAAACTTTTCCTGCCCGGACCTGAGAGTACAGGGACAACTCTAGGACACACAAGACATCTACTCAACTTTCTCATATAGCTCCTCTTTGTTGCCACATGTTTGTTTTCATCACTTCAGATTACCTAAAAAGATGTGGTGAACCACAAGGGTGAGACCCATGTCCCAGGAAGAGATATAACCTCCAACAATGATTACTGATTACAACATTTTTAAGTAATTAAACAGTAAGCAGTTTAATCAGATATAACAAATAAGCTCAGCAACACTGATGATTAACAAAATATATAAACGAGCAGATAACAATTATCATCATCAAGCTGACTATCATCATTTTCATTATTAACCGTATAAGAGATTCAATAGCATATGCATAACTAGCATAAGCAAGTCTAGTAGCATATTATCTCTATTAACATGAATAAGTATAGCATCATAAGAATATCTAATAACATTAGCATGTCTAACAGTTTGAACATATCAATATCATAAGTAGAGCTATCAACATAAGCACAGGTATTTGCATAAGCATGATTAGCAGTATAGGCATTTCTAATTATAGAGGCATGGCTAGCATGTTAAACATAACTAACAACATGATATAGATGGCATCCTAATTATAATCAGTAGTAGCAGTATAGAAATCAACATAAGCATGACTACTGTATGTCCACATTTACAATCTTATGCATATCCACCACATAAGTATAATTACTATCTCTTCATTTCACTAAGCATCATCTTTATGTAAAGAGAACAAACAAGGGTTATCATCCAATGTGAAGTGTTGTGTATAACCCTAAACAGATATGCTATACGGCTGTATTACATCTTTTATTATGCCCTGAGGAAATTGAGGATACCACTCAAAATCCAACTGACCACTGCTAAGTCGAAATCAGTGCTATACAAGATCTAGGAAGAGCTAGACTCCTAAGATCTTCTCCGCCCCCAGTCAGTACGGGTCTGCCACAATGACACATAAGGTCAAGCTGCTAACAGCCTAGTCTGTCCTTAGTACAGGTCACGACACTAGTGAAAGGAGGTGGGTACGCATACCCTACCATCCGAGGTACAACCGCGGTTGTCCTCCAATATCATCACATATATAATCACGGAGACACGACCGCATCAGTTCTCAATCACATCACATGTATGAGGCATGACCATAGCCAACCTCCACAATCTGCATTGTGGATGACAATGATATATCCTCAACTTGCCACCCCCACATACTCAACAGTATGCACTCCGAGTTTCCCTTAGGAATACTCGTTTCACCATCTGGAAAATTTTGACACTCATATGGATATCTATGGCACAGGGCACTACATGATTAGAGTTTCACTTGATTAGTTATGCCAATTGGGTGAATTAAGGTTGCATCAAACAAGTGGACATACAAACCCTAATTCACTTCTAGAAAGCATATAAATATCACAACTTTGAAAGATATAAAATGTGTGAAACTTAATTTCTCATCTCATCATCACATGGTACTATTCACTTGCCATTCATGAGGCTACACTAGTCATCATACTATCACAAGATATAAATCCTTTTCACAATATCATAGGGTATCAATCCTTATCAACACAAGAGGATTACAACTCATTCAGGGCTCAACCATGCCCAAAGGTCATTAACACCATCATATTATTCCCTGCAAGATCATCATTATCTTTGCATGCCTTATAACAAGGCTCAACAACATCACTTATATATAATACACAAGATCAGCACAATATTGCATTAATGAGCTAAGACATATTCATAAACAATCACAGCATGGTTATATTAACATTAAAAACATTCCTTTATTACACCAACATTCAAGGAATCTAGATATGATTAATTCTCATCATATTCATAATGCACATGTTTAGCATAAGAAAGTATCAACCATGTGGCTATGATAACCACCAATTAACATATCAAGGTTATGATCATATTAAGCAGGTTATTCCACCATCATTCCATGATATAAGAATGTTGAACATGAATACTCATCTTTATCTATTTGCATTATAGTTAGGTTCACAAGATAAATTATATTAATGTCACTAATCAACACTCATACCCAAACCCTAACTCATGGCATCCCCATTGGATCATGGATGCATAAGGTGAAGCATCACCATCACATTCCATACCATTCTCAAGTATGAACCAACACATAAATCAAGGTGTAACCATCAGGTTATAGCATACTAGGGTTTCAACAACAATAACATAGTATTCCATGATTGTATTAGACATTCAAGGACTATTCATACCCAATTACCATCATTTAGTTATATTAAAGCTAGGTATAACAACTATACATCAATCAGGTTACATATCCACATAATATGGTTATCATCCCTTCTATTCATATGAGTGAATAGGTAAGACTACCTTGTTAAGGGTAACCCTCCATTTGTTCCATCATCATTCAACCCATATCACCATGCTACAATGTAACCCAGAACTATTGGATGTTTAAAAGGTAAGACCATGGGTTGTTTATATAAGTAAACACCTAGGATAAACCACCTATGAAGTCCTTGATTTGTGTTCTAGAAAGAGTCACCATCTACCCCTAGACATCCCTTATTCACAACACAAAAAGTTCCATTCAGAGTAGGGTAAAACCCACAATCGACTGTTCAGTTAAAACAAGCCATCCATTGTCAACAAGTAAGATCCTTAAGTTGATCACATAAAGGAAACAATCTAAATCACATTATTATGACCAACATATTACATTAGCCATCATTCCACTTTATTGGAGGAATAAACATTATATCTTGACCATTGGGTCAAGTTCATATATTAAAACCATCAATTACAGTATAGGTCCGACCATTGCATCAAGTGACCCAAAAAACCATTGGTCTAAGGCTTAATTGATGCTACAACTACAATGCTTAACTTACCATAGGTTGTAGATACCTGATCCACCATCATTAGTGACCATTAAATCACCACAGGTTGTTAGATCAACACTATATTCATTATTCAACATCAAATATTAAGCTAATGTCATCATTGATTGATAACATCAGTAGGGTACTTAATTATTGATCATTAAACTTCTAATTGATCCAAAACCTAACCTAAGGGGGTGAACATAGGCTGTCACCATCATTTGAGACCTTTGATCATGACCATCAGTTGTCATGAAGACAACACCATAGGGTTGTTACAATGGTACCATCGTCGGGTCATGGTTTATATAAGAAACAACTTAAAACCCTAAAATTGGCCATTGTTTGATAGGTGCTTAGCACCATAGGTTGTCAAACCAACCCGATCCAAGTCATATTAGACCTTAGGAATAACATACACATGATCACAGGTTCATATATAACTAAAATAAGAAAAAAGAACATTATAAAAATTGAAATCCAAGTCAAGCATAGCGTTTTAGTGCATGAATCATCATTTTCAAGCAAGAACATGATCTAGAAAGCTTATAGTAAGAAATAAACATAGAGAAAGTTATAAAATGTCCTCTAATGAGAAGATGAAACCCCACACATAAGAAATCTCGAGCAGATAGGGTAGAAAATCTAAGAATAAGCTATAAATTCATCCATCTAGCACTTGTCTTCATCAAATGAGCAAACCCTAAGCATAAGGAGTAAGAAAGGTAGGGTTTTAGAGCTTTATAGTAATTTCTACCATGGAACAGCAAGGTTCCGACCTGGAGGAAGCTAGGAGGAAGGATAACAAAGGAATAAACGGAGGAAATAAGGGAATTCTTACACTTTTAGGGCAAGATCACTAGAAGGAAGCTTTTTCAACCCTAAAATGAAGTCAATTTCAACCTTAGAGCCTTTCTCCAAGAAGATCCCCACTTTCTTCTTCCTTGGGCAGAAAAATTCGTAGCTGAATAGAGGGAGAATGAGGTTGGGAGAAGGAGGGAAGTGGTAGAGAGAAAATGGCTCGTTTTGGTGCTTGGGGATAAGTATATGACACTTTAAGATAAAGAAAAAGAAAATTTTGAGATTCTAGTATCTATCCAAGTGTCCATGGCCTTAATTTATTAAGAATATACTAGCACAAACACAAAAATCTCCCCCATAATGTGTATAGACTTTCTTATCTTTCCTTTGTCGAATTTTCCAGCCAATCAAATAATTCATTAGTTGATAGCTACTAAAGGTAGCTCATCCGTGAAGGAGAAAACTCTAAAATACCCTTAGAGAAAACACCTTCAAACCAAGGTTTAAATAGGTGCCCCATGGATCAAAAAGCAAGAATGATGATATAATATCCAAAGAACATAATTCAAGTGATAAATTGCAAATAAAACCTCTCAATCGGGTAAATTGAAGAAAAGTCCAAAATGTGCATAAAATTGCATAACTTGCTCAAACAGTGTCCAAATTGGACCAAATTTTAAAATTAAACTTGTCTTATGATTTAAAAGCATATCACAAGGTTATATTAGGGTTATAATCATTAAATTATGGTTATTAAGCATAGTCAACTCATTAAGCAAGTTTAGGGGCCTTACAACTATAAACCCCTAACAGGGATTTCGCCCCTGAAATCCAAGGTAAACAAAGATGTGTACTTCCTTTGCACCTCATTCTATTACCTTCACATGGTTACTTGCATATCATGGTGATGTCACATCATTCATACATATCTCATCTTGGGTCAGCACAAAACCCCCCATCTAAGAAGACATTCTCAATATGGAATGTAGAAACTTATTGTGTCATATGTACAACTCTAGTAGTAATGTTCAACTTTAAATTCTAGCTATCATCCTAAAATTATATCTATTGTATCAACACATTACTCAAAAGTCATACTTGCTAGTTTTTACCAATATTGACATGTGTCCCATACCATTCCTTGAAGCACATAAAAAACAATGTATCCATCCTTTTTTTATACATTGACACTAGAACTCTTGTCAGTTCTTTTTCAGCATCAAAAGAAATGCTGACGCTGACAGCTGTCATTACATACAAGGAAACATCATTCTTAGTCAACCTTGTTAGGGGTGATACAACAACACTATCTTCACCTTACTAGGATTTACACAACCTACTTAGAAGACATATCATGATCCCATAAAGACATTTAATCAACCCCATCTCACTCTAGTTCAACTTGTCTCATAGCTATTGCTGCTTCAGCAACCCTAAGGTTTTTGAAGAAATATTGATCATATTTTTTACCATATTTGAAATACTTTGACATGTCATCATTCAAATCTTGATATAACTTGTATGACATGACCGAAACACTTTGTTCCTCCTATTCATAAATTTTATTTGTATATTGGTTAGTCTAAAGGACATAACTCTAAACTCATCATGGTCATGTGAATTATGTCATCCAATCTAACTCTTATGCATTGATATTTGATCATAGGTTAATCTTAAAGTAACACCTATCACATATCGATTGACCAACAAACCATCTATCCTTGATAGTGGTCTTGCCCAACTATCACTGAACCATACACACCATTATAGAATCACCTTTTTTAAAACATTTAGAGGGTCATCTTCAACTCTCTCTCTGTCTCTCTAAGGGAGAGGAATACTTGGAATGTTCATTTAATAAACATCTCCAACCTCCACATACCTCCCATACTATTGACACATCTTGGATACTAGGATTCAATACCTTGGTATCCACCTCATGTGTTGTAAGGAACTCATATCCTTATCTCAACTACTTTTACCAATATAACAAATATCAAGACATATAAGAGGAGCCTCCCAAATTATTGGAAGGCTCAAAAGAAAACTCATCACAAACTTTGTGATTTTAGAACCATAGTCCAAGCAACCTTATGGTATAATAAGCTATCCACCATCATGTTTACAATGAATCCACACATACCAAGTGGCAATGATCCACTTGAAACCCATGCCCTAGAAAGGAAAGACACAAAGTGAAACACACTTCTCATACCATAGTAGTATTTTTCAAGGGTCATTAGCAAAAAGGTAACCAATTCTATTTTAATTATGCAGGTTACAACTTCTTATGTATCATTTTACCTTTTTCATTCTGGGTTCCTTGCCATTAGCATAGGAATAATCATGATTAATATATCTCATTACTCCTTTCTTGATGACTATTTATCCCACTAGTGTATTTTCTCTTATTTTATTATGTTTTTCAACCACTTATCAACAGGTAAATCATCATATTCCACATTTTCTTCATTAAATTGGGATCATCTCCCATAATTTCTTTTACATGCCATGCTGATTTTTCATCAAAAGTTTCTTACATACATAGGTTGATCTGAGATTAACTCAGGTTCCACCTTATTCCTTTGTCATTGTTCCCATTTATCTTCTCATTTTGTACTTGTTATAGGAGTTCTCTCCATCTTATGTGGATTTCATACCTTTATTCACTTTATAAGCATAGACTTATCTGTCTTTTACTTTATTATCTTCTTGAATCACATAATCAAGAACTCCTCTTTTCCTTATTTGTATTCAGATTTAGATTTTATGGTGTTGTATCTTTCTCTTATATTTACCAAACATTTAAGTTTTGACAGATAATGATGCAATTCTCATCTTCTTTAAGGTAGGATTGAGATATTCACACCATAATTTTTTATTCTTTATGCTCTTTAGATTGTCTCAAAATCACTACTTGATCAGAGTAATCAGAAAGATATCAATCTAAGAGTTCCATACTTACCTTTTCTTCAATAATTGAATACCTGGACAGGGCACCCAAATATTGAGATTAGGCAGTATGCACCATATTTTTATATCATATTCCTAATTTAGACATCATCCTAGTCCTAAGTCCTAGTGTCCCTGTAGACTCAGTGAACCTAAAGCTCTGATACCAACCTATGAGAACCCGTTACACTAAACGAGATTACTCAAAATATAAAACACAATCAATCACTAATTAATCACATACCCAAAAATATGGATAAATTAAGACCGATTTCAACATCAACACACACTCAAAAACATTTGCATAAGAGCCCAACATCTTTCTTATATCCATACTATGCCAAGAATTTGATACAAATCGTCTATCATCTTAGCCACAACATATGTATACAGGAGAACAATAATTGTATATGCCACACAAACAAATATTAATATGTTAACAAAAGTCTGATGTATTTGAAACACCATATACAAACTTTTCCTGCCCGGACCTGAGAGTACACGGACGACTTTAGGACACACTAGACATCTAATCAACTTTCTCATATAGCTCCTCTTTGCTGCCACAAGTTTGTTTTCGTCACTTCAGATTACCTAAAAAGATGTGGTGAACCACAAGGGTGAGACCCATGTCTCAGGAAGAGATATAACCTCCACTAACGATTATTGATTATGACATTTTTAAGTAATTAAATAGTTAAGCAGTTTAATCAGATATAACAAATAAGCTCAGCAACACCGATGATTAACAAAATACATAAACGAGCAGATAACAATTATCATGATCAAGTTGACTATCATCATTTTCATTATTAACCGTATAAGAGATTCAATAGCATATGCATAACTAGCATAAGCAAGTCTAGTAGCATATTATCTCTATTAACATGAATAAGTCTAGCATCATAAGAATATCTAATAACATTAGCATGTCTAATAGTTTGAACAGATCAATATCATAAGTAGAGCTATCAACATAAGCACGAGTATTTGCATAAGCATGATTAGCAGTATAGGCATTTCTAATTATAGAGGCATGGCTAGTATGTTAAACATAACTAACAACATGACATAGCTAGCATCCTAATTATAATCAACAGTAGTAGTGTAGATATCAACATAAGCATGACTACTGTATGTACACATTTACAATCTTATGCATATCCACCACATAAGTATAATTACTATCTCTTAATTGCACTAAGAATCATATTTATGTAAAGAGAACAAACAAGGGTTATCATCCAATGTGAAGCGTTATATATATCCCTAAATAGATATGCTATACGGCTGTATTACATCTTTTATTATGCCCTGAGGAAATTGAGGATGCCACTCAAAATCCAACTGAACACTGCTAAGTCAAAATCAGTGTCATACAAGGTCTAGGAAGAGCCGGACTCCTAAGATCTTCTCTGCCCCTGGTTAGTATATGTCCCCCACAACGACACATAATGTCAAGCAACTAACAACCTAGTCTGTCCTTGGTACAGGTCACGACACTAGTGAAAGGAGGTGGGTACGCATACCCTACCATCCGAGGTACAACCGTAGTTGTCCTCCAATCTCATCACATATATAATCACTGAGATACGACCGCAGCCGTTCTCAATCACATCAGATGTATGAGGCATGACCATAGCCAACCTCAACAATATGCATTGTGGATGACAAGGATATATCCTCAACTTGCCACCCCCACATACTCAATAGTATGTGTTTCAAGTTTCCCTTAGGAATACTCATTTCACCATCTAGAAAATTCTGACACTCAGATGGATATCTATGGCACATGGCACTACATGATTAGAGTTTTACTTGATTAGTTATGCCAATTGGGTGAATTAATGTTGTATCAAACAAGTGGACATACAAACCCTAATTCACTTCTAGAAAGCATATAAATATCACAACTTTGAAAGATATAAAATGTGTGAAACATAATTTCTCATCTCATCATCACATGGTACTATTCACTTGCCATTCATGAGGCTACACTAGTCATCATACTATCACAAGATATAAATCATTTTCACAATATCATAGGGTATCAACCCTTATCAACACAAGAGGATTACACCTCATTCAGGGCTCAACCATGCCCAAAGGTCATTAAGACCGTCATATTATTCCCTGCAATATCATCATTATCTTTGCATGCCTTATAACAAGGCTCAACAACATCACTTATATATAATACACCAGATCAACACAATATTGCATTAATGAGCTAAGACATATTCATAAACAATTATAGCAGGGTTATATTAACATTAAGAACATTCCTTTATTACATCAACATGCAAGGAATCTAGATATGATTAATTATCATCATATTCATAATGCACATGTTTAGCATAAGAAAGTATCAACCATGTGGCTATGATAACCATCAATTAACATAACAAGGTTATGATCATATTAAGGAGGTTATTCCACCATCATTCCATCATATAAGAATGTTGAACATGAATACTCATATTTATCTATTTGCATTAGAGTTAGGTTTATAAGATAAATTATATTAATGTTTCTAATCAACACTCATACCCAAACCCTAACTCACGACATCCCCATTGGATCATGGATGCATAAGGTGAAGCATCACCATCACATTCCATAACATTCTCAAGTATGAACCAACACATAAATCAAGGTGTAACCATCAGGTTATAGCATACTAGGGTTTCAACAACAGTAACAAAGTATTCCATGATTGTATTAGTCAGTCAAGGACTATTCATACCCAATTACCATCATTTAGTTATATTAAAGCTAGATATAACAACTATACCTCATTAGGGTTACATATCCACACAATATGGTTATCAACCCTTCTATTCATAAGAGTGTATAGGTAAGATTACCTTGTTAAGGGTAACCCTCCATTTGTTCCATCATCATTCAACCCATATCACCGTGCCACAATGTCACCCAGAACCATTGGATGTTTAAAAGGTAAGACCATGGGTTGTTTATATAAGTAAACACCTTGGATAAACCACCTATGAAGTCCTTGATTTGTTCTCTAGAAAGAGTCACCATCTACCCCTAGACATCCCTTTATTCACAACACAAAAAGTTCCATTGAGAGTAGTGTAAAACCCACAATCGACTGTTCAGTTAAAACAAGCCATCCATTGTTAACAAGTAAGCTCCTTAAGTTGATCATATAAAGGAAACCATCTAAATCACATTATTAGGACCAACGTATTACATTAGCCATAATTCCACTTTATTGGAGGAATAAAAATTATATCTTGACCATTGGGTCAAGTTCATATATTAAAACCATCAATTACAGTATAGGTCTGACCATTGCATCAAGTGACCCAAGAAACCATTGGTCTAAGGCTTAATTGATGCTACAACTATAATGCTTAACTTACCATAGGTTGTAGATACCTGATCCACCATCATTAGTGACCATTAAATCACCATAGGTTGTTAGATCAACACTATATTCATTAGTCAACATCAAATATTAAGCTAATGTCATCATTGATTGATAACATCAGTAGGGTACTTAATGATTGATCATTAAACTTCTAATTGATCCAAAGCCTTGCCTAAGGGGGTGACCATAGGCTGTCACCATAATTTGACACCTTTGATCATGACCATCAGTTTTCATGAAGACAACACCATGGGGTTGTTGCAATGGTACCATCGTCGGGTCATGGTTTATAGAAGAAACAACTTAAAACCCTAAAATTGGTCATTGTTTGATAGGTGTTTAGCACCATAGGTTGTCAAACCAACCCAATCCAAGTCATATTAGACCTTAGGAATAACATACACATGAGCATAGGTTTATATATAACTGAAATCAGAATAGGGAACATTATAAAAATCGAAATCCAAGTCAAGCATAACTTTTTAGTGCATGAATCGTCATTTTCAAGCAAGAACATGATCTAGAAAGCTTATAGTAAGAAATAAACAATGAAAAAGTTATCAAACTTGCATCTAATGAGAAGATGAAACCCCACACAGAAGAAATCTCAAGTAGATAAGGTAGAAAATCTTAGAATAAGCTATAAATTCGTCCATCTAGCACCTTTCTTCATCAAATGAGCAAACCCTAAGCATAAGGAGTAAGAAAGGTAGGGTTTTAGAGCTTTAGAGTAATTTCTACCATGGAACAGAAAGGTTCCGACCTGGAGGAAGCTAGGAGGAAGGATAACAAAGTAACAAACGGAGGAAAGAAGGGAATTCTTACACTTTTAGGTCAAGATCACTAGAAGGAAGCTTTTTCAACCCTAAAATGAAGTCAATTTCAACCTTAGAGCCTTTCTCCAAGAAGATCCCCACTTTCTTCTTCCTTGGGCAGAAAAATTCACAATTGAACAGAGGGAGAATGAGGTTGGGAGAAGGAGGGAAGTGGTAGAGAGAAAATTGCTCATTTTGGTGCTTGGGGATAAGTATATGACACTTTAAGATAAAGAAAAAGAAAATTTTGAGATTTTAGTATCTATCCAAGTGTACATGGCCTTAATTTATTAAGAATATACAAGCACACACACAAGAAGCTCCCCCATCATGTGTATAGACTTTTTTAGCTTTACTTTGTCTAATTTCCCAGCCAATCAAATAATTCATTAGTTGATAGCTACTAAAGGTAGCTCATTCGTGAAAGGGAAAACCCTAAAATATTCTTGGAGAAAACACCTTCAAACCAAGGTTTAAATAGGCGCCCCATGGATAAAAAAGCTCAAGAATGATGACATAATATCCAAGGAACATAATTCAAGTGATAAATTGCAAAGAAAACCTCTCAATCAGGTAAATTGAAAAAAAGTCCAAAATGTGCATAAAATTGCATAACTTGCTCAAACAGTGTCCAAATTGGACCAAATTTGAAACTTAAGCTTGTATTATGATTTCAAAGAATATAACGTGGTTATATTAGGGTTCTAAGCATTAAATTATGGTAATTAAGCATAGTCAACTCATTAAGCAAGTTTAGGGGCCTTACAACTATAAACCTCTAACAAGGATTTCACCCCCGAAATCCAAGGTAAACAAAGATGGGTACTTACTTTGCACCTCATTATATTACCTTCACATGGTTACTTGCATATCATGGTGATGTCACATCATTCATACATATCTCATATTGGGTCAGGACAAAAACCCCCATCTAAGAAGACATTCTCAATATGGAATGTAGAAACTTATTGTGTCATCTGTACAACTCTAGTAGTAATGTTCAACTTTAAATTCTAGATATCATCCTAAAATTATATCTATTGTATCAACACATTACTCAAAATTCATACTTTATAGCTTTTACCAATCATGACATGTGTCCCATACCATTCCTTGAAGCACATAAAAAACAATGTATCCATCCTTTTTTTATACACTGACACTAGAACTCTTGTCAGTTCTTTTTCAACATCAAAAGAAATGCTGACACTGATAGCTGCCATTACATACAAGGAAACATCATTCTTAGTCAACCTTGTTAGGGGTGATACAAAAACACTATCTTCACCTTACTAGGATTTACACAACCTACTTAGAAGACATATCATGATCCCATAAAGACATTTAATCAACCCCATCTCACTCTAGTTCAATTTGTCTCATAGATATTGCTACTTCAGCAACCCTAAGGTTTTTGAAGAAATATTGATCATATTTTTGACCATATTTGAAATACGTTGACATGTCATCATTCAAAGCTTGATATAACTTGTATGACATGATCGGAACACTCTGTTCCTCCTATTCATAAATTTTATTTGTATATTGGTTAGTCTAAAGGACATAACTCTAAACTCATCATGGTCATGTGAATTATGTCATCTAATCTAACTCTTATGCATTGATATTTGATCATAGGTTAATCTTAAAGGAACACCTATCACATATTGATTGACCAACAAACCATCTATCCTTGATAGTGGTCTTGCCCAACTATCACTGAACCATACACAACATTATCGAATCACTTTTTTTTACATTTAGAGGGTCATCTTCAACTCTCTCTCTCTTTCTATCTCTCTAAGGGAGAGGAATACTTGGAATTTTCATTTAATAAACATCTCCAACCTCCACATACTTCCCATACTATTGACATATCTTGGATACTAGGATTCATTACCTTGGTATCCACCTCATGTGCTATAAGGAACTCATATCCTTATCTCAACTACTTTTACCAACATAACAAATATCAAGACATATAGGAGGAGTCTCCTAGATTATTGGAAGGCTCAAAAGAAAACTCACCACAAACTTTATGATCTTAGAACCATAGTCCAAGCAACCTTATGGTATAATAAGCTATCCAACCTCATGTTTACAATGAATCCACACATACAAAGTGGCCATGATCTGCTTGAAAGTTGTGCCCTAGAAAAGAAAGACACAAAGTGAAACACACTTCCCATACCATAGTAGTATTTTCAAGGGTTACTAGCAAAAAGGTAACCAATTCTATTTTCATTATGCAGGTCACAACTTCTTATATATCATTTTATCTTTTTCATTCCGGGTTCCTTGCCATTAGCATAGGAATCATCATGATTAATATATCTCATTACTCCTTCCTTGATGACTATTTATCCCACTAGTGTATTTTCTCTTATTTTATTATGTTTTGCAACCACTTATCGACAGGTAAATCATCATATTCCACATTTTCTTCATGAAACCGGGATCATCTCCCTTAATTTCTTTCACATGCCATGCTGATTTTTCATCAAAAGTTTCTTACATACATAGGTTGATCTGAGATTAACTCAGGTTCCACCTTATTCCTTTGTCATTGTTCCCATTTATCTTCACATTTTGTACTTGTTATAGGAGTTCTCTCCATCTTAAGTGGATTTCATACCTTTATTCACTTTATAAGCATAGACTTATCTGTCTTTTACTTTATTATCTTCTTGAATCACATCATCAAGAACTCCTATTTTCCTTAATTTGTATTCAGATTTAGATTTCATGGTGTTGTATCTTTCTCTTATATTTACCAAACATTTAAGTTTTGACAGATAATGATGCAATTCTCATCTTCTTTAAGGTAGGATTGAGATATTCACAACATGATTTCTTATTCTTTATGCTCTTTAGATTGTCTCAAAATGACTACTTGATCAGAGTAATCAGAAAAATAACAATCTAAGAGTTCCATACTTACCTTTTCTTCAATAATTGAATACCTGGCCAGAGCACCCAAATACTGAGATTAGGTAATATGCACCATAATTTTATGTCATATTCCTAATTTAGACATCATCCTAGTCCTAAGTTCTAGTGTCCATGTAGACTCAGTGAACCTAAAGCTCTGATACCAACATGTGAGAACCCGTTACACTAAACGAGATTACTCAAAACATAAAACACAATCAATCACTAATTAATCACATACCCAAAAATATGGATAAATTAAAACTAATTTCAACATCAACACCCACTCAAAAACATTTGCATAAGAGCCCAACATCTTTCTTGTATCCATACTATGCTAAGAATTTGATACAAATCGGCTATCGTCTTATCCACATCATATATATACATGAGAACAATAATCATATATGCCACACAAACAATCATTAATATGCTAACAAAAGTTTGATTTATTTGAAACACCATATACAAACTATTCCTGCATGGACCTGAGAGTACAGGGACAACTCTAGGACATACTAGACATCTAATCAACTTTCTCATATTGCTCCTATTTGTTGTCATAGGTTTGTTTTCGTCACTTCAGATTACCTAAAAAGATGTGGCGAACAACAAGGGTGAGACCCATGTCCCAGAAAGAGATATAACTTCCAACAACGATTATTGATTACAACATTTTTAAGTAATTAAATAGTTAATCAGTTTAATCAGATATAACAAATAAGCTCAGCAACACTGATGATTAACAAAATACATAAACGAGCATATAACAAATAAGAGATTCAATAGCATATGCCTAACTAGCATAAGAAAGTCTAGTAGTATATTATCTCTATTAACATGAATAAGTCTAGCATCATAAGAATATCTAATAACATTAGCATGTCTAACAGTTTGAATAGATCAATATCATAAGTAGAGCTATCAACATAAGCACGAGTATTTGCATAAGCATGATTAGCAGTATAGGCATTTCTAATTATAGAGGCATGGCTAGCATGTTAAACATAACTAACAACATGACATAGCTAGCATCCTAATTATAATCAACAGTAGCAGTATAGATATCAACATAAGCATGACTACTATATGTGCACATTTACAATCTTATGCATATCCACCACATAAGTATAATTACTATCTCTTAATTGCACTAAGCATCATATTTATTTAAAGAGAACAAACAAGGGTTATCATCCAATGTGAAGCGTTGTATATAACCCTAAATAGATATGCTATACGGCTATATTACATCTTTTATTATGCCTTGAGGAAATTGAGGATACCACTCAAAATCCAACTGAACACTGCTAAGTCGAAATCAGTGCCATACAAGATCTAGGAAGAGACGGACTCCTAAGATCTTCTCCGCCCCCGGTTAGTACATGTCTGCCACAATGACACATAATGTCAAGCTACTAATAGCCTAGTCCATCCTTGGTACAGGTCATGGCACTAGTGAAAGGAGGTGGGTATGCATACCCTACCATCCGAGGTACAACTGCAGTTGTCCTCCAATCTCATCACATATATAATCACTGAGACACGACCGCAACCATTCTCAATCACATCAGATGTATGAGGCATGACCATAGCCAACCTCCACAATCTGCATTGTGGATGACAAGGATATATCTTCAACTTGCCACCCCCACATACTCAATAGTATGCGCTTCGAGTTTCCCTTAGGAATACGCATTTCACCATCTGGCAAATTCTGACACTGAGATGGATATCTATGGTACATGGCACTACATGATTAGAGTTTCACTTGATTAGTTATGCCAATTGGGTGAATTAAGGCTGCATCAAACAAGTGGACATACAAACCCTAATTCTCTTCTAGCAAGCATATAAATATCACAACTTTGAAAGATATAAAATGTGTGAAACATAATTTCTCATCTCATCACATGGTACTACTCACTTGCCATTCATGAGGCTACACTAGTCATCGTACTATCACAAGATATAAATCATTTTCACAATATCATAGGGTATCAACCCTTATCAACACAAGAGGATTACACCTCATTCAGGGCTCAACCATGCCCAAAGGTCATTAAGACTGTCATATTATTCCCTGCAAGATCATCATTATCTTTGCATGCCTTATAACAAGGCTCAACATCATCACTTATATATAATACACAAGATCAACACAATATTGCATTAATGAGCTAAGACATATTCAAAAACAGTCATAGCAGGTTTATATTAACATTAAGAACATTCCTTTATTACATCAACATGCAAAGAATCTAGATATGATTAATTCTCATCATATTCATAATGCACATGTTTAGCATAAGAAAGTATCAACCATGTGGCTATCATAACCACCAATTAACATATCAAGATTATGATCATATTAAGGAGGTTATTCCACCATCATTCCATCATATAAGAATGTTGAACATGAATACTCATCTTTAAATATCTGCATTAGAGTTAGGTTCACAAGATAAATTATATTAATGTTACTAATCAACACTCATACCCAAACCCTAACTCACGGCATCCCCATTGGACCATGGATGCATAAGGTGAAGCATCACCATCACCTTCCATACCATTCTCAAGTATGAACCAACACATAAATCAAGATGTAACCATCGATTTATAGCATACTAGGGTTTCAACAATAGTAACAGAGTATTCCATGATTGTATTAGTCATTCAAGGACTATTCATACCCAATTACCATCATTTAGTTATATTAAAGCTAGGTATAACAACTATACCTCATTAGGGTTACATATCCACACAATATGGTTATCAACCCTTCTATTCATATGAGTGAATAGGTAATACTACCTTTTTAAGGGTAACCCTCCATTTGTTCAGTCATCATTCAACCCATATCACCGTGCCACAATGTCACCCAGAACCATTGGATGTTTAAAAGGTAAGACCATGGGTTGTTTATATAAGTAAAAACCTTGGATAAACCACCTATGAAGTCCTTGATTTGTGCTATAGAAAGAGTCACCATCTACCCCTAGACATCCCTTGATTCATAACACAAAAAGTTCCATTGAGAGTAGGGTAAAACCCATAATCGACTATTCAGTTATAACAAGCCATCCATTGTCAACAAGTAAGCTCCTTAAGTTGATCATATAAAGGAAACTATCTAAATCACATTATTAGGACCAACATATTACATTAGCCATCATTCCACTTTATTGGAGGAATAAACATTATATCTTGACCATTGGGTCAAGTTCATATATTAAAACCATCAATTACAATATAGGTTCGACTATTGCATCAAGTGACCCAAGAAACCATTGGTTTAAGGCTTAATTGATGCTACAACTACAATGCTTAACTTACCATAGGTTGTAGAGACCTGATCCACCATCATTAGTGACCATTAAATCACCATAGGTTGTTAGATCAACACTATATTCATTAGTCAACATCAAATATTAAGCTAATGTCATCATTGATTGATAACATCAGTATGATATTTAATGATTGATCATTAGACTTCTAATTGATCCAAAACCTGACCTAAGGGGGTGACCATAGACTATCACCATCATTTGACACGTTTTATTACGACCATCAGTTGTCACGAAGACAACACCATAAGGTTGTTGCAATGGTACCATCATCGGGTCATGGTTTATAGCAGAAACAACTTAAAATCCTAAAATTGGCCATTGTTTGATAGGTTCTTAGCACCATAGGTTGTCAAACCAACCCGATCCAAGTCATATTAGACCTTAGGAATAACATACACATGATCACATGTTCATATATAACTGAAATCAGAATAGGGAACATTATAAAAATCGAAATCCAAGTCAAGCACAACGTTTTAGTGCATGAATCATCATTTTCAAGCAAGAACATGATCTAGAAAGCTTATAGTAAGAAATAAACATAAAACAAGTTATAAAACTTGCCTCTAATGATAATATGAAACCCCACACAGAAGAAATTTTGAGCAGATAGGGTAGAAAATCTAAGAATAAGCTATAAATTCGTCCATCTAGCACTTTTCTTCATCAAATGAGCAAACCCTAAGCATAAGGAGTAAGAAAGGTAGGGTTTTAGAGCTTTAGAGTAATTTATACCATGTAACAACAAGGTTACAACCTGGAGGAAGCTAGGATGAAGGATAAAAAAGGAATAAATGGAGGAAAGAAGGGAATTCTTACACTTTTAGGTTAAGATCACTAGAAGGAAGATTTTTCAACCCTAAAATGAAGTCAATTTCAACCTTAGAGCCTTTCACCAAGAAGATCCCCACTTTCTTCTTCATTGGGCAGAAAAATTCGCAGATGAACAGAGGGAGAACGAGGTTGGGAGAAGGAGGGAAGTGGTGGAGAGAAAATGGCTTGTTTTGGTGCTTGGGGATAAGTATATGACACTTTAAGATAAAGAAAAAGAAAAAGTTGAAATTCTAGTATCTATCCAAGTGTCCATGGCCTTAATTTATTAAGAATATACAAGCACACACACAAGAAGCTCCCCCATAATGTGTATAGACCTGCTTAACTTTCCTTTGTCAAGTTTCCCAACCAATCAAATAATTCATTAGTTGATAGCTACTAAAGGTAGCTCATCCGTGAAGGTGAAAACCCTAAAATACCCTTGAAGAAAACACCTTCAAACTAAGGTTTAAATAGGCACACCATGGATCAACAAGCTCAAGAATGATGAGAGAATATCCAAGGAGCATAATGCAAGTGATAAATGGCAAAGAAAACCTCTCAATCAGGTAAATTGAAGAAAAGTCCAAAATGTGTATAAAATTGCATAACTTGCTCAAACAGTGTCCAAATTAGACCAAATTTGAAACTTAAGTTTGTCTTATGATTTCAAAGAATATCACAACGTTAGATTAGGGTTCTAAACATTAAATTATGGTAATTAAGCATAGTCAAATCATTAAGCAAGTTTAGGGGCCTTACAAAAACCCATCTTGAGTTTCAATGAAGCAAGTGGACCAATGCCTTCTTGACAAGTTTTCTACAGTCACATAGGCAAATCCTTACTTGGTTTAGGATCCAGTGTGAATTTGATGCCATATAGTGTTTGTTTTGAGCTGGGTTTAGGCAAGCTAAAACCAGCACATTGCACTCTCTAATTGGCAGATCGCTCCATCAAAGTGCCTAGAGGACGAGTGGATGATATCTTTGTGATGATTTACAAGGAAAGAGGAGCAGTGTTCCTGACTGATTTCATTGTTCTTGACATGGAGCCAGATGATAGGAAGACCCCCATCATCTTGGGGAGACCATTCTTATCAGTTGATGATGAGATGCATGTTCACAGCGGCATAATGACAGTCTCTTTTATGGACATGAAGTTAAAGATCAACATATACAAGTCCTCAAACTGACAGGTTTGAGGTGAAGATATTGGATATGGTCACTTCAAGAGTCTTATTGATCATTCGAGAAGAGGAGATGTAGATGAAGGATTTGATGACAACTTTGGTGATCAAAGGGATGAGGAACATAGATTAAGTGCAAATGAGAGATGCATTTATTGCAAGAATGGACACATGAGGATGCCAAGTGGATGAATGATTGAAGAATCTCCAAGAAGCCTAGCTGAAGGGATGAAACTCAGCGCTTGTGGGAGGTAACCCACCTAGGTTTGGGAATTTTCACCCAACCCTCCATTTTTGATACTCTTGTTTTATTTCTATATACATTCTAAGAAAACACACACACGTGTTTTTGATAGTTTTTGTTTAGTTTTAAGATGTGCAGGTGAAAATAGGGTGAAATGAAAAAATTAGATGAAATTTTGACAAGTAATCCATGAAAAATCATTTTGAATCAAGGATTTGGTGTTTTGATGAGATTCAAGTGTGGGAAAACTACCGCACTACTCACCACAACTGTGGTTACATGGAATGGCTATGGTAGTGCATTCACAATCAACAGGGGAATCGAGAAAAATCAAAGAATTGTAGAACTAAAAAATAGACCTACCACGGCCGTGCAAGGTAGCACGGCCATTTAGCCACCCACTCAGAATGACCATGTGGGGTACCACGAACGTACACCAGGCGAGCCACCACAGGCATGCTGCAGCCCGACTCCAGCACTTAAGTTAGCAATTTGCAAAAATCTCAAATCAGTTCTATTCTCAACTCCGCGACCACCACAATTGTTCCCCATGAACGATGGTCGTGCAGCACCTCCCAGCCACTCCACCACCCTCAAATCACCACCAAATCACCCCCAATCCATATCCAATCAACCCCCATCATTTCCACTACCTTAATCTCCAGATTCCACCCATTTTCATCCATAAAACACCCCATTTCTCTCCAATCCGCACCAACAACCCCGTTCTTTGGAGAAAACCTAAAATCCCATTTCCCCACCAATTTTGATCCAAAATGAAGCAAATTTCTAAGAAGGCCGGGTCTAAGACCAAGTAGGTAATTTCCTACAGACGTCAGCCCACGAATGCATCTTCTTCGACTTCGTCGGCTCTCCTAGCACTTCCACCACCATCGACAACCTCTGGTTCACAAGAAGAATCACCCCATGCGGCTGTGATGGTCAATCCCATGATGGAGGAGTCTTCTAGACAACCCAACAGAGGTAGGGAAACATCTCGACCATCAGTTTCGGAAGCCCAACCATCAGTTTCTGTAGCTCGACCGTCATTTTCAACTGCACAGCCTTCGACGTCTACGACACCGTAGCCACAACCACATTCGATAGCACGACAACACGCTACTGATAGATGATGCAGATGAAATAATGTCAGATGCACAACAAGAGGATTCACCTGAAGCACATCATGAGGCAACACCTGACATTCATAGAAAGAAAGGGAAGAAGCCAAATCACCCAAAGTGCTTGACACGCTGAGTGATTTCCACTCACTACGTGTGCTAGGAGACAATGAGAACTTTGGGCATCTTCAATTTTTTTAGGATATTTTGGAGCCAGTTGGGCTAGTTGAGGTGTTGACCACAGTTGATGTGACCTTACACAACAGTTCTTTGAAACCCTAGAGAAGGTCCTACATGACACCATTAGTGTCACTTTGGAGAATACCACCTACCACATCACTACATCTTTTTTGAATGACATTTTTACTCCAACCCCCAAGGCAACAACATCACTTGATGAAGGAAGCACATATAGGGAAACCAATGCAAACTACACTGTAATGTGGAAGAAACTTACAGGGAAAAGTAGTTTTGTGGTAGGAAAATCAAAGACAAGTCCGATTCACAACCCCGAATTAAGATATATTCAAAAGGTCTTGGCGAACACCATCTTTGCATGTTATGAAAATCCAGGTAATTGTACCAAGAAAGACCTCTTTGTGTTGGGATGGATGGTGCAAGGAAAGATTGTAAATCTGGGGTCACTTATTATTGATCACATGAAGACAATCCCGTCCAAGAGCAAGAATCCTTTTATTATGGGAGGAATTGTAACTTCCATTGATTTGACCATGGGGCATGATGTATCTGGCTACACAAAGGCATAAGGAGGAAAACTCATTGACCTACATTCCTTGACTCGCTCGTCTATGACTTTAGTGATTAATCATAAGATTTTCTACCAGGTCAACCCTCTTTATGTAGGGGTTTCACTAGAGATCCCCTACTATGCCACACCTCTCTTAGAGGGATGTGGTCCATCTCCAAATTTTCTGGACATCTTGAGGAGGTGGGAAGAGGAACACCCTAGATATACATGGCAGTAGCAGCCCAGAGATCTGCTTGAAGGGCTTGGAGAGTCACAAGCAATTGCCGAGAGGAGAATAGTTGAGGAGTGAGAGACATGTAGGGTGACACAACGTGAGGCAGATGCATCACAATAACAATAGCAGCCCACGTTGAATGCATATGACATGTCCACCATAAATGTGCAGCTGGAGGGCATCCAGAGCACTCAAGATTGCATACTGAGCAGCACCCAGGAGGGTATTTTGAGGGCATAGGAGGGTTTCCATCACACCCAGGATGCTATGTGGTTAGACCATCGGCAGATGTATTATCAGGTCAACCACTTATATTAGTTTCAGCACGCCCAGTCACAGAGGAACCCCTGGTGGGGGGGAAGATTAGTGGAGTTCAGTGTCAGCATTTGAGGACAACTACCCACCTCCATAGTTAGACTACTGGGGTTCCTACTACCGGCATCCTCCACCACAAGGAGGAGCACCACCACCGCATTGATCATCTACCCTGTCATTCCTGGACTTTAATATCATGCTGAGGACAACATGATTCAAAAGTTTGGGGTGGTAGGGTGGTGTGCCCTTATCTCATTTTCACTCTCATTTTGCATTTCACCTGCCATTTACTTTTGTTTGTTTTAGTTTGGAATTTACCTGCTTTGCATACATGCATGCCATCTAGTGACTTTCTTGTAATTTTTGCGTAATTTAAAAAAATCTCTTTTTGCCATGCATTGTACATCATGTAGATTTTTGGTATTTTTTTTGCATATTTTAACCAAATTTTGCTTATTTTCTGCTTTATTTTCAATAATGTAGGCTTAGATGTGATTGAAGGCACCTTGGCACCGTTTTGGCCAATTTTTCCCAAGTTTAGAACTTCTTGCCTAAAAGTGTGTTTTGAACCAATGTCCACTCTTTGGATTAAAAATTATGACCTTTGACAAATGCAAGTGAATTATCATTGCTTATTGCCAAATGGTATCAATTCTTGACTTTTTACATGCACACCACCTCTCTTGTGTTTGTGAATGTTTTGGTTGAACTGTGACTTGAGCAAGATATTAGCACTTCATGCCTGTGAAATCACTTGATAGAAGTATCAATTTTAGGTTTTTCATTCATGTGGTGTGAAATTGTTGGACGAAGTGTTGGATTAATTCTAATGTAGAATACCTTATGTTGAGAATCACACCAGTGACCCCTCTTTGACCCAACTCTTCACTCACCATCTTCTTACCCCTCCACCTCATGAAAGGATGCCAAAGTATACATATCAGCCGTGGCCACCTCTAAAAGTTTGGGGTGTCCACATCTACATCTCACCACTTTGCTCTCATCGCCATATGCCCTATCTACTCTAAGGGCAAAAAAAATGCAAAAAGAGAATAAAAGATGCTCCTATTTATGAGCATATAAATAAAGAAAAGATGAGTATGTAAAAGCATTCTAAAAGCTTACCGCAATCCTTTCTTCCATTGGCATACCCATTGAGCTAGGAAACATGAAACCTAGCTCATTTTACCCTTTTTTCACAGCCACGTGGGTCACTTGGAATGGTTTGAAGCATAAGGTTGAACACATGAAGGTGAAATAACACTCCTAGTCATCCGTAATTAATGCCATCATGAAACAGTCTACCCAGAACTACATAAAAGAAATATGGATAGCTTGTGTGTTCTATGCGCTATATTTGAAGTTCATATGCTTTGTGCTCTTTTCATGATTGGTTTGTGAAAATAGGAGAGGAGAGAGGTGGAATGCATGTACTTAGTCATTATTGACCCCATTAAGCAATAATCATCTTTTGCATTACATTTGTCATTTCTTGATTGTGGAAAAATTGTAGAGAGATTGAGTTGGAGCATACTTGTGGACAAGTATGTTTTAAGTTTGGGGTGGTGATTCAACCCTATTTTAGGGCTTCATCTTGTGTCTTATCGTACTTCAATCGCATCTATACCTGTTAGATTACATGTTATTCTCCTCAATATGCATATTTGTATAAAATGCACTTATGAACATTATTTGCATGTTTTTCAGACATTTGGACCACGATTGATGGAAGAGAGAGAGGAGTGATCCTAGGGTTTCTCTACCCTTGGAGAGACTTAAAGTGAAGTCTGATTCTCCCTCAACCTACCTCTAGTGGCCAAAGATCCATTGAAGTAAAGATGTCTAAGAAAATCCAAAGAAATAAGTCCAAGTGATGATCCAGAGGCCAACACGGTTGTGGTACCACAGAACGGTCGTGCTAGCATACATGCAAATCAACAGAGTCACCTTTGAGAAAAGCTAGAATCACCACAGTCATGCCACTCAGAATGGCTGTGGTGAACTGACCTAGAATGACCGTGCCACCTTGCACGGCCGTGTGACCTTCAGAGCAGAACAACCACAGAGCAGAGAACAAGCTGAGCAATCCAAGCCACCACGACCGTGCTACCCTAGCCCCACCACGGCCGTGCCACCTCCAATAAAAAATCAACCAAGTCCTTGTAATTTTCCCCATTTCTCACCACGGTCGTTCCCATCCACCACGACCGTTCTCACCCCTCCCCACCATGACCGTGCTACTCACAAAAACCTGGCTATTTTTGCATTACATTTTCCATACTACCCCTACTTGACCTATTGCTTCTCCCACACCTATATATACCTAGGTGGCAGCTCTAGCATGAGGTTAGCTACCTTCTACCACCTCTTAGCTCCTCATTTTCACCCCTTAGCCATTCCACTTCATCTCCACCTCCATTCCACTCCATTTCACCATCCCTACCATCAAACCCCTAGTTTCTTCTTATTTCCACCCATTTCCACCATCATCCCATGCCATTGCACCTTGGAGGAGAGTGGAGGACGTCCTGCAACAGCTGAAGTGGAGGAATTCTTCATCTACACTGAGATCCATGGCTTCTTCTACCTATTTCTCCATTCTTTTTGTACTTTGTATTGCTATGAGTAGTTAGGACCCTTGGGTGGGCTGTTTGGGGTGAAAATGTTAGTTTGATACCATGTTGGGGGGAAAATGATATGTAAATATTGTAATTTCATTTTCTAATGATTATGTTCTATTTTTATCTCACTCTACATGAATTTCTTGTTAGTTTGTGCTCGAAATCACCTAGGAATTTAAGAATTGCTTATATGTGTGAATTTTGGGATTTGCTCCTAGGTCCAATTCTTAGATCCCTAGCTAGCTACCCATCTTCCTACATTCTAATCAATTTTCCTAACCCAAGTCAAGAGATCTAAGTAGCTAGTTTAGATGAATTTGGTGTGCTTAGCATGGAGCTTTCTCAAGGTTAGAATGTGGGTGATGGGAGGCCGAAAACCTCACTTCCACTCCCATTACTAACCTCAGCCCCTAATCATCCTAAGATCATCTAACCTAGAAACCTAGACTTGTTTAGACTCTAATTAAATTACACCTAAACCCTAACCCAATTGAGCCTCACAAGGGTAGTAGGGAGGTGTTAGAGACTAGTTCCCCTATACACAACCTAGCATATCTATGGCCAGTTAGTAGCTTAGGATAATTCATTAGACTCTAGCTTGTTGTTTGGTTTGATAATCTAAATGGAATCATAATGTTCACATGTCACCCCAACCTAATTGATAAGTGCATCCCCTAAACAACCCACATTTCCCTTAATTGCTTTAAAACCCTAATTGCCATCTTGTTAGCTAGTGTTAGCTTAGTTAGATCTTTGCTTGCTTAGTTAGCTTCTCACCTTGTTCTTACTAGTTTAGGTATTTATTAGCTCTTTTACCTTGCTTGCTAACTTAGTGTAGTGTAGACCTTTCCTTTCCTGCTTTAGTGTAGATTGCTCTTTTCTTGCCTTGTCTTGCCTTATTTTTTCTTGCTCAGTAGAATTAACTGTCTAGGGTTAACTTAGGTTTTGTTCTTGTTTGCTTTCCTTTGATTTATTTCTTGTTCAATCCATAGTGCAATCAACAAATAACCTTTAAATCCTTCAACCCTAGACTCCGCAATAGGAACCTAGCCCCAAAACTAACCTATCTCTAGTGGCCCCTTTTCTCCCTATTGATCGACCCTATACTTGCCACCTTACCTATACCATAATACGACCCCGTGCTCTTGCAGGTTGGCATTCTAGTAGAAGTAGGTTGTTTGTGTAGGTCTTTATAAATATTGAAAGTTTAATCCACCGTGTGCTTCTGTTCGTGGGGTTGCATCTATTCAAACTCCAATTGAGTAGTATTAACGCCATTGGCAGAAACACACCAGACTATATTTTAGATATGGAAAGAAATAGACTAAAAAGTTACTGTTAACAAAAAACAATAGCTTAATATTTAATTAAATTTGTCCAGATATTTTTTGAATTACAAGGCATTCAACTATTCTTTGTGGGTAATGATCCTAAAATGTTTGGCATCTTAATCACGTAGTTTTACAACGATTTTCTATTAATCGTGGGACTAAGAAAATAAAATCCACTCTATAATAGAAGATAATGGTCATAAATTGATGTGCTCATAAAGGATCCTCATGTTGTGTCATTAGTTTGAAGATTATCTAAAGATGAAGCGGCAATGGATTCTGGGATTCTAGAATTCTAGCTGCAATGATCATTGTCTGCACTTTAGTAGGTAGAAATTAGAGAGATAAAGAGTTTGTAAGACAACATAAAATACTTAAAGTTCATCTTGGTCAATCTCAATCCTCACATGTCGATCGATAAGACCAATAGGCGTAACATAAGGATGTGAGATTAAATAATAAGTCTAAATACTAACCACAAAATACAATATATTACATTCTTACATATTCGTTGATCTTCAAGAATGAGGGACATTACCAATTGTGTTAAGATATCCAAAAACAATTCTCCATTAAAAGAATGAGGGATATCAATTATCACATCACTCCCCATTCCTGATTAAACGTTCTTTAAAGTTAGGGATCCAAAACCCAATAAGAAAAAGAAAGCATAGGAAAGAAAAGAAAAAAAGAAAGGGAGAAGGGTCTTCTTTCCTAATAAAAGAGACTTTACTTAATCATGTGCTACTAACAAGTCATGTATTACATCCTAAAAACTCATTGATTGGACATATGAATACCTACCTAGCAACCTGAATTGGATTCATCGTTCAGTTAGAGAAATGATTCCAAAAACAAAATGTTAATGCCACAATTTTGCTCAAAAGTATTGTATATAGTTTTCACATAATTGTGATTGATATGGTAAAATTAAACTTAGAGAATTGGGTCATTGTTTATACACCATTAGTGCATTAAATGTGAAATGTCTCGTTGTTTATGCACCAACATTTTGGAAAAGGTAGATGCTCTTGCAAATCATTAAAAAGATGGTTGTTGTATAATTATCCATCCATCCCTCACCTGAGAGAGACCGATTATTATCTCCAAATAATATGGTTCTATTTTTGGCAACTTAGGTGATATATCAAGATATCTTAGTATGATGTCCATTACTCAAAACCTTGAAATAATTTACCCCTTTTAATATCTAAAATAATATTTATATGGATATTTTGTTGAAAGTTTCAACTGATAATAAGTTTCACATTCTCTTTCTCTGCAAAAACATAATCTTGCAAATTGATAGTGCATTTTCTTTCTTCAAACAAACATGTCCTATCTAAACTACTAAGTTGTTTGTAGATTGTTTGTGGTTATCCACATTGGTACTCGAACTTTTGTTTCTGTGTTGTTTCTTTTTTCAATTTTTGGATTTTTGCGTAAACTTTCTTAATTATTGTTGGATACAGTTGTATATGCTAAACATAGTAATTAGAATTCATACTAATTTAGTACAACATAATTTATAAAACTATATGTCGGTTTCATTTAGTTAACATCATGAAAAAATCATGTCTTACCAATCTATGACACCTACCCTACTAAAAGCAAGGAAATTTTAATTATCTCCAACTGTAATGGTCTTCATGCAAGATGAGGGAACCATACATAAACCATAGTTAAATTTAGCAATGAAAAGACTAGATGACGCATACTTCTATTCTCAAACTACCATTTAAATAATATTTTATTCTGAGTTGATTTGTTTAGCTTTTTAATTATCCAAATGTAAATCATTAAGATCCATATATGCTAGCACAAAGCTCCACATTAATAGTTAAGATTATTAACAATTCTGTAATTGTATTTCCATCAATGCACATGCTTTAAGCTGGAAGTTCTACTGAATATATATAATAGCACAAATCATATGTATTGCAGAGAACACATACAGTTTGTAAGTTTGTGTGGCCAATTGTTTCATACAAGTTTTTAAATATTCCTGACTGTCATCAACAGTTGTCAGTTTGGGTTGCTTCATCTTTTAGACTCTTATTAAGGCCAACAATACAATGTCCTAATTGAAACATACACTCGACAAAATTTGTCTTACACACATATACTTACAAAATATTCATCAACGTATACACATGAAGCTTGACCTTTGGTACTGAAATTATAGTATGTGTTCATTTATTTAGCAAGTCTATTAACTTTTGGTTCCATCATCATTCATCAACAGTTTGGCTTAAGACCCAAGTCTTAGTTTCAATCTTCTTTTGAAATGTGCAGGTGTTCTTCACAGCCCACCCAGAACTTGTCGGGAATGATTTCTACATTACTGGCGAATCATATACGGGACACTATATTCCGACATTTGCAAGTCGAGTTTACCAAGGAAACTAGGCAAATGAAGGCATTCATGTCAACCTAATGGGCATCGGTTGCTAATAACTACACTCTAATCCCATCTTAATTTTATTTTTCATGTACAATGTGTGTTGTGTAGGTGATTTTCTTGACTTTATTAAATCGAATGTGGTTGATGTTTTCTCTTTTGAGGTAAAACAAATTGTTCTATTAATTTTAAAAAAGAATACACGTCTATAGAAGGCACCATGCACCTCTTGACCTTACTGTCTTGAGATTGTTCATCCCTTGTGGTTCCAAAAAATCACCCCAAATTGATACTTAATTTCTCTGTTCATTATAGAAGTATTCACATTTGGTTTTATAACTCTTGTAGTTCGTATGACCTATTCAAATTTTCCTTTATTTACAACAACTGTCAACTCTGATATGAAAGTATAGTTGGTTTATTTGTATTATTCAGTCTAGCACCACTCAAAAACCACAATAGTTCATTTTGTCAACTTCACTCGATGTTTTTTTGTTTGTTTGGTATAGTGATAAGAAAACATGCACACCTTTAATGCCTGAGTAGCATGAAGAAAATCAAATAGAGCATGATAAGAGGATTTTCTACAACCATTGCATAAGCTTTAGCCGGTGCATGAAGTTATTTTCTTAAACTATAATATGCCCATTATAAACATGTGTTTAGACAGGAAACTACACAAGAAATGTGGGATTTTTGGTGAGAGATGAAATTTACATATAATGTGCCTATATTTATAGTTTGTGAATTATGGTCAAGTCAATCAATATGTTTTCTCTGACATTATAAATAACATGTTGCTCGAATCGTTTAGTTTCTGATACCATTAATCTCATCATTTTTTGGCAAAGGGATGTATTATGGATAGACACTCTCAAGGAGCTTGTGTCCTTTCTGGTTCACATTAGAGACGATGAGCTAAACGTTGGTGCCCAGAAGCTTTTGGCCGCTGCAATTGCCCAATTTTTGTGGCATAGTTATTTACAAATGTTGTGATAATTGATAGATAATTGGTTCCGGAAGGTAACTTTAGGCGCAAAATCGAACCAGACAGTACCCAACGCAGGCCGAAGGGAGAATAGTGTCTTGACGGAGAAGACAAAGTAAAGTGTTCCTTTCCGTGCGCTATTCAAAAACCAAATGCCCAATCCTTTCCTTCACTCCTAAGTATCCCGGCTGAATTCTTTCCTGCCAACCAAACATGTAGGTTTGACGTATCTATTACCTTTTTTATTTGTTACTTCCGGGGTCCCTTTGCCGGGTACCAAGTGGCCCCGTCCACGGCTCCAGTTCTCCCCTGGTCCGATTCGTCCGCCTGCTGGTCCCGGAAACCGTGTAGCGAACGCTCACTTAGATTCTTGAGCCCCGAGCGCGGAACATTCCACTGCATTTGCTCTCTCCCTATTTCGTCGCGCCTTTTTCCCTCCCGTCTACCTGTTTGTTATTGCCTCCTCCGTCGTCTTCACTACTCGGTCCCTGTTTGCCTCGACTGTAGAGCTTCAAAACCCTACGGCCACTGCAGCTGTGCTGACCCCTCCATTGACGGCATGGAGGAGGGAAGCAGTAGTAAGACCGGTCCGATTAAGGATCCCAGGAAGATTGCGAGGCGGTGAGTACGTTGTCTCTCTATACTCTACCCGATTCCAGCAACTGACGCACACTGTGCTTCTCCTCCAGGTACCAGCTCGAGCTATGCAAGAAGGCCGTCGAGGAGAACACCATCGTGTACCTCGGCACTGGATGCGGCAAGACCCATATCGCGGTGCTGCTTATGTACGAACTGGGGCACCTCTTCAGGAAGCCTGGCAAGGACGTGTGCATCTTCCTGGCACCGACTGTGCCACTTGTACAGCAGGTGAGCTTTACTCGTTTTCAGCCTTTATATTCCCTGGGATTTTGTTTGAAGTTGCTCTTTTACATCACCGGGCTTAGTTGTCCTTGCGAGCTGTCGATCACATTGATAATGCCGGTTACGCCTTTGACGCCATGTGGAAATGCTGTTCAGTTTGATGCCTGAAAGCTTTTGCCATCACAGGTTATATGATTACAGTTAACCATCGTTGAACCTTGCATGCTGCTCTGTCCAGCTCTGTCTTCTAACGTGAAACTTCCTGTCCATGAATTTCTCTAAGGCACATGGTCCTGAAATTTGGACTGGCAACTGACACTTCTCTTCGGCGGTCTTAATCTGGCATTTGTATATGCTCTGATCAAAATCGATTTTGGATTTTGAATATCTACCGGCTACTTTCACTGCTGACTTGGGTTACGAGAGACTGTTTCTTGTCATTCACATTCGTATGTAGTCATGAATCTAAGGGCTAGTTTGGCTGGGTGTAGTGGGGTGTAGTTTAGTGAGTTCGCAATGTAAAAATGTACATGAAACACGTATTTTGTCATCCTACTACACCCAGGCCATAAGAGTGGTGCCCCCTTCTAACTAGCTATTCTATTCTTATAAACTTATCTAATTTTCTGATTTTTTATTTTTTTCTCTTGGAAATTTTGTTAGCTGCATTTTACATTGATTGTAGAACATATCAATTACATCATTAAATACGTTTTCACGATTAGTTGCTCATGTCATCGGGCTTATAGCATGCTTAGTTGCTGATGTAATGGAGGTCATAGGAACCCCACTCGAATTGATCATTAATGTAAATATTCAAGCACATTACCAACATGCAAACGAAACCAGGTCCCTGATTTCAGTGAATATAGTTGACTTGTAGAGTTTTTTTCCCAACCTCCCTTTCTTTCCCCATAATTCCACCCCCACTTTGCAGAATTCCAACTACCCTCCACTCACACCACCACTTTTAAATAATTAACAACAACTATAAAGAAATCAATATGTTTGTTTTTTTCCACTTTTGCTTATATTTACTTCCCTTACTCTTTTTAGAAAATCTTTAATTAATATATACAAACTGGATGACTATGTATGCACAAGCATCACAACTAGGGGTGAGCATCGGTCCAAAACCGATATGGACCAAAGACTGAACTAGCAACGATGATAGACTGAAGACCAAATCATTTTAAAGCAGGACCATAGTTCAGAATGGGACCAAACCGTGTAGACTTTAATTAGAATTTCAAGTTTCAACAACTCATTTAAAAGAACATTGATGATGTTAATTACTTCTAACATTAGTGTAACATTAATATCAAAATTTTACAGTAGTAGTGTTTATTTATGTGAATTGCATATATTTTTGACTTGAAACAACTCCAAATGTAAAGGCATTTTATACATAAATCAGTCCTTCGTTAGGTCCACGGTCTGGATGGTCTTGGACTGAACTGGGCCACACCGGAGACTGAACTATTAAAATTTATGAACCAGGATCAGAGCAACTTGTAAAGGTCAAAACCAACCTTGTGTAGCTCATTGTTGTGAGAAGTTTCTAATCATTATATTTGTTTGGTTAAATATGATCTAACATTAATCTAACACTTCAAATTTAACATAATATGCTTTATAGTATAGTAACAGAACATGAATATTTGGTTTATTATTGTTCAATAATTAAATTCATATATTTCGGGTAGCCTATACAAATGGGCTTCATTTTAGGCTTAGCAATTTGCTAAAAGTTTGGGTCCTGTTCCGCTTTGGGTTAGACAATATTGCATAAACTCAGAGATATGTCATTCCTGAATCAAACTTTTGACACCCCTATTTCGTGAATTCAAAATTTGGACAAAACAATGTTAGGACATGCTTACATGCAAGTATGTGCACTGACACATACCCAATATGTCAAAATGTAAAATAAGCAAAATAAGAAAGTAAATAGATTGGTATGCAAATTGCATGCTAAAAGGAAAGAAGAATGTTGCTACCATCAGTTAGTTAATGGTGGTGATGGGGTTGGGAAGTTAGCTGGAATTTCTAGAAAGTGTGGAGGGGGGGGGTAAGATTTTTGGGGAAAGAGGGGGGTTTTGGGAGAAAAACTTTTCTTTATAGATATAGCCTAGTATATCAGGAGTTACGACAGCCATGGTCTTAATCATCAATCCCTATAATGAGTCTGGTTACATGAATTCTTCTTTTCAATTCATCTCTATTTTGAGTCACATTCTAACAAGAAATTATGGAGGAAACGTTTCATATTAATTCAAGCCGATTTGAGTTGTCTATATCTTTCCCTTATAATTCCATTTAACTTGATAACTTAGCTTGAAATTAGGGTAACTTGGCGGTCTACATTATGCATATCTAGATTGTCATAGTTTTGTCCTCAATACATGTCATTCCTTCTCCATGTTTCAGGTCCATGGTTGTCAAAGCAAATGGGTGCTAGGCGTTCTTAGGGGGCGCCTAGGCGGACGCCTAGGCATTTTCCAGGCGTCCAATTTATTTCAAAGTTGCTGATTTTCATATTTTTCCATCAAATTTGACATTTTTTTTTGTAATTATGTTATCATGACAACATTTCGTGTGATTTGTAGCATTTAAACGTAGTCTTTCTAGTATTATACTACTTAGAACCAAAACATGTAGCATGCATATAAACTTTAATCAATTGTTGAAAACATTGCACACTTTGCATGAACAATATCATAAGTGGCAGTCCATCTCAAGATGCTTGATCTGCTCATGGAACACATGATTGCTAGCAATGTGAATGGCTGCCTGATTATCACAGATGGGATATATTGGAGTTTCAGTAGACACTCCCATTTCTAACAATATGGATGTAACCCATGATAGTTCATAACAAGCATGTGATTGCTCGATATTCAGCCTTTGTGCTAGACCGTGCTACCACATTTTGTTTCTTGCTCCTGCATGTCAGTAAATGTGACCTAAGGAACACACAATATCATGATGTAGACTGTCTATCTCCAAGAATGCCTGCCCAATCAACGTCAATATATCCAATAAGCTTCAAGGAAGTGGACGAGAGATCCTTCCTTATGAAATAAGTGAGAATTTTCCCTGGTGATCTTTTAATGTAACGTAGGATCCGGGTGACCACCATCCAGTGCACATCTTGGGTGCACTCATGAACTGGCTAACAACTCCTGCTGCATAGGGTATATCAGGATGAGTAGCTGTTAAATAGGTTCGCTTACCCACAATCCGTCTGTATTTTGCTGGATCAAAAAAATCACTATCATCAGAAATAGCCGCCTTGGTATGATGATCCATAGACGTGGAGACTAGTTTGCAATTTGTCATGCTTGTCTCTGCAAGAAGATCTCAAACATATTTTTGCTGAGAAAGATTTGTGCCTTTCTTAAAACGGAGAACCTCTATTCCAAGGAAATAACAAAGATTACCCAAAATTTCCAATTGAAATTGCGTTTCTAGTCACTCCTTGAGCTGTGAAATAAATGCCAGTAAGATCGTTACTTGTGATGATAATATTGTCCACATATACAACCAGAATAATAGCGCCACGAGAGTATTTGCACACAAATAAAGAGTGATTAGTAGAAGAACAAATGAACCCAAACTGTATAAGGGCGATATTAAATTTGTCAAACCATGCCTGTGGTGATAGCTTCAGGCCATACAATGATTTCTTTAGTTTACACACCTTGTGACACTCCCCTTGAGCAACATACCCAAGAGGTTGCTCCATGTACACCTCTTCAAGACGATCATCATGAAGAAATGCGTTTTTGACATCTATTTGGAGAAGAGGCCAATCATAGTGAGTAGAAACAGAAGAAATAGAAATAAGGATCCATATGGAATTGACCGAGCATCAGGAGAAAAAGTCTCAAAGAAGTCCACTAGAGTCACAAAAATGTGGGATATAAAAGCTTGTACTTGTCAGATTGATCCATCAAGTCACAAAAATGTGGGATATACAAATCGGTGGAAAGAAGCATGGATCATATATCCGTCATACACTGAGAGGCCCATGAATCCACCACCCGAGATGGGTGGGAAGCAATAAGTGATGTCCCTTGTTTATCCTCATTTGAGGCAAGGCAAAGGTACCTATAGAGATATGCTTCCTATTTACATGTGCTCTACTCTACATGTTACTTGTGTTATTCATCCCATATTGCTTAACTATGGTTATTGTTTTATTCTCTTACCATGTAAAGAAATAAGTCTGTTGTATTAAGCAAGTAAAACTGACTACAATGCCTTCTCTTTTATAGGACAAGAGAATAAAGCAATAACCATAGTTGAGCAATATGGGATAAATAACACAAGTAACATATAGAGTAGAGCACATGTAAATAGGAAATATAAGCATATCTCTGTATACAAATGCGGCCAGAAAGGACAAATTCCCGAACAAAGTGACTTTCTACCTCTGTATGCTTTGTACACTCATGAAAAGTAGGGTTACTCGCAATAAAAATAGAAGCTTTGTTGTCACAGAACATAGGAATAGGACTAGTGTCAGATATATCAAATTCTTTGCGAAGACTTTGAACCCACATAAGTTCACATGCAGTATGAGCCATAGCTCTATATTCTGCTTCTGCAATTGATCTAGCTACCACCGCCTACTTTTTGCTACGCCAAGTAACGAAATTGCTTCCAACAAATGTGCAATATTCGGAGGTAGATTTCCTATCACATCTACTTCCTGCATAATCAAAGTCTGAGTAGCCAGAAAGATTGCAATGTCCATGTCTTTTGTACAATAGACCTTTCCCTAGAGAGTTTTTTAGATATTTTAGAATGTGACAGACATCATCCTAGTGACACTTTCAGGGTTTATCTAGGTACCTGCTTAAAAACCCTACAACAGCTGTAATGTTAGCTCTCATGACATTAAGGTAAATGAGCTTACCAACCAATCTTCTGGATTGGTGGTTATCAATAAGGTGGAGAAGATTCATCATCCCAATCAGTGTTGGATCTAGAGGGGCGCTGGCCGGCTTGCAACCAAGCATGCATGTTTCATGCAAGAGATCTAGAACATATTTGCGTTGTGAGAAACATACAAATTGGGTCGTCTCTATTCCAAAAAGTGTCTGACACGACCACGAGAACCCTATCGAAGTGTCTGTGCTTCATAGCCTCCAGGTCATGTGCAGGTGCTGTTCACCCCAACCATCATCAAACTCGTTTGTCCTAGTCTATCTCCAACGTCAACCGAATCCCAAAACGTCGTCGGTCCCAAAATGCCGTTGCCTCCATGCTATCAAGGTTTGGACGTCATCCTAGACACGTAGACAAGGACAAACAATCCCCTCCCTATACTTCATCCTCTCCATGTATTCCCTGTACGTGGATGAGTGCCCAAGCTTCTAGGGATCGATGCGTCAGATTCACATCATTGTCACAAGTGATGACGTCAAATCCCGTCCAGATCGTGCGTCAACAACGTTAGACACATGTTTCTAACCAACACGATGTGTGGCACTCCATATATCGTCCTCAGAGGCGCACGATTATGTTCAGAACTAAAGTTACACGCCATGTCAGATTTCCATATGATGTGTTGACGGAAGGCTGTTTCTCACCTTTGACATTTTACAAGCCGTATTAGATTTCCGCACGTTGTGTTGATGGAAGGCTGTTATCGTCTTTGACATCTACCATCCCGTAGAAGATCTCCATATGGCGTGTTATTGGAAGACTTTTTCTCGTCTTCGACACTGTACACGTTGTGTAAAATTTCCATATAGTGTGTTGCTGGGAGTATGTCATTTTCGACCAAAAGAGTTACAATCCGTATTAGAACTCCACACGGCCTGTCCGAAGAAGTCTGTCTCTAATCACACGACATGTTCCATTGCAATTCTAGTCACCACGTCCTCCAAAACTTTTCATGTGGAATTTCTCTTCTTCAAACCTTATACTACACCCAATATATGCTCTGTACCTAATGCTAATCGAATCCTTAATCAAATCCTATTTTTGACCTTAGTTTTGTCGACCTACGAGCTGGACAAATCTTTTTTTTTTTTGGAAAAAAGATCACTTGATCTTTCTATCCGAATCTCTCTAATCGGGCCGTATTGCACATTGACTTCGGTTATCAGTTTCTTTTCTCTACATACTACACCTCTCTCTTAAAAAACATTTCCCGCCCTCTCACCCCTCATGTGTGCGTCTCTTTCTACGTGCAGGAGGGTCATGTGTCTCTTTGCCACATAAACTGCTCATTCTGTTCGTGCGGGGGGGATATAGAGGAGAGAGAGTATGAGAGGAGAGTATGAAGAGAGCATGAGAAAGAGAATATGAGGAGAGGGATGAGAAATGATATATAATATTTCATACAATTATGATTTTCATGAAGCTTTATATTCTTTAGCACATCCACTTTCCAATGTCTTTGTGGCGCTTCATTTCCATTAAGCATCATTTTACGTGTGGGTTAGCTATATGCTCTAATTTTAGTTGGCCACTGCTATGTTGAAGTATCTCAATGCAGCATTGACACTAAGCATTTTGTGTTCGTACCACATTATGTATGTCAAGACAGAGCTTGTTGCGCTTATTGCATCATCTTGTTCTCTGTGGTGTTAATGATGTTTCAGTTGATCACACTCGCTGCATTCTCATGAGACTGATGGTTGCTTCTTCATACCAGATTTCTCCAAAACTCATTGATATCTAACATGCAAATTTTGTATCTCCAAGGTCGACGATTCATTCAGATTTTGTCTTCACTTCACTAAGCTACTTTAGTTATGTATTTTCCGAGTTGCATCTGTTTTTTCTAAGTGTTAAGATGACACTTCTGCTGATCTACTTGACTTTATCCTTGATGGTGCCTTTCATTCCTATTAAGCCCCCAAGATTCATGCTCCAGATTTATGGAACTAGTATGGCATTCATCAACAACTCATCCAATTCGTGTTCGTGCCACATTGTGCACGTTTGTGGTCTACGATGCTTCGGTTTCTTTAGCTACACTTCTTAGACAATTTGAAGATAACTCTACTGCTACATTGATATCGTGCCTCACATTCTTGCTACATTATGTACATGGAATGTGGTGACTGCACTTATACCACTGACACAATCCCCTCCAGTTAAGATGGTGTAGTCTCGGTGCTTTTAATCGTCTGCTCCAAATTGATGTTGGTGAGTTTCTGTTGTGTCATTTGAATTCTATTTATCAGATATTCACTTCAAAAGACCTTCTCCAAAGCTTGTGTATTCCTAGCCTGCAAAACACAACTCAAAAGAGGTGTCATCATATGTTTTTAGTTGTGCAGTATTGTTAAAGGGGGAGTGACAATTTTTGTATGAGTGGCATTTTTTATTTCTTATGTGACTTATAGTCTAATTGAATCTTGTAAGTCCCAGCTAGGAGCCTAGGACATGCATTTCAACCATGCTCCAACTTGAGGGGCAGTCTTAGAAAGTATTATTTGCCTATTTAGCTAATAAGTTAATTTGTATATGGTTTAAGTGTCTCGGCCCATATAGCTTTACTTGAGTCCCAAGTCTGTAATGTTCCCCCCTTTCTTTTATATATAGGACATGGGTGCGATATACTATAAAACTATTATGTAAAGTTATTTTTTCGCGGTCACTCCCCTCTTGTGATTATTTTGGGCAACCCTGGTGCCTCACCTTCTATACAAATAAATGACTCCAGGTAATGAAACTCATCCCGCTACAGCCATTCCATTCAACTTGGCTGCACCTCCCTCTAAACTTCTAGATTGGTTGAACTCATATTACATACAATCTCTTATGTTTGCTACTAATCATCATCATATCATTTAACCCTCAACTTCGACCATGCTGTGTTGACTTAACTGAATTTTTCTATTCCATTTAACAGTGGTCATGTTCTCATTGATACCGAATGAATACAGATCTCCACTTATCAGCTCCTCCCAAGTGTATAGGTCTGTCTTTTGTATATTTACTTGTTTGATTCAATGATATTACTTTCAATTGGTGATTTTTTGGTCTACTCGATGCGAATGTTAATATCTTTAAATTCTGAAGTATCTCTCCAGAGTTTTATCTTGTGATCTATTCTTACCTTTTGTCACATCAATTAGCACAAGACTATCAAGAGATAATATTTTGAGTGTGGGTATTCAACTCAAAACCAAATGGCTACAAGTGTCAGACCAAGGATCACCCTCAAACTCAAAGGTGTGAGACTATTTTCACATCCCCCTCAAGTGCAATTACTTTCCTTGTCTGCTTGCACTTGTTATTTTAAGTAGGGCGTGGTTCTCACACATGTTTTATGGGGTCCGCTCTGATACCATATGTAAGTGTGGGTATTCAACTCAAAACTATTAAGCTACGAGTGAAGGGACCACACACATTGTAAGCCCAAGGATCACCCGAAAACTCGGAGGTGTGGACTATTCTCACAAATATATTAACAAGGAATATCAATTATAGAGTTTCTTAGCTAATCCGGGGATCAAACCAATAAACATGAAGTCAAAGATCTTTTGCCATAGAAATGTATTTTATGGAATTTCATTCTCTTATCTGTGTTTTCATGTGGTTCTTTTGTTAAGACAATTATTTCATTCAAATTTATTGCATTTCATGTGCTGTTCCTGTGTGCATAGTTACTTTATCATTATTGTTTGGAAATCTAATCAGTCTTCGAGTTCTTCAGCAAGCTGTTGTAATAGAGGGTTCGACAAACTTTAAAGTTCAAACTTATTATGGAAATTCAAAGCACTTGAAGAGCCATGAGAGTTGGGAAAAGGAGGTTCAGACACATGAGGCAAGCAATGGTCTCTATCTTTTCTTGTATTCTAACTGTGCTAAGAACTTTTCATATGTATTTGTGTGTCAACCGGTGTTGATCTTTGTATAAAAATAAAATGTGAATATATCAGAGGCATTAAGTTTGATATTTGCCAAGACAATTTTGATTACTTTTTGGTGCATATGTTAACCTTGAGGTTTTACATTAACCATGTACAAAATATATGTTGTTTTTTCATACCCTTCTAAACTTTCATAGAACCCTTGAACTGCAATATGGAGTTTGTTATCAAGGACTTGCCACGTTCTTTGGAAATACAAAAACCTCCTTTGATTTTGTTTCTCTTTTCTATGTTTCTTGCATGTTCTGTGTACAACTCGTGTTATGAGTCCTTTTATCTAAAAGTGGTTTGAAATTAGCTGCTAACCAGATCTGTATAGCGTTATGTTGATAAATTGAGGGCCACATCATAGAGGATTTCAATGTCTATAGAATTTGAGAGGATTTTTCCTATGATTTCAGGTCCTTGTAATGACTCCTCAAATACTTTTGCAAAATTTACGACATTGCTTTATCAATATGGAGTGTGTTGCACTAATGATATTTGATGAATGCCATCATGCTCAGTTGCACAAGAGGCATCCCTATGCACAAATAATGAAGGTCTTATCCAAACATAAATTAGTTTAGTACTTGTATACTGTATTTTATATGCATTTCTAATTGTTGGATGCTTATGCAGGACTTTTATAAATCTAAATCTGGTAGACAACCACGAATTTTTGGGATGACTGCCTCTCCAATACTAGGGAAAGGTAAACATTAGATTATTTCATCATAGTTGTCAAGGTGCCAAGGCACTGGCTCTGTGCCTAGGATGCCTAGGCGCACATATTTTTCCTTAAATTTTATTATATATTTGATTTATGATGTCTTGCACCCTAAAACATCGCACGAGGGTGAAGTAGAAGCCTAAAAAACATGAAGAACTTTTCTACATGCCATATGTGAGATTAGAATGCCATTCTATTGGGGTGTATAAGCACAAGAGGTTTGGTGAATAGTATCCATTTTGTTGCAAAACAGATTTACGGACCTTTGCATGAATTCAAGGGCATTATCAGTTCGAAAGATTTTAATGGGTTTACCAAACCGGGTACGTATCTCAGCAAAGAAAGCGGTAATAGTGTCAAGAATATGAGATCTGTCTTTTAATAAAAACAACTAGGTGGTTCTAGAAAAGTCGTCAATAAAACTCATTAAGTATCGATATCCAGAAATACTAGCAACAAAGCATGGTCCCCAAATATAAGCATGCACAATATCAAATGATGCTTTTGAGCTAATATAGTTTTTCTTAGTAAAAGTAGACCGAGTTTGTTTCCCTAACTGACATGTTTCACAATGAAAAACTGACTCAAAAATATCATGTAATAAATGGTTCAATTTTGCCGGTGAGGGGTGCCCCAAGCAGTAATGCGACTAAATGCCGGTCACAGATGTAGTTAGGTAAGCCGTCGTCTTCGGTGCATCCAAATAGTAGAGCCCATCTGGTCCTTCATGGCCCGAACCAATCTTCATCCTCGTGCGTAGATCCTGAAATATAAAACCATCCGGGTCAAAGGTAATTGAGTACTGTATGCTCTTAACAGTTCTACTCACTAATAACAAGTTGATTGGAAATTTAGGAACAAAGAGTGCATAGTTCAACATAAGACGACCAACAATATAGATATCCCCTATTCCGGAAATAGATGTTTGAGAACCATCAGCTAGGGTGACAGGCGAAATGGCAACCGTTTTATGCAAGGTAGAAAATAAGGATCGATTGTCGGTAATATGAGAGGTGGCACCCGAGTCAATAACCCATTTATGTTTATCAGACTGTGCAAGAGGAGCGGATTGTGTCAGAAGAGCAGAACCGCCAGTAGTGGAGATCTCAACAGAAGAGGCTAGGCGAGCTTGGAGTAACTTCTCAACTTCAGGTATGATCCAATCAACAGATGGCGGGGCAGACGTAGAGGCAGAGGTGTCAGGCTGGTCTGAAGAAACCTGATTCTCCCAAGCAGGTTTGCCATGCTTGATCCAGCAGCGGTCTTCAGTATGATTGATGCGATTGTGAAAATTGCAGAAACGTGGTTCAATAGAGGAGTCAGCGCCCGAGGAGTACGATCCACCACCAGTACCTGGAGTAGAGCGGCGTCGACCACGTCCATGACCGCGACCACGTTCACAGAAAGAATCTCCAGATCGAACAACTAGAGCAACATTGTCAGAAAGTTCAGGAGTCGCCTGAGATATAGAAGGCAAACGCTGCACGCGTTTCAGAACATCGCGTAAGGTGGGCAACAGATCACTGGAGAGAATCTGATCTACGACACCTGCAAAGGAGGATGGTAGGCCATCAAGAAATTGAACGAGTTGTAGTTCATTCTGTTGTCTTTGTGCTTCCTTAATATCTGAGGATAGGGGATGATACACCTCAAACTCATCCCATAGGGCACAACATTGATTGTAGTTATCTTCTATGGCATCTGAGGTAGAATACTCCTTCTTGGCTAGGTGTTTGTAAATATCAAACACCTTCTTGGGATTCTGTTGATGAGAATAGACGTGGGAGAGTTGATCCCACATATCCTTAGCCGTGCACAGGCACATAAGGGATTGGTTGATTTTGGGTTCAACACTATTGACCATCTAGGTCATAACACCATAGTCGTCCTTGGACCACATGTCATACACATGTTTAGTTTTGTCGTCAACAGTAGCAGTCGGTTCTGCCGACCCGGTAGTAGTCAGATGGGAATAGCGTCCCTGAGCTTTGACATACAATTCAAAGGAGGCTACCTAGGTGTGATAGTTGGAGCCGTCTAACTTGGTTGTCGTCACACAGAGATTTGCGAAGCGGATCAGAGGACGCCATGGGAGGTGACAGAATACTGGACAACGCAACAGACAGTAGTAGCAGGCCGAAGCAGGAATCATGTAGTAGTCAACAGACAGATTAGTAGGCACAGAGCAACAACAGGCACGTAGCAGTCAGAGCAGCAGGCATGCAGCAACAGTAGGCACATAACAGATGAAAGCAGTAAAAATCCAATCACAGGGGCAAGTCTAAAGATACTCGTATACGGGCAGGAGATAGCAGCAAGAGATCTGATGCATCAGATCCCAGAAACCCACGTCGGGGTAGCAGTAGATATAGGAAACCTACCCCAACATGGAGGAAAATCTTATTCCTTCATGAGGCGTAGGCAGAGACAGCAAGATTCGGTTACGCCTTCAACGTGTGATAACTGGAAAGTTACCAGAGACGTCCGGAGATTGGCGGAAAAGGAAACGAGTGATGGTGGAGCCTAGCCAGGTTTCGACATTGCCTGGGGTGGAAGTTGGAAACTTCGGGGAAGTTTTACCCAACTTCTTGGGAAGTTTAGTTCCATGCACACTAGACTATATACTAAATTTATATGTTTAGAGGTCAAGGTGGGATCCATGTCTTGATGTGCGAGTGCAAAAATGAACAGAAATGTCAAGTCTACTATACAGTTAGACTATTAAAAACTTCAACTTACAACTTAGAATTAAAAACTTACAATTACAAGTTACAAACTTACAAACTACAACTTGTATAAGTCTAGTGTTAGTATCTAAATAGGTTGCATGGGACGTTTATACATAGATCCAAGAAAGAACTTTGTTATTTACAGAGAATTTCTCTAGACCTATAGAAGAGTGTAGAAATTGGTGAAGGTAATGTATAGATGGTCTAGGGATAGGGGAAAGATACCTTAAGAATTAAGAAAAATAACCTTTAGAAGCAAAAGTTTCAAAATAATGCCAAAATACCCAAGATGTAGTATTAGTAGCCCCAAAACAAAATTCTTGAAATTTAAGTTGTGTTTCTATGCCATTTCACCCAAGGTGAAATTTTGCACCTAGGATCGAAGTTTTCTTGAAATTACGTCCCATTCTCTGCATTTATACTGTTCGATGTCCGGTTGCGCATTTTGGTGTAAATTTTTTTTTTTGAGCGAAATATCGCAATTTGATCAAAATTTTATTTCATGCCTGGGATCACTTTGCAATTCTTGCATATTTTTGGTCAACTTAAATAGCAAGGTAGTAATCAATTTGGCGAAAATTATGATAACTCTTAGAGGTAATCAGCTGTGATTCTTTATCTTGAAATGACGGTTGCCAGTTTTATATCATAAGCTATCACAACTTCTAACATTGACTCACATTTACCATTATTATGGAAAATGAGAGTGATTTTCATTAATTGCTAATAGGGTACAAATGCTCTCTACTAGGAAGCACGGATACGGATACGGGTACGGGTATGGGGATACGACAATTTTTGAAAATATAGGATACGTGTACGTCATTGATACGATATTTTTTATATTTATTTTAATATTTTTAAAAATAACCAATATAATTATTTTAAAAATAGATGATTCATTCAAAAATCACAATATTTCTAAAGAAAATGGAAACCAATACCATAATATCAAACAATGATTTAAAAAGGGGTCTTTCATTCATATTAATGTGAGACAAGTTACAAAAAGACATGATAATATCATATTCTAAACCTTTCACATTTCATATATCATGTAATGTTGTGTTGTAAAGTGAGTTATGTCATCTGTGATACCAAACTATCTTCTCTCATGTATAGCTAGCTACTATGAAGCACGAATATAGATGCGGAAATGGATACGGGTACGGGTGCGGTACGGGGATACGACAATTTTTGAAAATATAAGATACGGGTACAACATGGATACAACATTTTTTAATGTTTATTTTAAATTTCTAACAAAAAATACCAATTTCATTCTCAAATCACAATACAATAGGGGGAGTGATAGGAAGTAAATTGAGAAAGCATAGGGTTACACAATGTGTGTACCCTGATATACATACTAGTGGAACAATTACATGTAGGTCCATTTAGAAAAATAAAATAACATGACAATAAGTAAAGACATATTAACACCCCCCCTCAAGTTGGAGCATAGATATCAATCGTGCCCAACTTGTCCACAAGCGAGTTGAAATGTTTCTTGGCCAACAGCTTTGTAAACATATCAACAACCTGAACTTTTGAGCAGGTGAAAGGAGTACAGATCTTGCCAGATAAGATAGTCTCTCGAATGAAGTAACAATCGACTTCAATATGTTTTGTGCGCTCATGATATACATGATTATTAGCAATGAAGACAACATCTTTATTGTCACAGTGCATAGGGATAGCAGTAGAAGACTCAACCCCGAAGTCTTTCAAGAGAGATTGTACCCATAGGAGTTCACAAGCAGTGTGGGCCATCGCCCTGTATTCAGCTTCAACACTGGATCTAGCAACAACATTTTGTTTTTTACTTCTCCAAGTGACCAGATTACCTCCAACATAAGTACAGTAGCCTGAAGTAGATTTTCTATCAATCTTACTTCCAGCATAATCAGAGCCAGAGTAGCCTTCCAGAGAACAGTGTCCATGCTTTCTATAGTAGAGGCCTTTGCCAGGTGATTTCTTAAGATATCTCAGAATATTACAAAGAGCATCCCAGTGACACTGTCTAGGCTTATCCAAGTACCTGCTAAGAAGACCAACAACAATAGATATATCAGCTCTAGTAACAGTCAAATAGATCATCTTACCAATCAATCTCCTATATTTTTTACTGTCTGGAAACATAGGAGAAGAATCATCATCCCAATTAATATTGGGATCCAAAGGAGTATCAGCAGGACGTGCACCAAGCATCCCAGTCTCCTGTAACAGATCAAGAACCTACTTCCTCTGAGATAAGACAAGAGCATTCGAGGTCCTAGACACCTCAATGCCCAAAAAATATCTTAGCCTCTCCAGATCTTTAGTAGCAAAATGTTTGCACAAGTGTGTTTTAGTAGCCTGAATCTCAGAATGATCACTGCCAGATAGAACAATATCATCAACATAAACAATCAGAATCACAATACCAGAAGAGGTCTTTTTCGTAAAGACCGAATGATCAACTTGTGATCTCAGAAAACCAAAAGTAGTCAGGATTTTACTCAACTTGTCAAACCATGCCCGAGGATTCTGTTTGAGTCCATAGATTGATTCTTTTAATCTGCAAACTTTATGTGACTCCCCCTGAGCAACAAACCCAGGAGGTTGCTCCATATAAACCTCTTCTTGAAGATCCTCATACAGAAATGCATTTTTAACATCCTGTTGAATAAGAGGCCAATCTAAATTAATAGCAACAGAAAGTAGAACTGTGACAGAGTTAAGTCTGGCAATAGGCGAGAACGTCTCAAAATAGTCAATTCCATAAGTTTGAGTATACCCTTTTGCTACCAGGCGTGCCTTCAGACGTTCCACGGTTCCATCAGGTTGATACTTCACAACATAGACCCATATGCAGCCAACAAGTTTGCACTCAGGAGGTGGATCCACCAACTCCCAAGTTCCTCTATCAGTAAGAGCAGTCATCTCTTCTTTCATTGCAGTCGTCTAGGATGAACTTTGTAAGGCATCATGTACAGTCTTGGGAACAACAATAGCAGATAGGGCAGCTACAAAGTTACTAGCATGAATACTCAGATGTGCAGTAGAAACATGATTAGCAATAGTATGCGAAGTACAAGAACGAGTGCAGTACAAACCTCCTGAATTTTTTATGATCAGCAAACACAGAAGAGGAATCATCATCCCAATTCACATTGGGATCTAGAGGAGTATCCGCAGGTCTTGCTCCAAGCATACCAGTCTCCTGCAGAATATCAAGAACATACTTTCTCTGAGAAAGCACCGGGGCATTAGAGTTTCTAGAGACCTCTATGCCAAGAAAATATTGAAGTCTACCCAAATCTTTTGTAGCAAAGTGCTTGCCCAGATGATCTTTGGTAGCCTGAATACCAAGAGAGTCGCTGCCAGAGATAATAATGTCATCAACATATACAATCAGAACAGTAATACCTGCTGAAGTCTTTTTTGTGAACACAGAGTGATCAACCTGTGACCTCAGAAAACCAAAATCAATAATGATCCTGCTCAGCTTATCAAACCAGGCACGAGGACTCTGCTTGAGCCCATAGATAGACTTCTTAAGCATGCATACTTTGTGAGACTCCCCCTGAGCAACAAACCCAGGAGGTTGCTCCATATACACCTCTTCCTGCAAGTCACCATACAGAAAATCATTTTTCACATCAAGCTGCAGAAGAGGCCAGTTCAGATTCATAGCAACAGATAGGAGAATCCTGACAGAGTTAAGGCGGGCAACAAGAGAAAAAGTCTCAAAATAATCAATGCCATTTGTCTGAGTATAGCCCTTTGCAACTAACCGTGCTTTCAATCTCTCAACCGTACCATCAGGTTGATATTTTACGTCATATACCCACCTACAGCCCACAGGCTTACACTGAGGAGGTGGATCCACCAGCTCCCAAGTGTTTCTGTCAGTAAGAGCAATCATTTCTTCTTTCATAACCGATGTCCAGGCAGTACTTTTCAATGCATCCTGAACATTCTTAGGTACAGCCACAACAGATAAAACATATACAAAATTGTTAGATTGAGTATTCAGATGAGCAGTAGATACAAACTGAGCAATGCTATGAGAAGTGCAGGAACGAGTACCCTTTCTGAGTGCAATAGGTATGTCAAGGTCAGAATGTACCTCAGGTGCAGCAAAACCTTCTGGAGGAGAAGATTGGTTGTCTGGGGGGGTACTTGTGTAGAAGGTGCTCTATTCCTGCGCTGATAAACAATAAGTGGAGGATCTTGATTTTCAGTGTTCACATTGTCAGTAATGTCAGGCACATAGTCAGAAATAACAGGCAAAGGAGAGGCAAGAATGTCTGTCTGCAAACTGTCTCCTACTGAAGAATAATATGGTTCATCTTCAAAGAAGACAACATCACTACTAGTAAACCATTTCCTCGTACTGGGATTATAACACCTGTAACCCTTTTGAGATCTAGAATAGCCCAGAAAAATGCATTTAGCAGCTCGAGGAGACAACTTATCAGAAGTGGGTCCAAGTAATCTGACAAAGCAGGTACACCCAAAAATTCTAGGAGGCACATCATACAAAGAAGTCTCAGGTTGCAGAACTTGTACATGAATCTTATTTCCAATAACAGACGATGGCATTCTATTAATCAGAAAACATGCAGTCAAAATAGCCTCAGGCCAATAGGAGCGGGGCACATGAGAATGCATCAGGATAGTCCTGGCGACTTCTAATAAGTGTCTATTTTTCCGCTCAACGACACCATTTTGTTGTGGGGTATAGGCACATGAAGTCTGGTGTAGCGTACCAACAGATTTACAGAAAACCTCTACTTCTTGTTTAACAAATTCTAAAGCATTATCGGTGCGGAAAACTTTAACAGGCAAACCAAATTGCGTTTTTATTTCAGCAAAAAAGTACTTGATAGTAGAAAACCCTTCGGACCTACTTTTTAATAGAAACAACCAAGTAGTCCTAGAAAAGTCATCAATAAATAGAATGAAATATTTGTAACCAGACAAACTCGGTACATGGCATGGGCCCCATACATCAGAGTGAACTAAATCAAAAATGTTTTTACTGCTGCTCACAGTACTACGTCTAGGATACACAGTACGAGTTTGTTTTCCCAGCTGACAAGATTCACACTGAAAATTACAACTGCCAATATCAGAAACTAAATGACGCAGCTTCTCTGACGATGGATGTCCCAGCCTGTAGTGCCACTGTAGTGCAGAAACAGAAGCCGATAAAGCAGATACCACATCAACTTTCTCTGATCTCGGTAACTGGTCCAAGTAATATAGTCCATCGGCACCTTCATACCTCCCACCAATCATCGTCCTCGTGCGAAGGTCCTGAAAAACGCATGAACCAGGAACAAATGTCAGGCTACATTTTAAATTTTGTAAAATTTTGCTGACTGGTAACAAATTCAGAGGAAATCTAGGCACATATAAGGCAGACTTGAGCCAAAACTGAGAAATAATGTTGCCTACTCTAAAAACCGAAGACTTTGAGCCATCAGCAAGCATAACAGATGAGTTACGGGCAGGTTTAGATAGAGTTGTAAATAGAGATGTATTGCCAGAGGCACCAGAATCTATCACCCATTTTGTATTACCGGAAGTAGAAGGTGAGGAGGAACTCAGGAATGCAGTATCATAACCAGAGTATGCAACATGTGCTGACTAGTAGAAGCAGCAGACGAAGAGCCAGCACGCTCAAGAAAAAGGCGTTCCACCTCAGCACTTTCTGAAAACCATCACGAATACTCTTATCTTGTACAGTAACGTCTCATTCCCTAATGATCTTATCCTCTTTTGACATTTCCTGCTTCATCCATGTTATTCAAAAGTTTCGTTTTTAGTTTCTTCGCTAAGGCCATATTGGGGCATAACACTAATAACATTGATGACATCTCCCCCAAAGAACAAGCTTAATGTGTATAAGTATAACTGTATCACCTGTATGTTTAATCTTTGACCACATCATCCTTCAATGTCTACCACTCAAATGCACAGAAAAAACGAGAAAAAAGGAAAAAGGTGAATGGGCTCGCAACCCAACATAGGAAGCCGAAAAACGCTTTGGGACTCAACGCACACTTAGACATGGGAGACAAATTTCTGAGATAGTAGGACGCAAACATGGCAATGGATGTGGGAATAGTATAGATTTATTTAAACTTTATGTCAAACGATATGAATTAATTTGTTGCCTTATTTCATATAGATAGATTTTCTGAATAAAAGAAATGAGTTCCATTACTCAATTAGTCGATATACTAAATCAGAATGTGATCCGTGCTATGTAATTCATCTAAGATAACTTTAAATAAAATAATATATTTACTGTTACTTGGGTTTTAAAATTGTTTTGCATTCTCTTCTTTACAATGTCGAAACAAGTAAAGAACACAGCTAAAAGAACATTACTTCGCAATTTTTTGTTGAAACATTGAAATTGATGTAGTAGAAAAGATTACTAAGATACTCTAAAGAATAACAATAAAATAAATCCGAGATAGAGACCCCTTCAAGACTGCATATGGACCAGTCACGTCCCGATCTGTCATAAGTGTTTTGAGTCATGTCTCTGTCTAAAAGCATCCAATATGCCTTAAGGACTGTACAGAAACATCCATGCTTCACAAACCTAGCCCACTGACATATTAATTGAAATTCTCTAATGACTATATAATGGCATATTGGAATATCAGCTCGTGCATGCCATGTAACTCAACTTATTTGTTGACATAGCTTCTTTACGTTGGATGAATATCTTTTTGCCAGTTGTAGGTTTAGTAAGGGTCCTCATTATCAAAGTAATATGATTGACTGGTATTTCACCTTGTCACCATGACTTGAGAAGTTAAAAAAAATTTCATCAGCAGAAGGTGGAATATACTGCGGATCTCCTTCTACCCATGTGAGGAGACAGACATTTTTTATTTGATGATAAAAACAAGGTACACAATACATAGTTATGTGGGAGTTACTGTAATCTACTACTCCCAGTTTCCCATTATTGGACTAAACATAACTCCATATGAGAAAAACCTCTCTAACCCTCCCTCTTAAGCTGGAGCGCATATATCAATCATGTCCAGCTTGTTAAATAGAGCAATAAAGGTCTTCATTCTCAAAGGTTTATTGAAGGGGTCACAACCTGTTCTTTATACGTAGTGAAGGGAGTAGAGATGGTCTTTGACTGAAAACTTCTCAGCCAAAGTGTCAATGAACCTTTATATGTTCGGTTCTTTCATGGAAGACAGGGGTTACTGGCAATCAATATAAGAACAATATTATCACAAAACATTGGCATTGGCATTGAAGGGGTAAGGACAAGTTCATAGAGGAAGGTTTGGACCCATATCATCTCACATGTAATCTGAGCTATTGCTAAGTATTCAGCTTCAACTCTAGATTGTGTGTTAACAACTTGCTTCTTAGTTTGGCAAGTAACCAAGTTACCTCCAACAAATGTACAAAAATCATGAAATCAACTTCCGGCCAACTGGAATGCCGGCAGGATAGGAATCGGGATAACTACTAAAATTGCAGTGCCCATGTTTGCAATAACATAGTCCTTTTTGAGGACAACCTCTGAGGCAGCAAAGGATATGCCATACAACATTCCAATGGCATTCTCAAGGTTTGTCAAGATGTCTACTCACTGTGCCAATGACTGGAGTAATACTAGGTCGAATGACCTTCAAACAGATAAGTTTGCCTGCTACTTTATGATATCTTTGATTATCAAAAAAAGGCGGTCGATGAGTTATTCACTCATTGTCCCACACAAAATATTAGCATCTGAGTGGAGTATTAGCTGATTTTTCTCCTAGCATGCCTGATTAATTAGAAGCTCCTGAGTCCTGACAATATTTTCTTTGGGACAAACTAGCAACATAAGGGGTACATGCTACCTCAATTCATGAAAAATATCTTAGCCTCCCCAAATCCTTGGTAAAAAATGCTTGTCCAAGTATTGTTGAGTTGTTGATAACCAACAACATTGCTACAAGATAGTATAATATCATCCCAAGTAAGGCTAATATCGCCACAAGAGTACAATGCATGTAGTACACTTTTTTATCAAAGAGTTTGATTTGCATGAGAACGAACAAAACCCATCTTCAGAAGTATCTGGCGTAGCTTTTTCAAACCAGACACATAGGCTCTGTTTGAGGCTATATGCAAACTCTGTGAGCTCCCCCTGAGAAACAAACTTAGGAGGTTGCTCCACGAGGAGTTGTTAGGGTGGGGCATCTATGGGTGAAGAAGAGGAGGGGGATCTAGGGGTCAGCCAACCCACCAGCAAAGGGTGGCGGCACCTTATCGAGGCTGGTGGCTACGGTTTTTTTACAGTAGCCCCACCTAAAAAAACTAACACGGGGCTGAAATTATGGGAAAAATAATGGAATTTGAAAGGACAAAAGGAAATAAAAAAACAGAATACTGTAATTATTGCTTTGATACCATTTGAGGAGATAACTTTTTATTTGATGAAAAAAACTGGATAAACAGTACATAGTTATATAGGAGCTAGTGTAATCCACTACTCTTAATTCCCCGATACACATACATCACACGTGGATGAGAGGATGCTTATATAGTATTGTGCCATTTTGAGCTATTTCATAACAGAAATGTCAACACTATTGCCTTAACTGGTGTAAATTCAAGTTTGTTACCTTTAAAAGCAACTTGAAGAACCACACATGACACTGAGTTTTCACCATTACTGAAGGAAATATCTATATGCTGAAAAAAGCTTATCATTCAAATGCATTTGCTTTTCTTGTTGAACTCTTGAATTTCTATGTGCAATAAGTATCTTACAAGTAACACAGTCTGCATTTTTTTAATTGTAATTTTTATGTGATTAGGGGGTTCGAATCAAATGAACTATTCCAAGTGCATCAACAGTCTCGAAGATTTACTGGATTCTAAGGTTTAGTAAAGTAGAAAATTGACACGTGAAAGATGTATTGTTATTTCATGGATGATCTCTTAATGGACAGACAATATTTTGAGTGCCAGTATTTTCTTACTTTGGTTTATATAATAAGGTTTATGCTGTGAAAGACAAAGACGAACTGGAAAGTGTAGCGCCTTCACCGGATATTAAACTGTACTTTTACCAGCCATTTAATATGGCAGATTCAAAACTTGTTGGTGAATATCGTAGAAAGCTTGAAGAGTTAAAACTCTGTGTAAGATCTTATTTTTTTCAAAGGTCTTTTCCTCATAATTGTAGTTTAATATGATGCCTTTGTATTGTTGGTCAGTCCATGTCGGCAGCAAGAGGAAGTTTCCCTGATCTGAAAGACCTCAAGAAGAAGATGAAGGACCTTGGAAGAATTCATGAAACTTTGCTTTTTTGCTTAGAAAATATGGGCGTGTTTGGAGCTATGCTGGTATATTCTACTATGGTCTTGTAATGTACTCAATGTTATTGATGCAAGAATTCAAATTTCTTCGTAGACTATTTAGGTGATATGCAGCTCTGAGAAATTGAGGCCCTTACTCCTTCATGATTTATCCGTCAATTCCCTGATGGTAATGGGCTGCTTCAACCTTTCTTGAACACTTTCTCTACCACTTGATGGTCCACATATAATTACACTATCAAAAAATTGTAAAGAAAATAAGTACTTCAGGTTTATAATGCATATTATAAAACCGATTTTCATTTTTTTGATAAGAATAAAGAAAAATCGCACAATTTATCTAGTCACTTGCTGTGCATTTCAAACTCAATTATGGAGTAATTGAATGGGGATGCTATTTACTTGGCATATGACTTTTTGTTGCATTTTGTTTTTACTTTTAATCGACATGTTGTAGTGGGGAATTCTTCTTGGATGGAACGTGAATCCTACCTCCTTTAAATGTGATTGATGATGGAAATATAATTACCTTCATTCACCTTCAGAGAATACCGCTTTCTTTGGCTCCCTCCAACCTCTTAAGGGTAGGACGATGTTGCTATGAAGTCCACTATTGTCATTGTTTCTTGCGAAACCATGTCACTTTGAGGTAGTGCTTTTGCATAAGCAAGCTGTACGAAATAGCCTACCTATAAAGATCAATTTGTTTGTAAGACCGGATATCATTTGGGTAGTTAGGCACTTTTGCAAGGATGATTCAGCATGCTAGCATATCTATACATTTTTCCTCGATATTATGAACACACATTGGATGTGTGAGATTTTGTAAATGATAGGGATGTCAGTTAGGAATGTGATGTATGCTTGCTTGATGCTTCTCTTCATATGGGGTTTGTATTATCTACCATTATTTGTGGTGGTGGGTGAGGATCGTGAAAGATTGGTAAGGAACCTCTAAGGTTTGTTATCGGCATGTTTAGGAGGAATGACATTAAAAGGAGGATATCTACATTCTTTGGACTGTTGGGGCCAATGGTCAATTTTTGGTCAATGTTTTCTATTGTGTTAGTTGCTAGATGATGTAACACTATAGGAATATATAGTCCCACCCATTTAGGTTATGGGATGAACTTTAGGGATATTGGGATTTGGTCCTATCACCTCAACAACTTCGATTTAAGCATCTGATATGGTCTTGTTGTTGGATGTTTGATTTTTTTGGGACTAGTTTGTGCCACTTGTCTGATATGGAATTGGGTTCGTTTGAGTCTACTTCATATAAATTGTACTAGGGAAGTACTGTCTTGAAGTTGGATCTAAGAGATGTACACGACTCACTAGTGCTACATTGGAGGAATGTAGTGTCAGCCACCTCTAGAATCTTACACTGCTTGATAATGAGCATATATGGTAGAATAACATACTTGACAAAAATGTTAGGGTTACAAGGGGAGATTGGAACACCCCATATGAGCAGACAATCCGACATTGCTAGTCTGTGGACTGGACAAATTAAATGTAAGCATGTTGCTCTGGCTCTACCACCTAATGAACTTGGGCTTAAGAATTTCGTACGGGTCATTTGAGGGGCTGTTAGTTGTTTGGGTTTGCTGTTCCATGTGATTATCAATGAACTGAGTTTGTTTGGGCTTGGTTGTGTTGCAATGCCCTTCTTTATTAAATAAGGAAATAACTTGCATAAAACAAATATTATGTATTAAAATTTTACAACATATCAAATCGCTACTAAAGATTTAGGTTTGTTGCGCTCTTTTAGTATGGACCCCACATCTCATTCTTAATCGAAAATACTTCTTAGTTTAGCACCTCAGACACTTCTTTCATATCTATATTAACTTCTCACTTTTTCTAGTTTGATTGCTATTCCCTTTATATTAACTTGCTTTTCACCCATTATGTCACCCATTATGTCTCTCAAATAGGTTGTTCAATAATGCCTACAATTAGTACCTTATTTTAAAATGATGAAGAGAACATATACACTTACTTGTTAAGACACATGCCTGGGCGTGCACGAGCGGCAAGGGGCCATAGGGAGGGTGCGCTTTGCCCTGCACCTTGAATCGGTTTAACGGGTTTCAACACATCTTTGTGGATTTTCACGTTCCATGTTGTTGCCCTTATGTTCAAAATAAAGGTTGTTGTCCATGATATTTGCTAAATAATTATTTATATTTGTAATTTTTGCTTGTTTTTGCACCTTGAATTTAGTTTCTATCCAGTGGCTAGGTTATGAAGGATACTCATTACTTTGCAAAAGATTTAGAGCTATGACATTCTATATCCATTGACATGTTGATCTATCTCTTACATTGTTTAAAATAATTCTTTTCATGTTTAAACATTAGTGTTACTTAGAATATAGGATTGTATTGTTGTATATTGATATATACACCGTGTCCTATATATACAGGAGAGGACGCAATCACAAGGAAGCACAAGGAAGCGGACTGAAACCCTAATGGGCCATGGGCTAACAGGCCCATGTACAGAATAGACCAATTAACCTATTAACTAAATAGGCTAATATTCTAGCAGTGTTTATTAGAAATTATTAGACATGTATATTTTTCGTACCATAAAGTATATTTATATGAGGGGATTAGCCATATGTATATACCTATTTATAATTGTATAAGATGTGTACATGAGGGGGGGAAATGTTCGTAAAATCATTAAAACCATGAATATATACATGTAAAGTATAGTGGAGTTTATTACTTTTTAGCTGCCTAGACGTGGCAAGGAGTCCAGTCCTGGTGCCTTGCCGCCTTGATAATTATGCACATGAACAACTTCTATTGTGGATTGTTCAAGGCATACATGTAGGACAGAATTGTTCAGTCTATTCATAATATTGATTGTCATTTTATCCACTAGTTGCCTTGTAACCATTTATTATGAGTTCATTGTTTGCTTAAACGATCACCTATAAGAAGCTTCAGTTTTGAGTTTGTATCTTTATGACAGATATTTTATTACCTAAAATTCTAATTCAATAAAGATTCTTATGTCACAAATAGGATTTTTTGTGCACTGACGTCCATACTTATCTGGTATATAACATTCACACTTTTTTATTGGTACTTTTAATAGTAGTTTGAGAATTTCTTATGATAAATGACTGGAGATAGTTTTTGGCGTTTGTTATCTCTATATGTATACAGAAAAGGTCCTTTACTTACACAATAGGACATTGTACAATATCCATTCAATATTTGTTAGGCATTACTACAAAATCTTTGTTTTGTAATCCAAACTATGCATAACAATGTTTCTTTGATTTTTGACATCTGCTTATGTTAGCATGGCAACGATGGTTTTAAAAAAGCTGACATTATGATCATATTTATTATCTAATCACATGCAAAGAATGTTCATGATATTTTCACATGTAATTGATATAATATACCCCATACATGTGTTCCACACTGGTCCACTTGATAGTGTAAAAATGGATGCACAATATTATTGTGCCCATAAAATTTTATTTGAAAAATTGTCCTATCACGAGTGGAGTTTGTTTCTATTCAGACCATTGATAGTTTTTTTCCAATTGTATATTGCAACGTTTGGGCACTATTAAACATTTTTTTGATGCTTTTTTTATATAAAAGTTACTATAAAATTTATTCCATTATATATTATTATGGTTTTTGATGTTTGGAAAATGAATAGCTTTTAGTTGATTATATTATTTCGTCTTATTGCTTGAAGGCTGCTCGGATCCTTTTGGCTGAAGATAACTCTAGCCAAGCCATAAATACTGCTCCTGATGGCAATACATGCCCGCAACAACTTCTAGAACAAGCAGCTTCACATCTAGATGGTATTATGTGCATATTTGTTTGGTTCATTTAGATCCTTGCGAAATGATAAAACATAATATTCTGAGTTGTAATGCCATTGTTTATTCTTTCAAAAGTGATTTTTCACAATATTTCACACCTGCTTTAGGCAGGGGATCACCAATGAGATCCTGAGCTGACTAATTAGAGTTGTTGACTCAATCATGGTTTTGTTTCCTTTCAGAGATTTATCTCTTATCCCAATGACTTATTTTTAAGTTCTATGTTTTTTTGGTTTGATTTAATTAGTTGATAGTTAGATGATTTGCTGAACTGTTTGATTAGTTAGGGTTTTCTTTGTGTAGTATAAATACCATCCTTGGGCTACACGTCACGTGTTAAGGCATAAACTTAGGCAGCAAGGCGCCCCAGGGTGTGCGCCTTGCCATACCCCTCGCCTTGACTGCCTAAATCTTTTTTTCTTCAAATTGTCCCAATGTTCAACTAAAATACTCTTACATATGTCTTGTGTCAAATTTCATCTTTGTTTGTGATATAGTACTTATGATGCATATTTTTTAATGTCATGTTTTGTGCTATCATCCAGTTTCTATTTAGGAGCTAGGTTACGAATGGAGACATTCAATCTTAGTTTTAGATTCTATCTCTCTAACATTGTTCAAATTAGTTTTCTTGTCTTTGGCATTAATATTTACTATCTATTATTAGAAATTTATTTTGTTATCATTTGATACCATGAGGAGCAACTAAATATACATGTATATCTACACAAGTATAAGACATATTTAATGGTTTATGTATCTAAATGTTTCTTAATTTTCTATCTGTTACATTTTTTGGTTTATTCTCTTCCTATTTTTGGCACTAAGGTTCATCAAAATTACTCAAAATGTAACATGCATGAAGCACACATATGAAGCACACATATGATCTTTGGACAAAGGAGGACTCTGGTGTTATGACCTGGATGGTCAATAGTGCTGAACCTGGATGGACATGTGGGATCAACTTTCCGACGTTTACTCTCATCAGCAAAATGCGAAGAAAGTGTTTGAAATCTTCAAACACTTGGCCAAAAAAGAGTACACTAATACCGATTCTGTGGAGGACTATTACGATCAATGTTGTGCGCTCTGGGTTGAATTCGAGATCTACCACCTTCTCACTGCTGATATTAAAGAAATCCAACGTCAGTGCGACAAACTTCAGCTAATCCAGTTCCTTGCTGGGTTACCACACTCCTTTGCTGGTGTTGTTGATTAGATCCTCTCAAGCAATCCTCTGCCTGCCTTGAGAGATGTTCTGAAATGCGTACAACGCTCACCCTCTATCTCTCAAATTTCCCCTGATCCCTATGATTCAACTGCCTTTGCCGTTAGATTTAGTGATTCTTTCTGTGGTCGTGACTGTGGTCTTGTGCGTGGTCGCGGTCGCTCTACTGCTGGACCTGGTCGGAGGATCTTCCTCTTCTGGCTCTGAATCTTCCTCTTTTGAATAACGCTACTGCAACTTCTGTAAACGGACGAATCATACTAAAGACCGCTGCTGGATCAAGCATGGCAAACTTGCATGGGCAAATCAAGTCACGTCCGACCAGCCCGACACTGCTCCATCCTCGTCTGCCCCACCATTCTACATAATGGATCCGCTCTAAGTTTGAGAAATTACTCCAAGCTCGACTGGCTTCCTCCGATGAGGCCTCTCCTGATGGCAGTTCTACTCTTCTTGCATAGTCTGCTAAACATACATGGGTGATTGATTTTGGTGCAACCTCACATATTATTGGCAATCATACTTTATTTTCTAAACCGCATAAAACTTTGAATCTTTTTTGTCATTGTGAATCTCCATGCCAAGAATCTACTTAGCTTCACTAAGGTCTTTGATCTCTAATTTTACACCTACAAAAGATTTCATAATGAGGAACCAAAAATTAATGTTAGATGCAAAGCGTGTTTCAACTCCATTGGCTGCCCAATTCATGTTATCAAAATTGTGCTCTCCACAGTTTAATGAAGTGGACAAAGAGATGTCATACAACCTTATTCGTCGTTGCTAGCATCATGTATGTTATGATATGAACTAGACTGGACATTGCTCCTGTAGTACTTGTAGTTAGTCATGACATGGCTCATTCTAGCAAGGCATATTGGCAAGCAGTTAAGTGACTTCTGAGGCATTAGAGGGCACTTCAAGTACTTGCTAGTCTTTCCATGAGTTCTCGTCATCACGATGTGGTAGTGGACTCTTATTGTGTAGTTGACTTTGACAAGAGATCTCCTACCAGTAACACGTTCACGATGGTATCAACAAATCTCTCTCCGTAAGCCATTGTTGAAGGTAGCATTTTGCTACCATTAAACGAAAATATATGGCGTGAAAAAAAGCCGTAAAGAAGGTTTATCAGTTTATGGTTCAAGAGTTTGCCAAAGCAACTAGGTATCGATCAAGAAAAAATCATTGTTCATTAATAGTAGCATATATATTTTACTGAGTTTATTATTATTATTATTGTGTTATGGGCTTTAGACTTGTCTTGTCTTTTAGCCTCTTTCTTTTATCTCATATTGTTTGTCTCTGCTTTATTCTTTACTCTCTTGTCCTATAAAAGAGATATCATTGTTATTGCTTTACTCATCAAATAAGCATCTTTTTATTATTTTAGATGGTATCAGAGCAACTCGATCCCCCTTCTTAGCCCTTTCCACCCGAACTCCAATGCTAACCTCTGCCTAGCCGCTACCCCTCCCTCCTCCCTTTTTCCCCTTTGCAGCCCCCCCTCCGGCGCGCACACGCCCCGCTGACACCACCAGCAGCCACCCCCCTCCTCTTGTTGCCACCGCCACTCCCCACCCTCCCTCCTTCCCCCACCCCCTGCCAACCCTCCCAAAACCCTCTCTCCACCTCGCTGCCTCTCCTCCCTCTCCCCTAGCGTTGTCGCCACCCCCTCTTCATCCTGCCCGCCGCTGCCTCTTCCACACCTCAGCCCCGCCCATCTCCTCTTCCCTCCTACCCTCTCCATCTATCAACATATCTATCCCTTCGGCTATCCACCCCACTCACTCCATCTCTTCACCACTAGTCTTTGGACATCTCCAGTAACTTTCTAATAGTAGCACGTTGACGAGTTAATCGGATATCGCTCGTTGCCTTCCTACGCCTCATGGTGGAGTAAGTCTTCCTCCATGTTGGCATAGTTTTTCTGTCTCTTCTGCTGTCCCTGCGTGGGTTTATGAGATCTGATGCTTCAAATCTCCTGCTACTTTTTGCCCCCGTGCGGGTGTTACTAGTTCTTCGTCGAAGTCTACTATTGCCCATGTGTTGGGTTTTTGCTGCTCTTTTCTACCGACTGCTACGACTACCTATTACCTCCTGCCCGCTTCTGCATCCTGCATACTTTGTGACTCATAGCGTCCACCGATCCTCTCCGGAATCCGTGCGTCACTACTGTCAAGTTGGATGGATCCAACTATCACACACAGACTGCTTCTTTTGAGCTGTATGTTAAGGCTCTAGGATGCTACTCCCATCTTTCTATTGATGGTCCGGCTGCCCCTGCTGCAAATACTGATGATAAAATGAAGCACACATATGATCTTTGGACAAAGGAGGACTCTGGTGTTATGACCTGGATGGTCAATAGTGCTGAACCTGGATGGACATGTGGGATCAACTTTCCGACGTTTACTCTCATCAGCAAAATGCGAAGAAAGTGTTTGAAATCTTCAAACACTTGGCCAAAAAAGAGTACACTAATACCGATTCTGTGGAGGACTATTACGATCAATGTTGTGCGCTCTGGGTTGAATTCGAGATCTACCACCTTCTCACTGCTGATATTAAAGAAATCCAACGTCAGTGCGACAAACTTCAGCTAATCCAGTTCCTTGCTGGGTTACCACACTCCTTTGCTGGTGTTGTTGATTAGATCCTCTCAAGCAATCCTCTGCCTGCCTTGAGAGATGTTCTGAAATGCGTACAACGCTCACCCTCTATCTCTCAAATTTCCCCTGATCCCTATGATTCAACTGCCTTTGCCGTTAGATTTAGTGATTCTTTCTGTGGTCGTGACTGTGGTCTTGTGCGTGGTCGCGGTCGCTCTACTGCTGGACCTGGTCGGAGGATCTTCCTCTTCTGGCTCTGAATCTTCCTCTTTTGAATAACGCTACTGCAACTTCTGTAAACGGACGAATCATACTAAAGACCGCTGCTGGATCAAGCATGGCAAACTTGCATGGGCAAATCAAGTCACGTCCGACCAGCCCGACACTGCTCCATCCTCGTCTGCCCCACCATTCTACATAATGGATCCGCTCTAAGTTTGAGAAATTACTCCAAGCTCGACTGGCTTCCTCCGATGAGGCCTCTCCTGATGGCAGTTCTACTCTTCTTGCATAGTCTGCTAAACATACATGGGTGATTGATTTTGGTGCAACCTCACATATTATTGGCAATCATACTTTATTTTCTAAACCGCATAAAACTTTGAATCTTTTTTGTCATTGTGAATCTCCATGCCAAGAATCTACTTAGCTTCACTAAGGTCTTTGATCTCTAATTTTACACCTACAAAAGATTTCATAATGAGGAACCAAAAATTAATGTTAGATGCAAAGCGTGTTTCAACTCCATTGGCTGCCCAATTCATGTTATCAAAATTGTGCTCTCCACAGTTTAATGAAGTGGACAAAGAGATGTCATACAACCTTATTCGTCGTTGCTAGCATCATGTATGTTATGATATGAACTAGACTGGACATTGCTCCTGTAGTACTTGTAGTTAGTCATGACATGGCTCATTCTAGCAAGGCATATTGGCAAGCAGTTAAGTGACTTCTGAGGCATTAGAGGGCACTTCAAGTACTTGCTAGTCTTTCCATGAGTTCTCGTCATCACGATGTGGTAGTGGACTCTTATTGTGTAGTTGACTTTGACAAGAGATCTCCTACCAGTAACACGTTCACGATGGTATCAACAAATCTCTCTCCGTAAGCCATTGTTGAAGGTAGCATTTTGCTACCATTAAACGAAAATATATGGCGTGAAAAAAAGCCGTAAAGAAGGTTTATCAGTTTATGGTTCAAGAGTTTGCCAAAGCAACTAGGTATCGATCAAGAACAAATCATTGTTCATTAATAGTAGCATATATATTTTACTGAGTTTATTATTATTATTATTGTGTTATGGGCTTTAGACTTGTCTTGTCTTTTAGCCTCTTTCTTTTATCTCATATTGTTTGTCTCTGCTTTATTCTTTACTCTCTTGTCCTATAAAAGAGATATCATTGTTATTGCTTTACTCATCAAATAAGCATCTTTTTATTATTTTAGATGGTATCAGAGCAACTCGATCCCCCTTCTTAGCCCTTTCCACCCGAACTCCAATGCTAACCTCTGCCTAGCCGCTACCCCTCCCTCCTCCCTTTTTCCCCTTTGCAGCCCCCCCTCCGGCGCGCACACGCCCCGCTGACACCACCAGCAGCCACCCCCCTCCTCTTGTTGCCACCGCCACTCCCCACCCTCCCTCCTTCCCCCACCCCCTGCCAACCCTCCCAAAACCCTCTCTCCACCTCGCTGCCTCTCCTCCCTCTCCCCTAGCGTTGTCGCCACCCCCTCTTCATCCTGCCCGCCGCTGCCTCTTCCACACCTCAGCCCCGCCCATCTCCTCTTCCCTCCTACCCTCTCCATCTATCAACATATCTATCCCTTCGGCTATCCACCCCACTCACTCCATCTCTTCACCACTAGTCTCTGGACATCTCCAGTAACTTTCTAATAGTAGCACGTTGACGAGTTAATCGGATATCGCTCGTTGCCTTCCTACGCCTCATGGTGGAGTAAGTCTTCCTCCATGTTGGCATAGTTTTTCTGTCTCTTCTGCTGTCCCTGCGTGGGTTTATGAGATCTGATGCTTCAAATCTCCTGCTACTTTTTGCCCCCGTGCGGGTGTTACTAGTTCTTCGTCGAAGTCTACTATTGCCCATGTGTTGGGTTTTTGCTGCTCTTTTCTACCGACTGCTACGACTACCTATTACCTCCTGCCCGCTTCTGCATCCTGCATACTTTGTGACTCATAGCGTCCACCGATCCTCTCCGGAATCCGTGCGTCACTACTGTCAAGTTGGATGGATCCAACTATCACACACAGACTGCTTCTTTTGAGCTGTATGTTAAGGCTCTAGGACGCTACTCCCATCTTTCTATTGATGGTTCGGCTGCCCCTGCTGCAAATACTGATGATAAAATGAAGCACACATATGATCTTTGGACAAAGGAGGACTCTGGTGTTATGACCTGGATGGTCAATAGTGCTGAACCTGGATGGACATGTGGGATCAACTTTCCGACGTTTACTCTCATCAGCAAAATGCGAAGAAAGTGTTTGAAATCTTCAAACACTTGGCCAAAAAAGAGTACACTAATACCGATTCTGTGGAGGACTATTACGATCAATGTTGTGCGCTCTGGGTTGAATTCGAGATCTACCACCTTCTCACTGCTGATATTAAAGAAATCCAACGTCAGTGCGACAAACTTCAGCTAATCCAGTTCCTTGCTGGGTTACCACACTCCTTTGCTGGTGTTGTTGATTAGATCCTCTCAAGCAATCCTCTGCCTGCCTTGAGAGATGTTCTGAAATGCGTACAACGCTCACCCTCTATCTCTCAAATTTCCCCTGATCCCTATGATTCAACTGCCTTTGCCGTTAGATTTAGTGATTCTTTCTGTGGTCGTGACTGTGGTCTTGTGCGTGGTCGCGGTCGCTCTACTGCTGGACCTGGTCGGAGGATCTTCCTCTTCTGGCTCTGAATCTTCCTCTTTTGAATAACGCTACTGCAACTTCTGTAAACGGACGAATCATACTAAAGACCGCTGCTGGATCAAGCATGGCAAACTTGCATGGGCAAATCAAGTCACGTCCGACCAGCCCGACACTGCTCCATCCTCGTCTGCCCCACCATTCTACATAATGGATCCGCTCTAAGTTTGAGAAATTACTCCAAGCTCGACTGGCTTCCTCCGATGAGGCCTCTCCTGATGGCAGTTCTACTCTTCTTGCATAGTCTGCTAAACATACATGGGTGATTGATTTTGGTGCAACCTCACATATTATTGGCAATCATACTTTATTTTCTAAACCGCATAAAACTTCTGCTATTCCGCCTCTTACTCTTGCCGATGGTCTTGAAACACCGGTTTCTGGAATTGGGAATATCTGCACTCGTGGTCGTCTTTTATTACGCTCAACTCAACCCGGATGGTGTTATATTTTAGGATCTGCGCACGAGGATGAAGATTGGTTTGGGCCACAAGGGACTAGACGACCTATACTACTTAGATATGCCGAAGACTTCTGCTCTACTGACTACTTTTGTGACCGACCTCCACTAGCACTATCGATTGGGACACCTTTCACTTGCTAAGTTAAAGCATTTACTGCTTGGTATTTCTGATTCAGTTTTTCATTGTGAAACATACCAGTTGGGCAAAAAGACTAGATCTACTTTTCCCAAAATAAATACTATATTTGTTCAAAACATCCATTTGATATAGTACATGCTTACATTTGGGGCCCCTTTTATTATTTTAAAATTAACATAGTCAGAATGCCGTGCATCTTAATCAAAGTTCAATTGTTTCATGAGAAAAAAAGCACATTGACATTAAGTACAACTATGAAAGGGGAATCAAACGAAGGTCAAACTCAAATAAAGAAGATTGGTACGTTTGAGAATCTAGTCGATGTAATGACAATGACTCTTCCATTAGCTAAGTTTTGAGATTAGATCAATATTGCCTAGTTTACTTTTGCCTGACCTTTGCCTGTGCTGAGCACATGGAGGAGATGGTATTTTACTTTTAGTTTATGATGATTTAATAAGATAAGTAGACCGTTTCTAGATCTACTACCAACAATTGTCGCAACTCCTAATATTAACTTTAACCTCTCCAACATATGCGTATAAAACAAGGTGAAGTTTGTTGAGAGAGTGTCGTAAACTCTCAAGAAGAGTTTTGTTTGACCATCCAAACGCATATCGATGTCCGCATGCTATAATACGAGCATCATATTATCACAGACGGTCATGACATGCTCATGACTTTAGAGTATATGCAATGACAGATGAAGATACCTACTAGGATGCTTGGTACAAGAGAAATTTTACTCTTCATCATCCATGTTGATATGACGAGTGGGTTCTTTAGAGCATTCCTCACTTTAGACAATGTTTTAAATATGCTATAGGTTGGGGGAGCCATGAAGCTCGTATCATGTTACTATGTAGTGACCCTTCTTGCCATAGTAGGTCCACTCAGGTTGGCCCCTTCCAGTGGAATATCCTCTTCTACCGCCACAACACGCCGCTGTGTGAAGGATATGTTGGCGGGGCCTTCGGAAATAAGAGTGGAAAAATCCTTAGAGGGATCTGTCGAAGAACACTGGGAATCTAAAGGTTCTCTAGATCTGGCTATCTTGCTCTGGGAAGGTGCACTAGACACATTAATATGCTTTTATCAGGGTAGGAAGTCATGCTTTAGATAGGATCAGGCTCTTGTCGCCTTCCTTTTGCATGCAAAGACTCGCAACAAACTTCATGGATGCCATTTGATATTTCTATTTATGAAGTTTGATTGGATCAATATAGACTGGAAGAAGAGTGTTCAAGTCATTCACGGTACGAGTGACCTCACTGAAATACTGTTGTAGACTCTTGTCATCTTGATGAAGATTGCACATGTCCACTATCATACCGTACATCCTTGAAGTGTTGCCTGAATACATAAGTTGGAGATAATCCCATACCGCCTTGCAACTAGTGAGGTGTCAAAAGATGTTTTCCATGGTGGCTCAATAGAATTTTTTAGAGCAGAGAGGGTTGCCATCATGCTGGTTGCACTGAGAGGAAGACTCAAATGTTTGTAAATCATCTGTAAGATGCTTCTCCTTCGCTTACCCATAAACCAAACCTTAACCTTGCAACTCCAACTGCTGCATAAGCGGTCGCATACAAGGTTCATACCACCTATCGAACCACATACTGGAAATTCCCCCCAAAAGGGACCAAGCCGCATAATCGGCCGCACAACTGCATAAAAGGCCGATGATTCCTTTATTTTTAGACAAACGTGTTTCCATTTCTTCTTTTTTACATTTACATTCATCAATGTTTATTTATATTTAGATCATAGTGCATGTTTGTATTTATCTAAGTTGTGATAATTGCATATTTGCAAGATTGCATCCATTATTCTTGTAATTGTACTATTTAGATACACAATTGGGTAAATAAAATATGTAAATTCATGATTAATATACAAACACATATATTAATTAATAAATAAAAAAACCAAAATCGGATATACTCCTGCATATCGCATATACTCTACAAGGTGACCTCCCTGAACGCATAACACATCGCTTTTTAAAACACTAGACGCCAGTGCTTGAACTTGCATCCATCAAGTTGAGGTTGCGATGACGTAATTCTTAACAACGAGGGGATCATGTTGAGAGGTTTCCTCGAATTTCTTATTATCTGACATTGCGTTGTCGTTGCAAGTATTCTCAAAGAAGAACAAGATGAGGACACATCATACTCAGACAAACCATGTTAGAAGCAACCACACTATATGGCCTCATTAACATGACATGTTGATGTATAAGAATCTACAACTGTAGGCGAGCACACTGTGTGAACAATGGGACACACCATGTTGTTGTATAGGAGTTCACTAGTGATGGTGAACATGCCGTGTTTGATAAAGACACATCATGTTTGAGAAGACGAATCAATTTCCTGAGCTGGCACGAGTCTTTTCTAGAAGAGAACACGTCGTGTTGATTTTAGGGATGCATCTGATCTTACACAAGCCATGCTCGGACCACAACTTGTTGTGTAGCTGCCACTAGGATTTTGAAGCCCTATTATTGAGGACACGTGTGTAGTGACCAACACGTTGATGTAGTACACACACCATAGTTGCATACCTATGAATGCAAACAACGAAGATCTGATACTCTTTAGACTATTTTTGTTTTCATTTGCTTTATTGAGATTGTGTTTGGTGTTCCATTATTTGGGCTTTTGATAGTTGTCTGGTTTAGTTCACATTGGTTACCACCCGATTTATCCTTGTTTTTAATAGAAGATACACTTGAAGAATATGAGTTGTTCCCTTTTGCCTTAATTTGTGTTTATATTATTTTTCCTGTAGGGTTTATAGTACATGTCATATCTGTCGCCTATGGATGCGTAGGACCCTAACCCTAACAATGAAATGCCATGTTTATTGATTGACACGGTGTGTTTGCTGTTATTAGGGAAAATCTAACCATATTTGTCAAGGTGCGTAGTCGACGACCCAATTTTCTTAGGCAACTAGGTTGACTAGTCGGACATCCAGGCGTAGGAAATTTATACATATATGTTAAACAGTGTTTTATATAAGTTCTTTATATTCACTTGTTATTTTCTATTCTATGAGGGCCTCTATGTAATTGTTCTCTTTATAAATGTACGGGTTACACACATTGTGCACCCTAACCCTTACAGACAAATCAAGATTGTACCAGAGTAGGTGCTCTAGCCGCCGCCCCCTCTCTCTTCCCCGACTGCGTCCCCCTGCCCGCCCGCCAACTCCCTCGCGCCGCCCAGCCCGCCGCCCCCCGCCGCCGGCTGCCGCCGCTTCCGCGGCGCTAGCCCGCCGCCATGAGGCATGGTGCGCCCGCTGTTGCCGCCGGAGGCCCTCTGAGTGTGGGGCTAGCTTGTTAGTGCAACCCACATGATTGTAGTATAGCCTCCAACTGTTCATGTTGAGGCTCTTCAGAGCCCTACCCCTTTTTGCCCGCGTCGGCCCTTGAGCCGCCAGATTCTCTGCTGCGCCTCGACGTAGTCTTCATGTAAGCTGGTCCTTCCAGTTGCTCTATTTGCCTACTGTCGCCTAGCTAGAGGATCTAGGCGGTTTTGAATCCTGCTGCTGTTATCTGCCTTTTTGGACTCGGTCTCCCTCATGGCTTCCTCCCATGAGGACTTTCGTCATCAAGTAACTACTGTGACGCTAGATGGGCGCAACTACCAACATTGGGTTTGCTCCATGGAGATCTTTGCGAAGTCACAAGGCAAGCATTCTCATCTGACTGAGGCTCCGCCTCCCGCTCCGCCCAGTACTGCCGAGTCCAAGGACAAAAAGATATATGATGACTGGGTCAAGGATGTCGACTGTGATGATGTGGATTCTGAACATCAGTGAAACTCGCATCAACGTTACTCTACTTCGTCTCCCGACTGCCAAGGAGATGTGGGATCAACTGGCCAACACCTACTCACATAGTAAGAATTCGAAGAAGGTGTTTGATCTGAACAAACAGTTGTCCCGTCTGCACTTCACTGGATTAGATATTGCTGACTATTTTTCGACCTTTAAAGGGGTCTAGGCTGAGCTTGAGAATCTTCATCCCTTATCTACTGACTTAGCCACGTTGCAACGACAACGACATGAACTCCAGGTTATCCAGTTCCTCTGCGGCCTTCCTGAATCATATGCTGGTGTGGTTGGCCAGATTCTCGCTAGTGATCCTTTACCCATGTTGGAGTGTGCTTTTCAGCATCTACAACGATTGCCGGCTTCCTCGTCAGATCTGCCTTCCAACACTGGTGACACTACTGCTCTTGCTGGTATGTCTGGCCGTGGTCGTGGTAGGGGTCGCGGTTGACCTCCGAGCAACCGTTCTTCTGCTCCTGGACAGGGACGTGGGTCGCTTGGCCGTGGCTCATCTGCTGATGCTTTTGGAGGTGCCGCTACTAAGCGATACTGTGACTTCTGTGGCCGCAACAACCATATTGAAGACAAATGTTGGAAGAAACATGGCACACCTGCGTGGGCCAATGCTGCGTCTGAGGGTGCTTCTCAGACACCTTCTGCTGCTCCCTCAACTGCCTTTACTGTTGAGTTCATCCGCTCCGAGGTGGAACGTCTCCTGCTTGAGAGGGCTGGTGCTTCCTCCTCATCTGCTGTTGAATCCAGAGCTCACACTGTCACTTACACTGGTTGTGATTATGCCTTCTTGAGTGCTCCTTCTTCTCGTACTGGTAATACCAAATGGGTGATCGACTCTGGAGCCTCTTCTCATATATTTGGCAACTGTTCTTTTTTTTAATAGACATTCTAAGCCTTGTTCTAAATCTGTTGTTATGCTTGCTGGTTGTTCTAAATCTGCTGTATCTGGAATTGGTGATTTCTTTGCTCAAGTCTTTCCGCGATCTTCTTTATATGTGCCAAATTTTCCGCTAAACTTGCTATCTGTCAGTAAAATTGTACGCAATCTGAACTACAGTCTGACCTTTGCACCGGGTACTTGTATTTTTCAGGACCTTCGCATGAGGATGAAGATTGGTGGGGGGCATGAAGGACCTGATGAACTCTACTACTTGGATGAGTTGAAACGGATTGGCACTACGACTCTGACTTCAACATTATCATCTTCTGTTTCCGCATTATAATGGCAACTTAGACTTGGGCATCCATCAGCTGATAAATTAAAACATGTTATTTCTGGTGTAGGCACACAGTTTTCAGTGCGAGGCATGTCAGTTAGGCAAACAGTCTAGAACTGTATTTCCCAAAAAATCTCAGATTGGTAGCAAAAATATTTTTGATTTGGTGCATGCTGATGTATGGGGTCTTTGTCATGTTCCTAGTTTGTCTGGCAATAAATATTTTATTTTGTTCATTGATGATTACTCCCGTGCTATTTGGTTGTTTCTGTTGAAAGATAGATCCCAAGATCTGCCTACTATTAAGTTCTTCTTTGTTGAAATTAAAACTCAGTATTCTATGCGTAGGAAAATCCTGCATACTGATAATGCATCGGAGTTTGTTCAAAAAAATGTTGAATTATTTTGTCGTTCTGTGGGTACAATTCATCAGACTTCTTGTGCTTATACACCTCAACATAATGGTGTTGCTGAAAGGAAAAATAGGCATTTATTTGAAGTTACTGGAACTATCATGCTGCATTCTAATGTTCCCAAACATTTTTGGCCAGAACTGGTTATTACTACCTATTTTCTGATAATTGTATGCCTTCCTCTGTTATTGGGAATAAAATTCTTGTACAAGTACTCCAACCCAATCTTCTTCTGTTTTCTGTACCTCCGAGAATTTTTGGGTCGACTTCTTTTGTTCGCTTCCTTGGACCTACTCAAGACAAGTTGTCTCCTCGAGCTGAAAAATGCATTTTTCAGGGATACTCACAGACTCAGAAAGGTTACCATTGCTATAGTCCTGTTACTAAAAAATGTTTACGAGTAGTGATGTTTTTTCTTTGAGGACACTCCATACTACTCTACTAAGGGGAACATGTTGAGTTCAGATTTGATTGCAGCGCCTCTGCCCATTATTAGTGATTCTACCTCTGCAGTACAACCTGATGAGACTATGTCTCCTCTCATTGTTTACCAACGTAGGAATCGGCCGCCGCAACCTACTCCTGCCCAAGACCCCCCCCCATTGACAACCAACCTTCTTCTTCAGAAGGTCCTGCCCCTACTGAGGTAACTTCTGATCTAGATTTACCTATTGCTCTCAGGAAAGGGTACTAGATCATGTACATCTCATAATATTGCTAATGATGTCTCTACTGCTCATCTGAGTGTTCATGTTAGTAATTTTGTTGCTGCTCTCTCTGCTGTCTCTGTACCCAAAAATGTGCATGACGCATTACATAGTACGACCTGGACACAAGCCATGACTGAGGAGATGGCTGCTCTCACTCACAGAGTTACCTGGGATCTGGTTGATCCTCCTATTGCTTGCAAACCTGTTGGATGTCGTTGGGTTTACACTGTCAAGTATCCTCCTGATGGAACCTATTGAACGCCTGAAGGCCCGCCTCGTGGAAAACGGGTACACTCAGACTTATGGTATTGATTACTTTGAAACTTTTTCTCATGTTGCTAGGCTAAATTCTATGCGAGTTCTGCTCTTCGTGGAAATCAATCTAGATTGACCCCTTATCCAACTGGACGTGAAGAATGCCTTCCTTTATGGTGATCTCCAAGAGGAGGTCTATATGGAGCAACCACCTGGGTTTGTTGCTCAGGAGGAATCACATAAAGTCTGCCGCCTCAAAAAGTCTATTTATGGACTCAAGCAGAGTCCTCATGCCTGGTTTGATAAACTGAGCAAGATTCTGTCTACTTATGGCTTTCTCAGATGGCATGTTGATCATTCTGTCTTTAGTAAAAAGACGTCCTCTAGTATTGTGGTTCTTATTGTGTATGTTGATGACATTATTTTATCTGGCAGTGATCTCTCTGCAATTAATGCTACTAAAGCCTACTTATGCAAGCATTTTGTCACTAAAGATCTTGGTAAACTGAGATATTTTTTGGGGATTGAAGTTTCTAGGATTGCTAATGCTCTTGTTCTATCACAACAAAAGTATGTTTTTGATCTTCTATAGGAAACTGGCATGCTTGGAGCTTGGCCTACTTAGACACCTCTAGATCCTAATGTGAATTGGGATGATAATGCACCACATAAAACAGATTTTTAAGGAGACGTGTATGATATCATAGGTATATCTACATATACGTATATACATATTAAAATTACAGTCCTTTTAATGCGGGACATTCCCCATTAAATAAATTTTCGACTCCCACGCAGACTATGCGGGGTGCACAGGGGTAGCGCCCCTGTGCGGGGATCCCGCTGTCCGGTCAGCGGGCGGGGGTCGAGGGGAGGCCGCCCCTTGCGGGGTCTCAGGGGCAGAGTCCCTGAAAGGTCTACGGAATTTTACAACCGTACACTTAGGAAAATCAGTATTTTCCATAGTTGACCCCGTCCGAAACGTAAAAAATAGAAGCCTGCGGCGTATGTAGAATTAGGTTTAGATTTGCACATTAGCAGTTTTGATTCGTATCGTATGCAACATAGAAAACAGTATACAATGATTTGATCATATCAAAACGAATCGAAATACGCCGTAGATCGACACTGCTCTGATACCACTGTTTCGTTTTGTGGAGAAATCATGCGCAGCGGAAGCAACAAAAATAAATTTCCACGCAACCCGAAATAGGATCTCGTCGACATCAGCGTATTCAGAAAGAGTGTTCGCGGGATATACCTTATTGCGGAGCAAGTCCGGCGATGTCTTACTGCACGATGGTGTGTAACGATGTTGGCCTACATGGACGGTACTTCTCTCCTGTTCGCTGAGTGCGTCGCGGGAAGATCCGGCGGCGCCCCTTTCGTGCGGTGAAGTGCGCCGCTCGTAGCGCGTATGGATGGTCGTTGACGTCCTCCGAACGCAGACGGCTCAACGTCTGCGTCTCTACTTCGTCCACGCGGATGGACTGGAACTCCACGTCGCGCTTCTTAAGCCGGTGGGGAAGGAGTAGCCTCTGTGTGGCGACGTGCTAGCGTCGCGGTGCTTTCCTTTCTCTCCTGCTTTATGCAATGGATGCAAAAGAATTAGACCAATAACTTAAGAAGTTAGAATATAATTGAGTCATTGAGAGAATCATATACCTGCTTTATGCAATGGATGCAAAAGCATATTTGTCCAACGATTCTCATAAATTTTTATGTATTGCTCATTGGACCTAGGAGTTGCTTCTTTGATATTGTCCACCATTGAGGTCATTGCATCATAAAGGAAAGGCATTGTTGCAGTTTTGTCACCATCTACGAGCCTCAATACTTTGACAATGGGTTCCATTATTTTCAGCACTCTAGTAACCTTATCCCAAAAAGGTCGGCTGGCAATCAACTACTCAATTCTTTTGCCAACAGGGGTGTTGTGCTCCTTCATGGAGGTCCACTCCACTCCATTGAAGAGCCTCCTAAGTCCATCCTTTTTGGACTTTAACGATTGTAAAACAAGAAAATTTGTTGCATATCTAGTTGCCCCTGTTCTAATAAGATCACCACTACAGTGCTCAGGTCGCCTCATGGCATTTAGCATAAAAGAATGGTTGTAGATGAATCCCGTTATCAACCTACCATCAATGACAACAGATTTGATGAAATTAATTGATCCCATGTCCTTCAGAATGAGATCTATGCAATGGGCAGCACATGGTGTCCAGTAGACCAGATATTTCTTCATTAAACTCTCGCCGGCCTTCTTAAAGGCAGTAGCATTATCAGTAACAATCTGCACCACATTCTCCACACCAATTTGCTTCATGTATGTCTTCATTAATTTCTTTAGGTATCTGTGGTTCCTGACCTCACCTGAAGCATCAACAGAATCTAGAAAAACTGTGGATCCACGACAATATGCAAGAAAGTTGATAATTTGTCTTCTATTTCCACTAGTCCACCCATCACACATAAGCGTGACGCCATATTCAGCCCACATGTGTTTTTGGTCTAAAATCCATGCTTGTAGATCCTTCTTCTCTAGTGGAAAATACTTGTTCATTAATTCATATGATCTGGGGGCCTTGATGCCCCTACCAGACTCCCATATCACATCTACCATATGCTGCAGATAGGGTTTAGTTGCAACATGTGCAGGTATACCATGAGCAAAGAACTTACCCACTGCCTTGCCAACCTTTTCTTTTGCACCATTAAACATTGCTTTGAGGCTTTTTTGCCTAGCCTCAGGTTTCCTAACCCCTGGTTCATCAACATTCCTTAATCTCACACTAGCAGAACGGAAAAGTGTATCAATGCCTCCTTTCTTCCTTTTACTATAACCAGCTCGGTCTTCATCGTATTCGTCGTCATCTTCTAGGTCAACAACAGGAATACGTGCAGTCCCACTGCCTCCACCTGCACCAGATGACCCATACCTCCTTGTAATTTGAGCTGCCTCCCTTTCCCACTCACTTCTGCGAGAATCTCTAATAGCACGTCTATACATACTGTTAATATATGTGTTGCTTTATTTATGTTATGTTATTTTCCATTATATCTGGAACTTTCTGTAATTGTTACTTTTCTATGAATAGAAGGGTGCACACATTGTGCAACCCTAAGCCTACCATCCCTTGTCTACTGATCTGGCTACTATGCAACGACAACGACATGAGTTACAAGTATTCCAGTTCCTCTGTGGCTTACCTGATTCCTATGTCGGGGTGGTGGATCAGATTCTCGCCAGTGATCCGCTGCCTACTCTTCAGACTGTCTTTCAGAGACTACAACGCTTGGCTGCATCGTCATCTGAGACTCTTACTGATACTGGGGATTTGACTGCTTTTGTTGCGATGTCTGGTCGTGGTCGTGGCCGTGGACGCGGTCGTTCATATGATGCATGTCCTCCTCTTGGTACTGGCAGGGGGAGGAATTATGCGGGTCGTGGAGCATCCTCTGGATCTACTACTGCTGCTGCTCGTCCTCAGACTAGCCAACGCTTCTGCAACTTCTGGGGCCGGTCTAATCATGTTGAAGACAAGTGCTGGGAAAAGTATGGTAAACCTGCATGGGCCAATGCGGCCAGTGACACTACTGCTACTTCAGAGACACCTACCCAGCCTGTTCTGTCTGATGACTCGGGTACTGCCACTGCAGATTATATTCGTACTAAGGTGGAGCGCCTACTACGTGAGCGTACTGGCTCCTCTTCTACTTCCACTACAAGTGGACTGTGGAGCCCATGCTGCGACCTACTCGGGTTGTGATACTGCCTTCCTCAGTACTCCATCGTCTAGTGCTGGTAATACAAAATGGGTTATCGATTCGGGCGCATCGTCTCACATTTCTGGAAATCTAGCTTTATTTAGAAATTTATCTAGACCAGCTACTGCTTCTTCTGTCATGCTTGCTGATGGTTCTAAGTCTGCAGTTTCTGGGGTTGGAGACATTGTATCTAAGTTTCTTCTGAAGTCGGCTGTATATGTGCCTCGTTTTCCGCTAAATTTATTATCTAGTTAGTAAAATCTTACGCAGCCTGCAATGTAGCCTGACCTTTATACCTGGTTCGTGTGTTTTTCAGGACCTTCGCACGAGGACGAAGATTGGTGGGGGGTATGAAGGATCTGATGGACTCTTTTATCTGGATGATCTGCCAAGACTGGACAAGGTTGCATTGACTTCTACTTTATCGACATTATCTGCATCAGTCTCTGCATTACAACGGCACTACTGTCTTGGACACCCTTCTTCTGAAAAACTAAGACATGTTATTTCTAGTATTGGCACTCATAAGTTTCAGTGTGAATCATGTCAGTTAGGGTAACAGACTAGGGCTGTTTACGCTAAACGTCCTCATAGTAGTATCAAAAACATTTTTGATCTTGTTCATGCTGATGTATGGGGACCTTGTAATGTGCCTAATTTGTCTGGCTACAAATACTTTTTACTATTTATTGATGATTTCTCTCGGACCACTTGGTTGTTTCTGTTGAAAAGTAGGTCTGAAGTGCTGTCTACTATTAAATTCTTTTTTGCTGAGGTGAAAACACAATATGCTCTGCTTGTTGAAGTTTTTCGTATTGGTAATGCACTTGAGTTTGTCCAAAAAGATGTTGCAATGTTTTGTCGTTCTGTTGGCACTTTACATCAAACTTCTTGTGCATATACACCACAACAAAATGGAGTAGCTGAGAGGAAAAATAGACATTTGTTAGAAGTTGCTAGAACTATTATGATGCACTATCATGTACCCAGATTGTTCTGGCCTGAAGCAATATTGACTTCCTGTTTCTTAATTAATCAGATGCCTTCCTCTGTGATTGGAAATAAAGTACCTGTCCAAATTCTACAACCTGATGCACCCTTATTTACTGTACCTCCTCGGATTTTTGGCTGTACGTGTTTTGTGAGATTGCTTGGTCCTACTCATGATAAATTATCTCCCCGTGCTGAGAAATGTATTTTCTTAGGGTATTCTCATACACAAAAAGGATATAGATGCTATAGTCCTACTGCAAAGAAATGGTTTATCAGCAGTGATGTTGTCTTCTTTGAGAATACCCCATACTACTCATCTAGCGGAGATAGTCTGGAGCCTGATATTATTGCTCCCCCTCTGCCTATTACTATTGAATGTGTGTCTGAGAATTCTGATCAAATGCCACCTAAGAATACGACACCACCTCTTCTTGTTTATCAGCGCAGGAACATGCCTCCACCTGAACAAGTACCCCCCACTCAACATCAATCTCCTCCTCAAGAAGGTCCTGCCACACCTGAGGTAATTTCTGACCTGGATATACCTATTGCTCTTAGAAAGGGAACTCGTTCCTGCACTTCTCATAACATTGCTAACCATGTATCTACTGCACATCTGAGTATTCATGCTAGCAATTTTGTCTCTACTTTATTTGCTCACTATTTTGAAAAATACTCATGATGCCTTGCAAAGTACAGCCTGGACTTCTGCTATGCAAGAAGAGATGCGTGCTGTTACTGACAGACAAACTAGGGAGTTGGTGGATCCACCTCCTCAATGTAAGCCTGTAGGTTGCAGATGGGTATATGCTGTTAAATATCAACTTGATGGTACTATAGAACGGCTGAAGGCACACTTGGTTGCAAAAGGGTATACACAGACTTATGGTATTGATTACTTTGAAACTTTTTCTCCTGTTGCCCGCCTTAATTCAGTCAAAATTCTTCTTTCTATTGCGATTAATCTGGACTGGCCTCTGCTGCAATTAGATGTTAAGAATGCTTTCCTGTATGGTGATCTGCAAGAGGAAGTGCATATGGAGCAACCCCCTGGATTTGTTGCTCAGGGGGAGTCACACAGTCTGCAGGTTGAAGAAGTCTATTTATGGGCTCAAACAGAGCCCTCGTGCCTGGTTCGATAAATTAAGCAAAATTCTGATTGCTTTTGGGTTTCTGAGATCTCAAGTGGATCATTCTATTTTTACTAAGAAGACCTCTACTGGCATTGTAATTCTTATTGTCTATGTGGATGATATTGTTCTTTCTGGCAGTGACTCTATTGCTATTCAGGATACTAAAGCCCATCTCTGCAAGCACTTTGCTACTAAAGACTTGGGGTAAACTGCGGTATTTTCTGGGCATAGAGGTATCCAAAACCTCTAATGCACTAGTGTTGTCTCAGAGGAAATATGTTCTAGATCTTTTACAGGAAACTGGTATGCTTGGAGCTAGACCTGCTGACACTCCTCTAGATCCCAATGTCAATTGGGATGATGATTCGTCTCCATCTTTTGTTGATAATAAAAAGTACAGGAGATTGATTGGTATAATGATATACTTAACTGTGACTAGAGCTGACATATCTACTTCTGTGGGACTTCTTAGCAGGTACCTAGATAAACCCAGACAGTGCCACTGGGATGCACTATGTCATATTCTGCGATATCTAAAAAAGTCTCCTGGCAAGGGACTTCATTACAGGAAAAATGGGCACTGCTCTTTAGAAGGGTATTCTGATTCTGATTATGCAGGGAGTTGGATTGACAGGAAATCCACTTTTGGCTATTGTACCTATGTTGGAGGCAATCTAGTCACATGGAGATCCAAGAAACAAAATGGGTTGCCAGATCTAGTGCTGAAGCTGAATATAGGGCTATGGCCCATACTGTTTGTGAGCTGCTTTGGGTACGCTCTCTTCTTAAAGACTTCGGTGTTGAGTCTTCTTCTGCTATACCCATGCACTGTGATAATAAAGCTGCTATCTTTATTGCCAACAATCCTGTCTATCGTGAGCGCACCATGCATATCGAGGTCGACTGTCATTTTATTCGGGAATCTATTCTTACTGGCAAGATCTGCACACCTTTACTCGATCTGAAGACCAGGTTGCTGATATCTTCACCAAACTGCTGCCTAAGAAGCATTTCAGCGCTTTGATGGACAAGTTGGGCATGATTGACATCTATGCTCCAACTTGAGGGGGAGTGTTAATATATGTGTTGCTTTATTTATGTTATGTTATTTTCCATTATATCTGGACTTTTCTGTAATTGTTACTTTTCTATAAATAGAAAGGTGCACACATAGGCGCTCCACCTCAGCACGAATGTAATCCGCAGTGGTAGTACCCGAGTCATCAGACAGAACAAGCTGGGTAGGTGTCTCTGAAGTAGCAGTAGTGTCACTGGCCGCATTGGTCCATGCAGGTTTACCATACTTTTCCCAGCACTTGTCTTCAACATGATTAGACCGGCCATAGAAGTTGCAGAAGCGTTAGCCAGTCTGAGGACGAGCAGCAACAGTAGTAGATCCAGAGGATGATCCACGACCCACATAATTCCTCCCTCTGCCAGTACCAAGAGGAGGACGAGCATCATATGAACGACCGCGTCCACGGCCACGACCACGACCCGACATCGCAGCAAAAGCAATCGAATTCCCAGTATCAGTAGGAGTCTCAGATGACGATGTAGGGAAACGCTGTAGTCTCTGAAAGGCAGTCTGAAGAAGCAGCGGATCACTGGCGAGAATCTGATCCACCACACTGGCATAGGAATCATGTAAGCCACAGAGGAACTGGACTACTTGCAACTCCTGTCGCTGTCGTTGCATAGTAGCCAGATCAGTAGACAAGGGATGGTAGGCCTCCAACTCCCTCCACAATCCCTTGAAAGCAGAGAAAATACCGTCAGATCAGAACCAGAGAAACGCAGACGACTGAGTTGGTGTCTCTGAAGAGAAAAAACCCACGTAGGGGCAGCAGAGAAGAGAAAAAACCTACGCCAACATGGAGGATCAGTCACTCCACCATGAGGCGCAGACAGACAGAGAGGATGAAGCCCGTTACGCTGTCAACGTGTCAGAACTGGAAAGTTACCGAGGCTGTCCGGAGATTTCGGAAAGAGAAACGGAGCTAGACGGAGGAGCCTGTTGTGGATTAGGCCACAAGGATGGAGGTTATTAGGGGATTAGAGGTGGATGGAGGGCTGCGGAGGGGTGGACGGCGTTACTGTAGCGGCGACGGGGCTACTGTAGCAGTACTGTAGCGGTGGAAAAAAGGAGCTTTCGGAGTGTGGCGGCGGCTAGGGTTGGTGGAGATAGATAGGGATTAGGTTTAAGGTGGATCGGCCCGCTCTTTTACCATGTGAAAGACAATGAGATTTGGAGAGCTTAGGGTTGCACAATGTGTGCACCCTTCTATTTATAGAAAAGTAACAATTACAGAAAGGTCCAGATATAATGGAAAATAACATAACATAAATAAAGCAACACATATATTAACACACATACATACGTGGATGTATACGTTTCATTGTATATTTAAATATAGTCATATGTTTATACATATACACTTTTAAGTTATATAACAAATTATCACAAACATATTTGTACATCTGTATGTATCCCTTTGCAATATTTTATGTATACTTTAAAAACAAGAGGATAATAGAAGGTGACTCCCTTGCCGCCTTTTAACCACCCAAACCCCTGGATGAGTGTCGAGGAGGTTACACCAGGGTTTGAACTCGGGTCGCTTCATTGGCGGCCCAAGGTTCCATCCAGTGGGCCATCTCCATGTTCATTCTATGTATACCTATATATAATACACTCACATATATGAACAACTTCCACACAAATATTTTGTTCATTTATATAAAAACTTCGATTCATTCATAAATATATACACACTCTACCAATATATTAGTAGATTTATATGTATATGTTTATGTGATATATTATATATATTACACATAAATTTCAAATATATACACATATATACACTTATATAAACATATCATACATTTATATTAATATTTACACAGTTTTTTTGGTCTTGATATCTACATATATATATTCTTATAAACTCAATGTAGGATTTGATGATTATAAAAAAACCGTATATGTTCCCACATACTGTATATTCCAGTGCGGTACCCTCTCCGCCCATACACCACATACTGATTTCCTGAACAATGATTGGGTAAGCCTGGAATCCCAATTACAAAATTGGGACTACACCTCACTAACAGTAACTTGCAATTGGGTACAGAAAAAAATGCCTCTCAACAAAGAACTTGAGAGGAATTTTAGCATCTGTTCACACAAAGACGCTACGATTAAAAGTAAACAGGAGAAATAAAAGGGACAAATGACAAAACAACATCAATTGAATAGAGTATATCGACAATGATCTGGCCAGGATCCAAAACCACAGTCTTGATGAGCTTTACTACACTTAAACTTATGCAATTATGCTTTCTTTCTGCTGGATAATGCAATCAGCCTTGCAAGAAAAATGGATCCCAGGATGTTTGGACATAAACCTGTTAATACTTTGTTATCTATTACAAAAATAATTGTATGTCGACCACTCTGTGTTATTAGTGTGCAGGAGTTTCATGTACGGTTATTCAAATTGTGATTTGTATGATCTAACAATACATCTCAGGTGATAATGGTGTATATTTATTTTGAAAAATAGATTTCTGGATTTACACGGTCCATTGTTCTCTTCCGTTTTATATGCTCTTGTTATCTCATCTTCAGCTTTGTACTGAAACAATATTATTTTTTATTCTGGAAACATAATGATCTGTGCTCTTTTAGATTTCTGGGGTGATTCTATTCCGGCCATGGAAGAACCTTTTTTTTCAGACAAATTGCTCGTCCTCATTGGAATCCTTAAAAAATACAGGTACGATTCATAGGAAGCCTAAATACCTTAACACCTTTTTTTGATCAAATTACCCAATAATTTCAATTGGCCTTAACAGCTTAAGTGCTTATCAAATTCTTGAATAGTTATATTTTTATTTCTTGTCCGTGTAAGTGTTTGTCTTATGAGAGTGTAAGATGGGAGTGTTGAAGGATGTGGGAAAAATACTCAAATCTTGTGACTTGCAATGTCACTAGAAATAATCTACTCCTCTCAGTTCTGAATATCTTCACTGACAACAATCCCTTTGAGCTCATCACATTTCAACTATCAACATTGCTTCAGTTTATATAGATACTTTTGACATCTGAAGGTTAAATCTTTTTCCAACCTACTTTGTAAAGCATGTGGCGAACTTCCTTATCTAGAGTCTGTAGTTTTATCTTGGACCTAGAATAGGTTAAATAGGTCGGTGAGGTTTTCTAGATGTTGCAATACTGTTCTACTGAAGTCTGCCTATGTTTTGCAGTGAAAGCATCTCAAATATGATTGTGATCACATTTATAATTGTGGGTTAGTAAAAAACTGTAGATATTAGGGTTTCTTGCATATGCTCTTTGTTTGGTTTGCATTCTTTTAATAGTTTGCAACACATCAGCCCTCAGCCTATCACTTTTGTCATTGGTCTATTGTTTTTCCAACAAGATTTCGTCTTAACTTTGAAATTCTATTTCTCTATGGTTAGTTCAAATTCAGGTCTCATCTAATATGTCATTTACATGTTATCTCCCAATGCCTATTATAGTTTTATATACCTGCTGTACATCATAACCCTACTCTCTTTGAATCCTCCTCTATATGGAGGAGGATACCTATAGCTCTTTGGGGTTAATCTAATATAAAGTCTAAGCCCAATTTGCTCACATGATATTTGAGCAACTCGTATGTAGACCCGAATATCTATTCCTCTCCCTCCCCCTCTTTTTTCTTTCTCCTCTTCCGCTGTCCCTATAGTATGACACTGTATCTGCTACCCAGCATAGGAGCCTAGAGCCTTCTCACTGCTAGTTTTTTTTCCTGATTGTCCAGCACCATGACTCTCCCATACCATAGCAGCTGGCTTAGGTGGGGAGGGGTCATTCATCCTTGACCTTGAGAGGAGAGACCCCTCACCTTGGCCGCATGCATGCTACGTGTAGATGGATGAATGAGGAAGAGATCTCCGTGATTCCCCTTCACAAATATAGAGGAAGGAAGAATAGGTCAGTGGAAATAAATGGAAACATGTAAACAACAATAGAGAGGAGATTTTATCAAAAAAAAAAAACAATAGAGAGGAGATTTAGGAGGAAGAAAACAGAAAAAGAGCAAATATATACAAATAGTAGTAGTAGATTTTATACTAGGAGTTAAAGGATGAGTCTGAAATAAGAAATGTGCACATACTCACATGGTAGTAGGACGGGATATAGGAGGAATAAGTCACAAAAAACGCAGCAGCAGCAGAATTTAGGAATAAATGCAGGAGAAAGGATAAAAAAGGAAAAGAAAAAGAAGCAAGAACAACAGACATATAAGGAAGTATAAATTTTTTTAACAAACAACACTACGAGGACTTACCAATTTGGCCCAAACCAGACCTAAAATCCCCAAATCTGACCTGTTTTCCTCAGATCAGACCTAATTTGGCAAAATTTGACCGGATTTAGCCTAAATCAGACCTATTTCTACCATAAAATGAGTCAAGGTGATCTAATTTGACCAGATCTAGACACAATTCATCCCAATTTAGCCTTTAAATGGCATAAATTCGGCCTAAAAGCCCTTAGACGCCCACTTAATGCACTTAACAGGCTGGGCGCCTAGTTTGAAATGCCTTGCCTACGGCACCTTGATAACTAAGGACGTTCGTTGTGTAGATAGAGAACACGGATCAAGCAGTTTTGTTGCTTTGCTTTCTTCCACTGTCCTGTAAGAATTCTTTAAACATGATGACAAGCTGGAGTTGAAGACCATCTCACTCCAAGAATTCAAAACATCCTTGCATCTTAGGAGAAGTTAGAGAAGGATCTTACTTCATTAAAATTTGGAAGTGCAGTGTGGGCGCTTGAGGATAGAAGCATCCACATGACAATGACCTGGAAGGTTCGTAGCAAAAGAATGGCAAGTGTCACTTCGATTGAAAAGGTTCAACTACTTCATACCAGAGCAAATGCTACAAGTTGCAAAACTAAAAATAACACGAGAATATCAAATATACGACGGCTCATGCAAAGGTGGCTACATAGGTGCTAAAGACGATGATTATGTACTTGCGTCATCCTTGTCTTTGGCTACGAAAATTATTGGGTTCTTGACTATGCATGCACTTACAACATGACAGATGGTAAGGATTTTTCCAACACCTATGAGTCAACAAGGGGGAGATCCTTATGGGTGCTGATCAACAAGGTTTTAAAGTGCGTGAGACGCATCGAGGCGTTTTCGTCTCAGTGAGGGAAGGCGTAAGCATCGAGGCAGTCTAGGCGTAAGCCTCAGATTGTATCGAGGCGTACATATAAATATATATAAATATAAATATATATTAAATATATAAAAACATAAATATATATTAAATATATATAAATATACATATAAACATATATGTAGAGATATATAATGCCATATATATACAAATGTATATATGTACATATATATATATATAATAGAAATATATATACAGATTTAAATATACATACGTGTATATATATAGATGATTAGAAATACACATGTATGTATGGATACATATTTATACAGACAAACATAGTTATAGGTATACACACATGCATATACAAACACTAGAGTATGTGTACATACATGCAACATATAATGATGTAAGTATTAACATATCAATAGTTGCCAACAAACAAACATACACATACATAGATCTATATACATACAATATTGGGTTAATTTGGCCCCTATTAAGCCAATACTGGATAATATATCTTGTTTTAGACACAGAGTCTGAGGCTTACGCCTCAAAAACGCTTCAGTACCTTGAGCGCCTTGTACAAACTCAGGCGCACGCCTCTCACTTGCAGGATGAGGCTTATGCCTTGAGGCGTGTTCAGTGTTTTTAAAAGCGTCCTAGGCGTCCGCTTAAGCGGACGCTTAATCGCTACAAGGGGATGGCCGATTAAAATGTGCCATAAGCGCCGCTTGAGGGGATTTGAGAAAAGCGGCCGCTTTTTCCCGCTTTTTTCTTGCTTTTTGCTCGCTTTAAAAAAAAACTGCTGTAAGCATATAACATTAAGTACAATATATGCCCCGATTAGTATTAACTGTAATATATTAAACTAGCATACATTAAATGTTCTATGATATACCTAGTTCTAATTTAGAATGCATACTTTGTATGTAAGCTGTAATGATATGGTACCTTTGTGGTGTATCCAAGTATATTATAGGTAACTATTATCTTATTTAGAATGCATACTTTGATTAAATGTACTGCTGTAATGTATGAATATTTGATGATGTGTAAATGTAACAATACGTTTGTAAGCTAGCTATGATAGGTTTATTGTTTATTGTTTACTGTTTAGCTATGTAAACATGTGATACAAAATTGTTGTCACATCTTGTTTATACACTTATTATTTTATGTGTTGTTTACTATATTATATAGATACAATCATTGTTGTATAGTTGTGTTATAAACTATTGAGTGTTTTGTATTGTCTTGTACAAAGTTTAGATATGTACAAAAAATTCAAAAATATAAGTATTTATATACATATGTATGTAATTTTGCATAAAAGTTTATAGGAATTGGAAATCCGCTTTTCTAAAAAGCGCCCGCTCCGTCCCCACGCTTCTCGCTTTTTAAAACCTTGGGCATGTTAGAGATTATATATTAGCCTATTTAGTTAACAAGTTAATTAGTTTGTGGGCCTTTAGTGTCTCAGCCCGCTTAGATTACTTGAGTCACAAGTCTCAGAATTTCTCCCTTGCTCCTATATATAGGACAGGGTTGTACCTCTTTTATTCATCTAATCGAATTAGTTCAATACAATATTCTTTCACATGGTATCAGATCATGTTCGCTCCTAGGGAACCCTATCCTAGCCACCGCCCCTCTTCCCTCTCCGGCGCACACGCAACCTTAGCTGCCGCCTCTCTCTCCAAGAGAGAGCAGCAGAGGGGGCACCTCCGCCTGCGGGCGGCCGCTGCCCCTCTTCCCTCTCCGGCGCACACGCAACCCTAGCCGCCGCCTCTCTCTTTGAGAGAGAGTCTAAGAGGGGGCGCCTCCGCCTGCGGGCGGCCGCCGCCATTACCATGGCTTAGGCCGCGCTGCCTGCCAGGCATATCCCGACCTCCATGGTCGTATCTATTCTCCTTTCTTCACAATCCAATTTTCTTTCCGTACACCGATGCTATTCTTCTCGGCTATCTGTATCACTCCCGTCGCCGCATCACGCTGCCACAACTTCCCGCACAAGCGCGACCAGGAACAGTGCTGCTGGTTCCCAACAACAATATTGTCGCCGCCGCTAGCCGCAACCGCCGACAATCCTAGGAGCAGCCGCGTCAGCAAGAGCAACGACACCACCGCCTGTAACATCCAACAGTCGTCCGCTGTCGGCAGTCATCACCCAACAACAATATCCATCGCCAGTAGTCGCAACCGCCACCGGCCGGGACAACAGTCGCCGCTACCTGCTCATGTGCCGCCGAGCAACCTCTGACGCCACCGCCAGCAAACAACATCCACCAAAACCGCGGGTCCATAGGAGCAACAATCATCATCTAGCCATGCTGCTACCACCATCTGGCCGTGCCGCCCTGACGTCCTCAGCACCAGCCTATGCCGCCTGTCATGGAGAGGCTCTGCACTTGGCTTCGCATGCAGCCTCATGGCATGCAATATCTCCGGAGCCACGTTGGAGATCATTATCATCTCCTATGATGCGGCTAAGTGCTACATCAGCCGAGCGACATAAACCATGTCCTCGACCGCTCTTCCACATTGCTTCCCTGCTGCTATTTATCTCGCCATCACCATCCATTATCTCTGTCTATTGTTGCCGCCTTGCTTCTACTTAGAGAGATGCTCCATTACCCCTAATTGTTCTATCTTCTCCCAAGTTTTGACGTCCTCCAATGCTTATGATATTCGAATCCTTACTCAGATCTATCTTTGGCTAATCAGATCCAATTTTAAGCCTAATAAGATTTTTTACAGGGCGTATCTGAGACCGCCTCACTTCGATGCGTATCGGAGATCGCCTTGCCTCGAGGCGTACACCTCTTAAACCTCGAGGCACGTTTTTAAACCATGTCTACCAACCATGCAAGATGATCCGTTCTAGTATAGTAAAAATCAAGACATTTGATGCTAAAGTCTGGATAGTGATAGACATTCGACTTGTATCTGGGTTGAAAGAATCTCATGTTGTATGGCACACTAAAAGGCAAGGACTGCAAGTATTCTGATTAGAATAGAGGGTTGCACATTCTTGAAGGCGGTCACCTCAGGAAGGGTGTCAGAAACTTACTCAAATTGTACATCTTGTCGGGTTCCAATCTCAAGCTCCACAACAACTGCATCATCATCTGATGTGTTAGGGACACGTTTGAGAAAGGATGATACTTTTGAGTAAGAGAGTTGACTATGAAGCACAGATATTCCAAAACAGGTGCCGTACCTGTATCTGATACGTGTCAGATACCAATACTCCGTGGATACTCCTGGATACGTATCAAATACTCCTAATCCGTATCCCTGCCATATCCAAGCCGTATCCAGTCGGTAAAAACTAGAAAAAAAACCTGGGCATGATATTGCTTGATTAGCGTTTGACACCAGCTCCTGTCTCAACCCTCTCTGTTAAGTAGTAGCTTGCAGCAAGGTTGTCACAGTTGCTTCCTTGAAGTAGTTCAAGGTTAGTCACCATTCCTCTTATTGAATGCCAATCTTCCTTCTTCTCTCAATTGTTTGTACCTCCTCTATTTTTTGGGATTTCACTTTTAAAGAACTTCCACACATAATCTGGATTTTTGTTTGTTCTTTATTGCAAACCAATTCGTTCACCTTTACATGGTACTTGCGGATGCTTTCCCTGCTAAGGTGCATGTTTTATGCGCGTTGATGTCCTCCGCATTCTATGAAAGGCTTCAATTTAGTATCGTTGGTTAACATGCCTCTTGTTTTGGTGACTAAATCCATTGTGATTTATTCTGGATTTCTATCTAGACAATATCTATTTCATCTCCTTTGAAGATAATCATTGCATCACCATCCTTCTGTCTCCCCCCATGAAGTACCGATACTCCTAAATAGGTGGCCTACCAGGTTTGAATACATATATGATACTAATACTCTCTAGATTATCTCTAATACATACCAGATACTTCTTAAGTCGTATTCCTTTTTTTATTAACAGGATATGACCTCAATGCAGCCAGGATACAACCAACCCATTTAGCAGCTAAGGGAGCACCCTACTTGTGTGATCCCTCAAAATCCCAAAACCATGTGACTTCCAACTCTAGACTCCCCCTATTGTATTGTGATTTGAGAATGAAATTGGTATTTTCTGTTAAAATTTTGAAATAAACATTAAAAAAACTGTTGTATCCATATTGTACCCGTATCTTATATTTTCGAAAATTGTCGTATCCCAGTACCGTACTCATACCTGTATTCATTTCCGTATCTATATTCATGCTTCATAGTAGCTAGCCATTCATGAGAGAAGATTGTTTGGTATCACAGGTGACACAATTCACTTTACAACACAACATTACATGATACATGACATGTGAAAGGTTCAGAATATGGTGTTATCATTTTTTTGTAACTTCTGTCTCACATTCATATGAATGAAAGACCCCTTTTATATCATTGTTTGATAGTATGGTATTGGTTTCCATTTTCTTAAGAAAGATTGTGATTTTTGAATGAAATTTGATTGTCTTCATCTATTTTAAAATAAATATATTGGTTATTTAAAAAAATATTAAAATAAATATAAAAAATTGCCGTATTCATGACGTACCCGTATCCTATATTTTAAAAAATTGCCGTATCCCTGTACCCGTACCGGTATCCGGTACGTATCCGTATCTGTGCTTCCTAGAGAGTTGGCTATTGTTTGGTTAAAAAGATCTAGTTTTCTGCTAGCATTTTGTTTTGGAGAAAGAAAATCGCAACAGCTTTAACATGACAATTACTATTCCAAGGATGCTTTGGTTTATGTTCACTATGATCTTTGTTGAGCTTCTCATATTAATTCGAGAGACGATGCTAAATTCGTTATGACCTTCATTGATGAGTGCAAGGAAGGACTAATCTTATTTGCTCAAGAGAAAGGTGAGGAGTTCTTAACTGTCATGGAGTGAAAGCGTGTTGAAATCAAAGGGTTCATAGTTGTATTACTGGATAACTGGTTTTTAGTATATGATACATACTTGTCAAGATGACAAGCTGACAGAAGGTTTAGGTAGAGAGCCTTCGATTAATCGTAACTAAGTGTCGCTTAACAGGCTTTAAAAGATCTAAAGTATTAGTACATTTAAAAGGTCCGTATGTGGCTTTAGGTCTTCAAAAACGACGTTCTTGATGTCTCTTCGTTTCTCTTCATATTTGGGACGGGTTGGGGGGATTCTGTTTACAAGAATATGACCCATATCCAAAGTCCCATAGTCATACCATGTGATCTTATCTTCTAGTTCACCGTGTAGAAAATATGTCTTTACATCTAGCTACTGCAACTCTAGGTCTTCGATGATTACGAAAGAAAGGACTCGTATAGAAGTATGCTCTATGACAGGTGAAAAGACTTCATTATAGTAAATGCCTTCAATTTGACTATAGCCTTTTGCAACAACGCGCCCACTTGCAGCCCACTACTTTCTTGCTTTTGGGAGGTACCACCAACTCCCAAGTTTGAATCCTATGGAGAGATTCCTTCTCTTCCTTCATTGCAACAATCCACTGTGGAGCATCATGACCTGCAATTGCATCACAGAAATTGGTGGCTCATCAACAATATCCACATCAACAAGTTCTAAAGGGCGTAGGAGACCATGGAGTCACCAAAGCCATAGCGTTGGAGTGGTTCGATGTTCCATTTGCCTTTGCTTTTGGCTACATTGTAAGAACAATTTGGAATTTCCTCTGACTTCAGTAGGCACTAAATTATGTGGCATAGAAGAGGAATGTTGTTCATCACCCTGTGAGCCGTCCTCTTCTTTGGTCTCCACCTGTTGCGAGACGCCATGTCGAGAGTCTATAGAGGAGCTATTTGTGTCTTGCATTGTAGACACCATGGTAGATTCGTTAAAGGTAATTTTGCGCTCTACCAAGAAACGTGGAGAAGAAGGATCCTTGCACTAAAGACTATCCTTTCACTCCAGAAGCATAACCCATGAATATGCATTTAATATCTCTAGGTTCTAATTTGGCAGTATCAAAATGTGCATAAGTTGGACAACTGAATATACATAGATTTGAATAATCATCAGGTTTACCAGATCAAGCTTCTTCGAGAGTCTTGAAATTAATAGAAGATGATGGAGAAGCGGTTCACCCAATAATAAGAGGTTGATATAGATTCAGCCCAGAAAGATCTATCTAAGCCCGTATTGAGAAGCATGCATCGAGCCTTTCCAACAACCTTCTGTTTATTCCTTCTGCTACACCAATCTGCTGGGGTGTGTGACACACTATGCGATGTTTTCATGAGGACCCGAGCAGCTTTAAGAATATCAATACCTCTGGAGAACTTATAGACCATTTCTTCAAGTTTTCCCAATGAGATGATTTTTTTCTTCAACTCGATAACATGTCGGACTTCCATTAATGTTCTTAGTTCACTATCAAACATCTTGATCTTCACTATGCAAATACCAATTATTTTGCAAGAACGATCATCATCCATAAAAATAACTCCACCTCGTGACTCATAGGTTTGGAAATAATACTAACGCTCGGTCATGTGCTACATGCATGATGAATCAAGAACTGAATCCTTCTTATAGTAGTAGGAAGACCATGAAGCAAGAACGTAGTAGTTGTCTTCAAAGCCTCCATCAACCACCTTTGCATGAGCTACAACATCATTTCATTTCTCATGCTGCAACATAATTTCATTTCTCATGCTTTTGCTTGTTTTGCAACTTGTAGCATATATTCCGGGTATGACCTGTCTTCTTGCAATAGTTGCACCTCTTTGATTAACGTGACTTTAGCTTGTTCTTCTTTTGCTTTGAACTTTCAAGGTCTTTGTCACGTGGGCGCTCCCTTCCTCTAGTAGCTAATGCTTCACTTGCTACTTTCGATGAAGTAAGATCCTTCTTTAATTTCTCCTTAGACGTCAATGCCGTTTTGACTTCATGAAGTGAGAGTCTATGACTTCTAAAATACCATCATATTCTGGAGATTTTTGTAGGACGGTGGAAGGGTACAAAGCAACATAATTGCTTGATCCCTGTCCTCTATCTTCTCATCGATTTGCTAGAGGTCGTGGATTATTTCATTAAATTCATTGAGAAGAGCCGTCAAGGAACCGCCTTCTTCCATGCAAAGTATGAAAAGACACTTCTTTGGTGCAAGCTCGTTGGTTATGGACTTCTTCATGTAGACTGCTTCAAGTTCATCCAAACCATCTTTGGAGGACTCACAAAGGACTTCATCCTCCAAAAAGAGAAAGATGCATGTACGAGCCTTTTGATCAATTTCCTCCCACCCATCATATGTCATAGATTCCAGTTTCTTCTTCTTTGGGAGAAGAGCTCCGTGGACTCCTTGCGCGATGCAAGATTTGCACTTGACTTGCCAGAAAGAGAAGCTCTTCAAGCGATCAAACTTCTCGATGTTGTACTTTGACATCATGGTAGTGAATCAGAGGTAGAAATTGCACTGTTTCCACTTGTTGAGACATGGTAGTGGTCGCAAACCTGAACAAAAAGGCCCATGAGCTTGTTGCGAAGATGAGAAAGCGTGAGCGAGTAATCCAAAATGATATGTAGGACGAAATCAACACCAGAACAAGCAAGCAACCACAAAGACAAGATTTATAATAGTTTGGAAAATTCACAATGTGGGAGCCTACATCTAATGGTGGAGTTGATATTATTGATGGATAGATTACAGATGATGATTACATCAGAGAGAAGAAGAACCCAAACCCATGTTACACTCGAAAGCCTACCGTGGTAGAAGATGGTTGCTTGGAGAGGAGCTCTTGGAGGCATGAAACTCTAAAGAAACCCTAGATTCATTCATGGCTTAGGTCCTCAAAAATGACGTCTTTTGATGTCTCTTCGTTTCTCTTCATGTTTGGGACGAGTTGGGGGGGATCTATTTATAAGAATATGACCCATATCCAAAGTCTCAATGTCATACTATTGTTTTTCGACAACGTTTATGGTCCGATTGGATTGCATACGATCCATGCACGAGCTGTATTTTTATTTTAGCAACATTTATGGTCCAATGCGGCACGTACATGGTCCAACTGGAGCGTATATGCAAATACAGTCTAGGCAGACCAAATATGGTCTAAGGTATGAGTGTAAATGCACCTATAGGGGCCAAAAATGCGTCTCGAACATGCCAAGGCTCAGTGTCGATGTTCGGTTCATGAAGGAAGCTTTTCTAAGAGAGTTTAAGTCACTCTCTCAACAATATATGTATAGATATATGTGATTATATAAATATACATATGGGTATATACATATATGCATTTGTATATATTTTTGGCTATAAACTTGTAACCCGAGTCGGGTAACAAAACATTAGTTACCCGTGGGTGCAATTTTGTAATAGGAAGGCACCAAATTGTAAGGAAACAATCAAATTTGTTATACAAAGACTCATTGGTAAACACATCGTGAATTTTGTATTATGTTTGCAAAAAATGTAAAAATGACATGTTTGAACAAAATTCTCCGGCCCGAACTTTAATCAGGAGTAGAATGCTAAAACGATAATTAGAATGCTAAAACTATAACCAAAATCGTTGGGTAGGTAGTCTGTGTTACCCAGCTGGGTAACTAATACGTCGCCTATAATTTTAATATATATATATGTATGTATGTATTATTTTGTATCCTTGATTGCCTCAAGGCTTAAGCCTCGCCTCGTTGAGGCAAAAATGCCTCGATTTGCCTCACACACTTTTATACCTTTCTTCAACACGTTGAGACAAAAACAACTTGATGCTCCTCACACACTTTTAAGACCTTGGCTCATATTATAGACGAAGAGGAGACACTGAAGAATTCTTACAACATTGCCACCGGAGAAGGTAAGTGGAAAGTCAAACTAATTCAACGTGGCGAGCCCACCAATTTGTGATGCAATCACATGTCAAGTCACTTCCTAGTGGTTTATTGTAATGAAGGTAGAGATGAAATTTCATCACAAACATCTAATGTTGAAGTTGGTGGTTCCTCCCAAAACTCAATGCTTGTAGAAATCTAACTTTGCAATGCTTTCGCCACACAACAAGCTTGTCTTGCTCAGATGCATCATCCCATTCTGAGACATGTCTCCCAAACGCAAATGCCAATGCCTTGTGTTGTCTTTAGATGAAGTTGTAACTGCTCAGATCTTCAGATAGTGGAACCTTGCAAGATGTATAGTTTGTGTGAATTTCTCACTGCCTTCATGAGGGCCCGATCAACTTTTACAATATCATTACCTCTGTTTTCACCAAAAAACTTGTTGCCCTTGTCTTCAAGTGTGCACAATGAGATAAGATTCGTCTTCACCTGAAAACATGTCGGACGTCTGTCAATTTTATGACTTCACCATCAAACATCTTGATCTTTACCGTGCTAAGACCAATCGTCTTGCATGGACAATCATCACCCATATCAATATCTCCACCTTGATATGACTTATAGGTATGTAAATAATCCATACGCTCGATCATGCGGTACGTGCATGCTGAATTAAGAACTCGGTCCTTGTAGTTTTAGGACGACGGCGGAGCAAAAACATAGCCGTCGTCTTCATAACCTGCATGAGCCACCTTTGCATGAGTTGTAGCATCGTTATTTTCTCATGCTTTTTCTTGTTTTCAACCTGTAGCATTCATCCTGGGTATTACCTGTCTTCTTGTAATAGTTGCACCTCTTTGATTGACGTGACTTTGACTTGTTCTTCTTTTGCTTTGAACTCTAGCGGCCAATGCTTCACATGCTACTTTTGATGAAGTAAGGTCCTTCTCTAATTTCTCTTGAGATGTTAAGGTCGTTTCACTTCATGGAGTGAAATGGTCTTTGACTCCTAAAATATCATCATATCCTAGAGATTCCTGTAGGACGGTGGAAGGGTACAAAGCAACAAAATTGCTTGATTCTTGTCCTCTATCTTCACACTGCCTTAGGTCATGGATGATCTCATTGAACTCATCAAGAAGATGCTAGATTCTAGATGGGTGATTGGATGCTCTAGAGGGGGGTGAATAGAACTGAATGCACTTAAACAAAATTCATTAGACCTTCAAGTTATATCACAAGATAAGGTTGCTAAATAGGAAATTTGAGTGCAACTAACACATACATAGCAAAGGAGAGAGAGATTGAACATACACCAATTGACAAACTATGTAGAGTGGTTCCACACTCCAAACTAGGAGTATGTCAGTCCACTACCTAGAGAGGTCAACCTCTAGAATTTCTTAACCATTGCACTCTTATATTCATTCATAAGACTTACAATACATGACCCACCAGAGGACTTACCTATCCAATACAAAGAGTCTTCAACCTTACCAAGGACTTACCCACTTTGCAACGAGTCTTCGGCCTTCTCCAAAGACTTACCAACTCTTGCACAAGTCTTCAGCCATCTAAAAATTACCCATTCTTTTTGGATCTTCATCTTTTGACTTCACCTTCACTCGGAGAAGCTTCCACCAAGGACTTACCCACTTGAGCAAGGAGTCTTCTGCCTTCACCACAGTCTTACCTACTCTTGCTCCAAATCTTCAGCCTTGATCTTCACCAAGGGACTCCTTCCCTTGTTATTCTTCATCTCTCTTTGCCAAGAGAGAGGACCTTCATGTTCATGGTTGAAAAGAAAGATTGGGAGGTGGTTGAAGTGAGAGCCAATCAGGATCGGTCGAGTTTGCAACTCGACCAATGAACAACCTGATGTGAATTTTGAAAAATGTTTTTTGAGTGCTTAAATATTCGATCTAAGTGCTCCTGATTTTTTCTAAGCTTAATTACAAGTCATACAATCATTACAAGTGATTTACAACATGATTCTAATGGATTTACGTCATATTCTAAAAACGTGCACTTGTATTGACTTTGACTTGTCTTTTTTCCAAGTTGAGATGCGCAAGTTAGGGCATTTGAAGTGTGTCTATACATAATCTGAAATCACTCAAGTAGAGACATTAGACACAATTAATTGGAATGGTTTAGTCATCATCAAAACAAGGGTTTAGTCAATTTAGACCTCGAGTCAACAGAAGAGTCGTCAAGGAACCACCTTCCATGCGAAGCATGAAAATGCACTTCTTTAGCACAAGCTCGTTGGTGATGGACTTCTTGATGTAGAGTGCTTCAAGTTCATCCCAAACATATTTGGCGGTATTCAGATGGTCGACCTCACAAAGGACTTCATCCTCTAAAAAGAGAAAGATGCTTGTATGAGCCTTTTGATCAATCTCCTCCCACCGGTCACCCGTTATGGATTCCTGTTTCTTCTCCTCTCTGAGAAGAGCTTTATGAACTCCTTGTACGAGGTAAGATTCACACATGACTTGTGAATCTCTTCAAGTGATCAAACTTCTTGATTTTGTACTTTGACATCATGTTAGAGATTTGGAGGTTGAAATCGCTTTGATACCACAGGTTGGGATGTGGTGTTGATGGGAGAGCCGAACAACAAGGTCCAACAAGCTTGTTGGGGTGATGGGGAAGCCTGAGATCGAGCAATCCAAACTGAATACGTACGACGAAAGTCAACAACGAACAAGCAAGCAACCACAAAGACGAGATTTATAGTGGTTTGTCAAATGACCAATGTGGGAGCCTACATCCACTGGTGGAGATGATATTATTGATGAAGAGATTACAAAGATGATTATTACAGAAGAGAGAAGAACCCAATCCCCTTTTGCACCCGAAAGCCAATCGTAGAAGAAGATAGTTGCTTGGAGAGGAGCTCTTGGAGGCGTCAAACCTTAAGGAAAGCCCTAGGTCTGTCCGTGGGTTTCAATCTTCAAAAATGATCTCTTGATGTCTCTTGGTTGCTCTTCATGTTTGAGACGAGTTGGGGAGTCTATTTATAAGAGTAGGACTGGTGGCCAAAGTCCCAAAGTCATCTGGAGTCATCTAGTCCGCGAATACGGTCCTGCCTGGAGTGTAAATCACAATGCAGTCCAAAATGATATGGTCTAGCCTGGAATGTATATGGTCTAATCTAGAGTGTATAAGGTTTGTTTGAAGCGTATTTACTGTTTTTGCTGCTCTTGCCCAGATATGGTTCATGGGGACTGTATATGGTCAATTTTTTGGTCGTAAATACACATGTAAACGCCCAAAATGCATCTTGACGATGCCGGGGCTTGGTGTAGATGTTCGGTTCATGAAGGAAGCTTTTCTAGAGAGGTTAAGAGACTCTCTCAACAACTTGCATGGTCTTGTATGGAGTTCAAGTCATCAGGGAAGGGTATGTATTCTTGAAGTATGCATCTGGACTCAACACGATCCCTCTCAAAAGTTACTTATTGATATTGGGATAAAAAATTGTTAGTTGGAGAGCCACCTTAGAAATGATTATTTCTCCATCAACTACAGAAGCGGAGTACATAGTGACAACAAAAGCCGTAGACGGGGTTTTATTGTTTAATGGTTTTGTAAATAAGCTCGTCATGGATAGAAATGATCATTGTTCATTGTAAAAGTAAAAGTTCCATACATCTCAATACAAATCTGTTGTAAAGTAAAAGACGGTTATGCAATGTATTTGATAAGAGGAACCCCCCTCCTATATATAGAAGGGGGAAGCGTACAAACTTTAGGTTAAACCCTAATGGGCAATGACAGACTTGGGCCCATATACAATTAGACTCAAACAACTCAATTAACTAAATTAACTAGACTCTCTAATAAGATTAAATTGTTCCAGGAGAGTGAAACACATTGGCGTCAAGTACAAAAGCGGAGTACATAGTGACAACAAAAGCCCTAAAAGAGTCTTTATGGTTTAAGGGTTTTCTAAATGAGCTCGACATGCATAGAAATAATCATTGGTGATTGTAAAAGTTAAAGTGCCATACATCTCAACAAAGATCAAATCAAATAGTTCCATCAGAGAGTGAAACACATTGACCTTAAGTACCAAGTCATAAGAGAAATCACATCCTAAAGCCAAGTGCAATCAATACATCTAAAAATCCATCGCATATGATGATTCAAACACCTAATATATATATATATATATATATATATTTGATCTTTGCTTAAAATTAGATGATCTTCTTTCCACCTGAGCTTTAATTAACATGTGAGGAGATATTATTTCTATTTCTGGTGTTGGAAAGATAATAGAGCTTTTCTACTTGTACGATTGTTTACGTGTTGAAGACAAAGTGGATTTTGTTGACTTCTGTAACTCTCAAGAAAAGTTTCATAGGATGATCCAAACGTCTACACTGAGGTTTAACAACTCCGAGATGCATAATGACACTTCTGTGACCGTAAATCATTCATAGTCTTGCCCACTTGACTGAGTGGAGACAACAACATGTACGACTAGTGGCATTTGGTCGTAAATCATTCAACACGATCGTATATGGGCGGTGACAACTTATGCGCTCATGAATTTTGATTGCATATGGTCCAACCTAATTGTATTGCGACCTAGATCGAGTTCCGATCTGATTGTAATGCGAGTTTTGAGTCTATTTCTTGTAAATAGATCCTATCTCAACTGAACATAAAGATACATCAAGAGCATATGCAAACTTAGGGTCTCTAGTCTCTTTGAGCGCCTCTCCGAGCAACATCCTTCCATTGTTGGCTTTAGATTGTATAGGGTTTCAACTACTTCTTTGTCTCTTTTGTAATCACCCTCTCTCTATAATTCTCCATCATGGATAACATCATGTTTTCCACTAGATGTAGGATTCCACATTAGGAATTTATTGAACCACTATAATTGTGTGGTTTCTTGCTCGAGTCATTGTTTTGCCTCATACATATTCACGTAAATTATTTGATATCATGTTTTCACATCTCCACCACTTTTTAAGAACGATCTATTGAGCATATAGGTGAAAACCTCTCCCACCTTCTCTGGCCCTACTTTTTAAGAATGAGAACATTACATGTTTGGTTCACACATGAAGTTACTTTGCAAATTGTATTTTGCCTTCATTAGCAAGCCCCCTAATATATGTTAACTCTGTGATAATATCCAAAGCTTTTGTATCGAACACAACCAATGTATTAAAAATGGGAAGCGGGAGGCGTGCGGACGGGACCTTGTAGCCGCTCAAGCGGCAGGCGGGCGCTTAAGCGGGCGATTTTTGAAAAAGCGGATGCTTAAACTCTTATATATTTATATACAAAATTAGATGTATGTGTATATAAAAAATATATTTCTAAGGAAATCAATAATACTAACCAGTAGTATCAATTACTAATGAACGAAATCTACAAGAATATCAGTAAAATCAGTAAAACCATTAGAAGTATAATAGAGTAATATGATATTTACTTCGATATATTACAGCAGTACCCTATTATATACAACTTACATACAAAGTTTGCATTCTAAAGTAGGACTAGGTATATCATAGAACATTTAATGTATACAAGCTTCATATATTATACTCAATACTACTTGGATTATATAATTAATTAACATAACATGCTTACAACAACATTTTTTTAAAAAAGCGGGCAAAAGGCGGGGAAAAAGCGGGTGAAGCGGGAAAAAAACAGGCATTTTTTGAAAACCCGCTCAAGCGGGCACTTAAGGGCGATATTAGGCGGATGGGCTTTGCTGCTTGCTTAAGCGGCCAGGCGGCCGTTTTTTAATTCACTGAACACAACAAAGTTACAATGAGTCCTATATAGACTCGACTCAGGTAATGATCGTAGAATTATATGTCCGATTTCGATGTTGTGTTCGATGACCCAGAAACATTTTTTTTTGAAATTTTGCACGAAATTTTGATATTTACGGCCCTAACGATTTCGACGACCAAATAAGCGAATTAAATCATGAAAATTTACCAGGACGATCTAAACGCCAAGATCTACTCAAATATGCAATTATATTTCATATTGGATATGTGGAGGGGGGCCACCCACATTTGTAAGTGAAGGAGGCTGAACAATTTTGACAAAATTTCGATGGCGATTTCGATGGCAAAATGAAGGAATTAACTTATGAAATTTTGCAAACGCAATGTTGAGACATAAACACCCTAGACTGTATAATACATTTATATGTTTAGACTTAAGAGGTTAGGGTGGGATACATGTCTTGATGAGTGAGTGCACAAATGAACAGAAATGTCAAGTCTGCTAGACAATTAGTCTGTTAAAAGCTTCAAGTTACAACTTAGTATTTTGAATTTTACTGTTACAAGTTCCAAACTTACCAACTACAACTTGTATAAGTTTAGTGTTAGCATTTAACTATAGGTTACACGGGACATTTATGCATAGATCCAAGAACGAACTTTGTTATTTTCGGAGTATTTCTCCATATCTCTATAGAAGAGTGTAGAAATTGATGAAGGTGATGTATATGGTTTAGGGATAGGGGAAATATACGTTAGAATTAAGAAAGATAGCCTTTAGAAGCAAGAGATTTAAACAAAATTGCCAAAATACCCAAGATGTAGCATCATCAGCTTTTCGAACAAATTTCTCAAAATTTAATTTGTGTTTCTGTGCCATTTAGCAAAATTACCCAAACTGCTTTTTTGCTATGAAATTTCACCATTTTTGTCGAAATTTCGCACCTAGGGTCAAAATTTTTGTAAAATTACGTCCCATTCCCTGCATTTGTGTGTTTCACATTTCCGATTGTAGGTTTCAATGTCCGATAAGTCACCCTGACTGTCACTCTACAGAACCGTACATGAGGGAATAGATTTGGTTTGCAAAAAAAAAAGAAATTTCGAGCGGAATTTCACAATTTCGATCGAAATTTTGTTCCATGGATATGATGTACATGCGTAGCACTATAAGCATGGTTTTAAATTTCGATTTTGACGCTATTTTCGATGGGAAAAAGAAATTTATAGAAATTTCGACATTTACACTTTTTTCAACACAAGATTTCAACGACCAAATTGTGAAAAACAATGAGATTTGGAGACATTGTGCAACCTCATATATATAATACTGAAAGAATTACAGAGAGGTCCATATATAAAAGAGAAATAACAAAACAAATAGCAGGCTATGTAAAATAGGAAATATATAATGTAACACTCCCCCTCAACTTGGAGCATAGATGTCAATCATGCCCAACTTGTCCATCAGTGTGCAGAACTGTTTCTTCGCCAACAGCTTGGTGAAGATATCAACAACTTGATCTTCTGATCTCGTGAATGGAGTGCATATCTTGCCAGCAAGAATAGATTCTCTGATGAAGTGGCAGTCAACTTCAATGTGTTTGGTGCGCTCATGATAGACATGATTATTTGCAATGAAGATGGCAGCTCTGTTATCACAGTGCATAGGAATTGCCGAAGAAGACTCAATCCGAAACTCTTTCAGGAGAGAACGTACCCACAGTAACTCACAGGCAGTATGGGCCATGGCCCTGTACTCAGCTTCAACACTAGATCTGGCAACGACATTCTGTTTCTTGCTCCTCCAAGTAACAAGATTGCCTCCTACAAAAGTACAATAATCGGAGGTAGATTTTCTATCAACTTTGCTGCCTGCATAATCAGAATCAGAATACCCTTCAAGAACACAGTGCCCGTTCTTTTTATAATGATGTCCCTTGCCAGGCGACTTTTTTAAGTATCTCAGGACTTGACATACAACATCCCAATGACACTGTTTGGGTTTGTCAAGGTACCTGCTAAGAAGACCCACTGCAGTAGCAATATCAGGACGAGTAACAGTTAAATAAATCAATTTACCAATCAACCTCCTGAATTTTTTATGATCAACAAACACAGAAGAGGAATCATCATCCCAATTCACACTGGGATCAAGAGGAGTATCCGCAGGTCTTGCTCCAAGCATACCAGTCTCCTGCAGAATATCAAGAACATACTTTCTCTGAGAAAGCACCAGGGCATTAGAGGTTCTAGAGACCTCTATGCCAAGAAAATACCGAAGTCTGCCCAAATCTTTTGTAGCAAAGTGCTTGCCCAGATGATCTTTGGTAGCCTGAATACCAAGACAGTCACTGCCAGAAATAATAATGTCATCAACATATACAACCAGAACAGTAATACCTACTGAAGTCTTTTTTGTGAACACAGAGTGGTCAACTTGTGACCTTAAAAAACCAAAATCAATCATGATCCTGCTCAACTTATCAAACCAGGCACGAGGACTCTGCTTGAGCCCATAGATAGACTTCTTAAGCCTGCATACTTTGTGAGACTCCCCCTGAGTAACAAACCCAGGAGGTTGCTCCATATACACTTCTTCCTGCAAGTCACCATACAGAAAATCATTTTTCACATCAAGCTGCAGAAGAGGCCAGTTCAGATTCACAGCAACAGATAGGAGAATCCTGACAGAGTTAAGGCGAGCAACAGGAGAAAAATTCTCAAAGTAATCAATGCCATATGTCTGAGTATAGCCCTTTGCAACTAACCGTGCTTTCAACCTCTCAACCGTACCATCAGGTTGATATTTTACGACATATATCCACCTGCAGCCCACAGGCTTACACTGAGGAGGTGGATCCACCAGCTCCCAACTGTCTCTGTCAGTAAGAGCAATCATTTTCTTCTTTCATAGCAGATGTCCAAGCAGTACTTTTCAATGCATCCTGAACATTCTTAGGTACAACCACAACAGATAAAGCATATACAAAATTGCTAGAATGAGTATTCAGATGAGCAGTAGATACAAACTGAGCAATGCTATGAGAAGTGCAGGAACGAGTACCCTTTCTGAGTGCAATAGGTATGTCAAGGTCAGAGTGTACCTCAGGTGCAGCAGAACCTTCTGGAGGAGAAGATTGGTTGCCTTGGGGGGGTACTTGCGTAGAAGGTGCTCTATTCCTGTGCTGATACCCAATAAGTGGAGGATCTTGAGTTTCTGTAGTCACAGTGTCAGTACTGTCAGGCACACAGTCAGAAATAACAGGCAAAGGAGAGGCAAAAATGTCTGTTTGCAAACTATATCCTGTTGAAGAATAATACGATGTATCTTCAAAAAGACAACATCACTACTAGTAAACCATTTCCTTGTACTGGGATTATAACACTTGTAACACTTTTGAGTTCTAGAATAGCCCAGAAAAATGCATTTAGCAGCTCGAGGAGACAATTTATCAGAAGCAGGTCTAAGTAATCTGACAAAGCAGGTACACCCAAAAATTCTAGGAGGCACAACAAACAAAGAAGTCTCATGTTGCAGAACCTGTATAAGAATCTTATTTCCAATAACAGACGATGGCATCCTATTAATTAGAAAACACGCAGTCAAAATAGCCTCAGGCCAATAGGAGCGGGGCACATGAGAATGCATCATGATAGTCCTGGTAACTTCTAATAAGTGTCTATTTTTTCGCTCAGCGACACCATTTTGTTGTGGGGTATAGGCACATGAAGTCTGGTTGAGCGTACCAACAGATTTACAGAAAACCACCACTTCTTGCTTAACAAACTCTAAAGCATTATCGGTGCGGAAAACTTTAACAGGCAAACCAAACTGCGTTTTTATTTCAGCAAAAAAGTATTTGATAGTAGACAGCACTTCGGACCTACTTTTTAATAGAAACAACCAAGTAGTCCTAGAAAAGTCATCAATAAATAGAATGAAATATTTGTAACCAGACAAACTCGGTACATGGCATGGACCCCATACAACAGAGTGAACTAAATAAAAAATGTTTTTATTGCTCGCAGTACTACGTCTAGGATACACAGTACAAGTCTGTTTTCCCAGCTGACAAGATTCACACTGAAAATTACAACTGCCAATATCAGAAACTAAATGACGCAGCTTCTCTGACGATGGATGTCCCAGCCTGTAGTGCCACTGCAGTGCAGAAACAGAAGCCGATAAAGCAGATACCATAGCAGCTTTATCTGATCGCGGTAACTGGTCCAAGTAGTAGAGTCCATCAACACCTTCATACCCCCCACCAATCTTCGTCCTCGTGCGAAGGTCCTGAAAAACACATGAACCAGGAACAAAAGTCAGGCTACAATTCAAACTTCGTAAAATTTTGCTGACTGATAATAAGTTTAGAGGAAATCTAGGCACATATAAGGCAGACTTGAGCCAAAACTGAGAAACAATATCACCGACTCCAAAGACCGAAGACTTTGAGCCATCAACTAGCATAACAGAAGAGTTACAGACAGGTTTAGATAGAGTTTTAAACATAGATCTATTGCCAGATATATGTGCAGAGGCACCATAATCTATCACCCATTTGGTATTACCAGAAGTAGAAGGTGAGGAGGAACTCAGGAATGCAGTATCATAATCAGAGTATGCAGCATGTGCTCCACTAGTAGAAGCAGCAGTCGAAGAGGCAGCACGCTCAAGAAGGAGGCGTTCCACCTCAGCACGAATGTAGTCTGCGGTCGCTCCCGCAGTCTTTGGCTCAGGCGTCGGAGTAACAACCTTAGAAACAGTAGACGATGAATCTGCAGCAACATTGGCCCATGCCGGTTTACCGTACTTTTCCCAGCACTTTTCTTCAATATGGTTAGACCGACCACAGAAGGTACACACACGCTGTCCTTGCTGAGGACGCGCAACAGCAGGACGACTCCTCGTCCAGCACCAGGTCCACGTCCCCGTCCTGCACCCAGGGGAGGACGACCATCAGTGGAACGGCCACGACCACGCCCGACCCAAGCAACCAGGGCAGTAGAATCTCCAGTCTCAGGAGACGGTGTCGATGAAGAAAGGCGCTGGAGACGTTGGTAGGCACTCTGCAAAGTAGGGAGCGGATCACTCGCCAAGATCTGATCCACAACGCCGACATAGGATTCTGGCAAGCCACTCAGAAACTGTATCAGCTGTAGTTCCGCCCGCTGTTTCTGCATAGTCGCTAGATCAGTAGACAGCGGGTGGTAAGTCTCCAACTCACCCCACAGGCCGGTGAAGGTGGAGAAGTAGTCGGAGATGTCAGATCCCGTGAATTGGAGTCGCCCCAGTTGCTTGGTTATGTCGAAGACCTTCTTGGGATTCTGACTGTGAGAGTAGGTACTGGCGAGCTGATCCCACATCTGCTTCGCCGTAGGTAGCCTAAGTAAAGTAACACTGATCTTCTCAACGACACTGTTGAGAATCCATGTCAGCACAGTCGAGTCTTCACGGACCCAATCATTAAAAGTTTTGATGTCTTTTTCATCCACGTTCGCTGCAGGCTGAGGCGGACCAGTGCGAATTAGATGAGAGTACTTCCCTTGTGATTTGGCATATATCACAAAGGAGCACACCCAAAGCTGGTAATTGCGCCCGTCAAGTTTAACAGTGGTAACTTGACAGTGCGAGTCTCTCCAGAAGTCATCTCCAGAAGACGCCATGAGAACAGGACGCCATGAGAACAGGCAGGAAGGCAGGCATAGGCAAGCAGGCACATGCAGTAGTCTGCACTTAGAGGCAGAAGTCCAACACAGGGACTAATAGTAGAAATTAGAAGATTCACGCATGGATCTTAAAAAAAAACCCACGTAGGGGCAGCAGATGAAGAGAAAAAACCTACGCCAACATGGAGGATTACTCACTCCACCATGAGGCGCAGGCAGACAGAGAGGACGAAGCCCGTTACGCCGTCAACGTGCCAGAACTGGAAAGTTACCGAGGCTGTCCGGAGATTTCAAAAAGAGAAACGGAGCTAGACGGAGGGTCCTATGGTGGATTAGGCCACAAAGCTGGAGTTTATTAGGGGATTAGAGGTGGATGGAGGGCTGCGGAGGGGTGGACGGCGATCGGTAGCGGCGACTGCACTGTAGCAGCGGCGGCGGTACTGTAGCAGTACTGTAGCGGCGAAAAAAAGAGATTTCGGAGTGTGGTGGCGACTAGGGTTGGTGGAGATAGGGATTAGGTTTAAGGTGGATCGTCCCGCTCTGATACCATGTGAAAAACAATGAGATTTGGAGAGCTTAGGGTCGCACAATGTGTGCACCCTCATATATATAATACTGAAAGCATTACAGAGAGGTCCATATATAAAAGAGAAATAACAAAACAAATAGCAGGCTATGTAAAACAGGAAATATGTAATGTAACACAAATAAAGGAATGAAGTCATGAAATTGTACCAGGATGATATATATATACGAAAATACACCTATTTATGCAATAAAATCATATATTGATCTTGGTAGGGGGTCTTACATGTGTGCAAAGATTGAAAACTGTATCAAAGGGGATTTTAGTGACATATTCAATAACATAATGAAGGAATTAGTTTATAGGTCATTACATTAATAATCAATTTCAATTGATACCTTACAGCTTACACTATAGATCATCAAAGAGTGAAAATACTAAAGGTATTACCAATTTAGGCATGAGATTATTCATAAAACTGGGACAAATTACTAAAATTTGTTGATACTAATAGTCTAGTTATTGAATGTATCAATTGAATAAATTTAATTATATATTGTTCCCATTCATAGTTGAAATTTGATCTATGTAACTAAACGTCATACATCTCAATTCGAAATAGTTTTAGTTTTTTTTTTCATTTTAAGGTCTAAAATTATATATAATTAATATTCAAAGTATTATGTAGTTGTAAATTATTATTACAAAATTCATCTTTACTATTAGATATTTATTCAATTATTCAAAATTTGTTAGGTGCTCATAATATATATGAATATAACGTTGAAGAAATTTAAAAAAAGCTCATTTTAAAATGTTTTATCCATTATCTTGACCATAGTGCAGAACTTCGACTTTGTGTCGACTTCGCCAGGTGTGGAAGTGGAAGTTTGTGGTTAGATGCAAACTTCGACAAACTTCGATGCCATTTTTTTGAAGAAAATGATGAGAATTTGAAGGAAACTTTAATTGAAAACTACTATATATGTTTTACATCTATCTTATATATGTTAATTTAACACAAAACACAATTCACAACTCTCTAGCCCTAGTTTCAAGGGTCAAATGTGCAATACACATATACAAATATAGTTCACAATATGTATGCTATACAATATACAGTCAAATAGTAGTTAAAACATCCTATCTAGGAAAGAGTGGCAACAAACAACATAGGAGTTGATATTAGAAGTTGTGAAGAGGGTTGGAGGCAACACTTATGCCTTATATGGCCTTTGGGACACTCGTTATGATTAATGCTCTGGGTCGTCTCAACTTCGACCAAACTTCGCCCAACTTCGCCAACTTCGAGGAAACTTCGACAACTTCGGAGAAGTTGAGACGAAAATACACACAAAAAAGTCAACTTCGCCGACATCACTGAAACTTCGCCCCGAAGTTTGGACGAGGCCGAAGTATTTGGGATTCGACTTCGCCTATCGTCGAAGTTCGAAGTTTCGGCGAAATTTTGCCAAAAATCGTCGAAGTTATATTCCATGATCTTGACAAATAGGACATATATCAAGTTGAATTTGTAATTAAATTGTGTTCATAAGTAATTTATACCATAATTTCATATATCCTCAAGTTCAAATTGTAGTCTATCACTTGCAACTTGCAATTTCGGAATATTCTTTTGATCATTATGGATGAAATAGGTGTAGGTGGGAAGGAGAGAGAGTAAACTTACCTTAGATGAGAAGAACAAGCATCAAGAGCAAGAGAATGCAAAAAAATTACCAAAAAAGTAACCCTCCAAGTACAGACTTTGGGTCGTTGATTTTTGAACTGGTGAACATATTTCGATTATGTTTCGCAAAATGCATGCCTAAATTGTCCTTTTTTTCAATGAAATTTCTGTTCTTTGTTGAAATTTCGCCCCCCTTTGTGCAATTCTATGTTTATACCCGTCGAAACTGAAATTTCGACCGAAATTTTGAACCATGACTATAAGATACACTAGATTGGCACTAATAGGCTAAAGTGAGAGAATCCCATTAGTCATATTATTACCAAATTTAATTGCTTATTACTCTAACTCTCCCCTCTTAATTAGATAGCGTGCATAGTGTATTACCGACTTGCTACAGTGTAGTTGAAAGAGGAAGATGGAAGCCGTATGTTGAAGTTGAAGAAGTTTGTTTTTCGATCTTCACATATGACAACAATTTTCTTGGCACAGAACAAAATTGCACAAAGTGGCAATCAACCTCGATTTGTTTGGTTTGCTCATGAAATACATGGTTGTTGGCATTATGGATTGTAGCTTGATTTTCGCATGTGATGATGACCAGAGAGGAAGTAGGAAGACGAAGTTGGTAGAGAATTGATGTGACTCATTGAATGTCGTAGAAAGCATGGGCCATGCCCCAATATTATGCTTTAGTGCTTCTTACTCTGCCAGTTGATGGGATGATTCCTCAAGAGAACACAATAACGACTTGTGGATCTCCTATGGATATCCCCAACCCCAATCTACATCAACATAACATGTTTGTGAAATGTCCGAAGTAGGCTTTTTGACAGAAAGGCCACATCCAGGTGCACTTTTAATATAGCATAGAATATGTTGTACCTAAATCAAATGACAAAAGGTGGTTGAACCATGTGTGACAAACCACACAAACTGCAAAGGCAATGTATGGACGTAATAGTGAGATAAATTTATTTCCTAACTATTTGCCAATATTGCTCAAGATTCTTGAAGAACTCCCCCTCAAAAGTGTCTGTGGTGTGGTAGTCCATTGCACAGGGTGCAAGCTTTGAATCAGGCATGCTAGAATCAACAAGGAGGGCCAAAACATAATTGCATTGAGAGATCGATGCTATTTTGTAAGCAAAGAACTTCAATACCCAAGTAGTAGCGTAATTGCTCCATGTCCTTCGTGTGAAAATTTGACTTGAAAATCTTTTAGTTTAGAGATAGCATTCTTCGAAAAGTAAAGGCTTTGATCTCTAGAAATTTGGAAAAATCCTAATGTGGCAAGAATTCCACTTATCATGTTGAACCACTCCTTGGTGATTGCTTATGGCCATACATGGATCGTTTGAGTCGGAAGATTCGGAAAGGCTCCCCCTTAACAGTGAGACCGGAGGGTTGTTGCCTATAGAATTCCTTGTCTAGTTGACCGCAAAGGAAGACATTTTGATATCAAGTTGGAACAAGGGCCAATCCATTTGAGTAAAGAGAGTGACAACATTGCGGATTGAGGCGATGCAAGTTACAGGTGAAAACATTTCAGTCACCCAAATTTATCGGTAAAGTGTTTGGCAACAAGACGTGCTTTGAGGCATTCAATGGATCCATCAAAATTGAACTTGACGAGGAAGATACAACGGTAACCCACAATGTTCTTGTCGAGACAAGATCCTAGGTACCATTCTCATGCAATTCTGTCAATTTTCAAGCATCCCAACTTTCCAACTAGGGTGTCCAAGAGCCTCAAGGTAATTTTTTTAGATCTGGATAGAGTCTAAGTGTTTGGCTATAGTTTTAGCAATGTGGGAAAGTTTAAAAAAACATGTATGAGACATGGGATGGCATAAGGTGCAAGAATGTATACGTTTCCGGAATGCCACGAGATGTGTTGAATTCTCAGAGTTGGACGAGAGTGTCAGATCCTGGAGTTGTTCATCTTTGGGTGTTGGTGATAGACCTTGGCAAATTCAAAAATAGTGGGCAGTTGAGGAGGAATGATAAGATGCAATGATAAGATGATATTGGGGTTGACATGCTGGGTGAAATGAAGTTGTTGTGACAAGCCAAAGATGGCGTCATAGTACTCATGTAGTGATTTGTCCCCCAATGTTCAATAGATAGTTTATCCTAAATCTTGTACATGTGCGTTGCATTCTTTTTGTGGGTGGAGTGGGGATGAGCGGCCTCCCATATGTCTTTGGCATTCTTGTGGTACGTGTTTGGAGCAATGAAAGAGATGTCGACAATACCGTCGGTATACTGACCGGTATACCGATATCGATGACATCGGTCATCGGTTCACACAAACCTGTCGTTGGGATTGCAAATATCGGTAAACCGATGGTATACCGCCAAATATCGCCAAATACCGCCAAATATCGACGAAATTTACTGGTATACCGACAGAAATATTGATTTTTTGCGTGCTTGAGTCTGTTTCTATTGTTTGAGAGGCGGAAATGGCGGAGCAAAGAGATCTCGACAACTAGGGCTCAAATAAGTCTAATCTAAAGTATGCCTTTATGTTTTCTACCATTTCTCTCATTTACACTTCATCTATCTCAATTAAAATGTAAATTCATCCCAAAATGCCTTAAATTGGCAAAGATCCCGCCATCTGCTTTTCTATATGTCTTCCTATTTGTGTGTGTTCTTAGATCTACAACACTTTCGCATAATCTACATTATAATCATAGTAATATAACTAAATAATCCATGAAATAGAAGTATAATTTGCTATCATTTTAGTAGTAAGCTAATTAGTATACATATGTTCTTCTTACTAGTATTTTTATCATACAAAGAAAGACATGGTGTATATTTTCTTTTAGAATCTGATATGATGCATATGGAGACATAGTACTGTAAAATTCTAAAACATATTGTGTTTAATTACATAAAGAAAAGTATTATACTCTTATATAGTATTGTACATGACGTGTATGAGAAACACGTAACTTCATACCACCAACCTTACATAATGTACATGTCATGGGAGCAATATGTCAGCCGTATCAACTCAATATTGTATGGAGAATCAATGTGTAACTCGACATACAACAAATATGAGTTAGTAAGTTAGTTTGCTATTCATGTGTTGTAAATTGGATATTCTTGCATAAGTGTGTGTATTTATGTTTATTGATTGTGCTAGTAAAATTCCAAATCTTAATTCCAATAATTTGTCGTCAAAATCCTTCATCGAAATCTGCAGAATACATGACAGGTTCCCTACCTCCCACATGATGGACAACACCCCCCCCCCCCCACATACCCTTATAGAATTTTATTGCATAAAACGATGCATTTAGGTGTAGAGATTACACCTGTAAAATTTCATGATTTAATTCGTTATTTTGGCGTCGATATGGCCAGGATTGCATCTGTCGATATTTCCGTCGGTAAACCGGTAAATATCTATATCCAAGCTGTCGAAACGGCATCGGTATCGGTCATTTAATTCCTTGGTTTGGAGGCGATGGAGGGCTCCATACTGTTCCTTAGCCAGTTCTTGACTTGCAGTTTCCTCATGCTGGATGAAATGAAGTTGTTGTGACAAGCCAAAGATGGCGTCATAGTACTCATGTAGTGATTTATCCCCCAATGTTCAACAGATAGCTTATCCTAAATCTTGTACATGTGCATTGCATTCTTTTTGTGGGTTGAGCGGGGATGAGCGGCCTCCCATACGTCTTTGGCATTCTTGTGGTACGTGTTTGGAGGCGATGGAGGGCTCCATACTGTTCCATAGCCAGTTCTTGACTTGCAGTTTCCTCATCTCCACTCGGGGGTGTCCTCGGCATACTTCTCAATGACTTCTACTTATCTTCGATTCAAGAATGGTGTCGATTATATTCATCAGAATTAGTCATCTCCATGTTAATTTGATAATGGAGGTTGGAGTACTGTCATTGTAGACGGTTGCCTGAGGTGGACTATCTTTCCTGTCAAACATAATTGGAGATCTATCACATTGGTAGGACTGCGGTGGATGATGATAGAATGACCATGGATTAGAACAATCGTGATAAGAATTCCGGTAAGATGCTTGACAATGCACTATTACAAGAAAGAAGTGATGTTGCAGGATTAATGAGATAGTCCCTGAATTAGAAGCAGTCACCCATGTACATAGAGAAGGTACAAGGGGAGGTAGAAGTGACAAACGAAACCCATGTTTGGTTATAACAATTTAATAGACCACCATGATTGTAGTTACCACAGTCAACATGATGTAGTCACAATTCCGTTGGTAAAGACCGAGGCTGCCGAAGTAGACGTGGGTGCAAACCCTCAATTAGATGTAGCCACAGGGCCTGACGCCTGACAATGCCCACTGTCTTGGGAAAGAGAAGCGGCGGTGCCGACTGAGCTCTCTTAGAGGCTATGGCGTTGCTTGCTCCCTTTAAGGTGCTGCGGCGACGCCTCCTATGGGGGTCGGATGGCAGAAACTCCCCTAGAACTCCGTTGCTGTCGGTGAAGAGGGGAAGGTGGCAGGAACCTTGTTGTTGTTGCTGTCTTTACCGTTGGCAACAGTGACTGCCCTTGGTGGCGGTTGCTGCTGCTCCAAGAAAGGGGGGTTGCACTCCTTCTTGGGGCACCTATTTAAAACCCTAAGGGTTTTAAAATGTGCTTTGAGACCATGTTGATAATATCTGCATATTTTGAACAAGCAAAACAGAGTTACAATGAGCCTTATACATAGACTCGACTTGAGGAACGATTTACATGCAAAGCATTCTAAGATAAGCTGGACTTAAACTAATGGGCTTAAGGGGGAGATGCCTAATAGTAATATTATTATCAAATCTAATTTCTTATTACACAAATATCTCCATACCTAAATAGTTATCTCCTGGACAACGGGAATGAAAGCTTCTATAAAAAATGCAATAGATTTGTATTTGTCTTCATCCCTTTCATCCTTTCTACATTTTAATGATATGTTCCCATTTTGTTTTTCCCTTGCAGTATCCAAGCTAATCTGGGCAACAAAGTTTGTTGACCACCCCCTACGAGATGTTAGCAAATTGGGAAAAACAAGTGTTCTTGTCCTTCCTCAAGCCACCTAATTCTTGACCTTTGTTTCCACCTATTTTCCCATTAAAATGAATACCTTCACAGGGATGCTAGGACATGAAAATAGTCATTATATTGCTTATTAAGTCATACAAGTAGTATAAGTATACTATTAAGTAGACTGGGAGCTGATTGTATAAATTCATACATGTAAGCATAAAAGTATAAAACTCTCTTCATGGTTAACTCTATATCATGTTTTCATTTTAGCTTTGTTCCTTCTTTAAGTGAGATCTCTTAAGCAATTCGAATGACTTTATTGGTTTACATACTGATTATTGGCTTAATATTCCATCCATATCATGGTTTACTTTTGGAAGCACTATAAGTTTTTTTTTAATGAAATCTATTTGTTGCTCCATTTTCAGGGAGACGTCAAGTGCGAAGTGTATAATCTTCGTGAAGAGGATAATAGTTGCAAGATGTTTAACATACATCTTGAATAAAGTAAATTGTCCAGAATTCTGGAAATGCGAATATCTTGTGGGCTACCATTGTGGTTCAATGACACGAAAAATGATGAACAATGTTGTTGATAGATTTTCTTCTGGAGAGGTATGTTAGATCATTTCTTACAATCAATATTGAAAATTTTGTGATGTCTAGAATATGTGAAGTGCAATAATGTAGTTTGAATGTTCACAATTTAGTATGGTGTATTTAGAGCGCCACACCATTTATGCCATGGTTGCAAACCAATGGTCTGAATGCTTGGGCATGTCTGCACCTTTATATGCCCTTCAATTTGAAGTTTGACACTCATATTTGCTTTGATAAGCATAACGGAGGGTTCACTCCACTTGATTCTGAGTAGGGGTACACTTATTTATATGGATTTAGGAAGCAACCAATAACCTAGTTATACGATTATGATTAAACCCAACACCATCTGTAGAATTGTAAAACTATGGCATTATGTACATATATTCTGACACCCCCTCAAGATACAACATTATATACTATCAACGCAAAGCTTGTTGCACAAAATATGAACCTGATACCCTTTCTGTGATTTATTGAAGAGGTATGCAAGCTAATGCGTAGACCTGAATAAAGTAATGAACTAATTTTGGCCCTCAATGTGTTTTGTTCTCTCATGGAATTCTGTAAAGTATACTACAAGTTGATTATCAAATATCAAGTTGTCTTTGGCCAACTATGTCCAAGCTTTTCCAAAATGTCCTTGATCCAAAGCTTACAGATAAAATTTGCAGCAGCAACAAAGCTGATAGATGAAATGATTCTACATGCTGGATCTTAGTGTTTCAAAAAGCGGTATGCGTTATGTGTGCGGAGAGGCCACCTTATAGAGTATATGCGGTATACGGGAGTATATGCAGAAATATATGCGGTTTCAGATTTTTTAAAAATAATTTAATTACTATATATAAATTAAACACACAATTGTAGATTTATTTTGTACAATACATATTTGTGCTAAAATTTGAGATAAATTCAAATATGAAGTTTCTGTTAATATATTTCTTTATATTCTATTATTTGTAATTTCTATATCTTGCTGGATCTCTATGTAATTTCTTCAGTTCTATCAATAAAAGGGTGAGTGGTCTTGAACCCTCGCACACGCTGCATTCCAAGCAGCATACGTTCACATAGTACATGAGCAAGGTTGCTAGGGTTCATTCGGGCAAACGCCACCTCTCTCTCTCCCCTCTTCTCCACTCCACTCCACGCCGCCCGCTGTCAGCCACAAGGCCAACCGCCAGCGCCGCCCCACCAGGAGCAATCAGCGCTGCCGCCCCTCCCGGGCAGCACTCAGTGCTGCCGCCCAGGGTGGCCGTCGTCTGCGGCTGCTACGAGCAGTAGCAGCAGCCGCTGCCTAAGGCCGGGCGCCATAGCCACCGGGTCAAGGCAGGCACACCGGCCGCCAACAGCCCCCGTGATAACACCCAAATTTACGTATTTATGCTAAGCATTTATCTATGGTTTTGTGTCACTAAAGCCTTAATATGCCCAGAATAACCCATGTTTCTTATCTTTTAATGATTTGTATCTTTTCATAGATAAAGTTGCTCAACTAGCCAATTTGGGGACTTGCAGGCACCGAACCTGAAAATACATCTATCCTCTAAGATTTTCCCCCAACAAATGGTTTTTGCAGCAGATAGGTTTTCCGTCCATCGCAACCGCGACCATAGTAAGGAGGACCGTGGTTGCGGTGAGCATGACCGCAACTGAGGTATCCACCTCGACCGCGATCTGAACTGGCGCCGCGATTGCAGGGCAGACTGCGACCAAGGCTTATATCGTGACCGTGGGATGCGCCACGACTGCGACCACGGGATGCGCCGCGACCACGACCGTGGGATGCGCCACGACCATGACCGCTAGATGTGCCGCGACCGCGACCAAGGAATCCACCTCGACCACACCCCGACTGCGGTCTAGATCAGTACCTCGACCATTTCGCCTATAAATACCCGCCCCTCTCCACCTGAAGAGGGGTTCCATACTTTGGTAGGTTCTAGCTGTTGGTTTTGATCTGGGGAGTTTCCACCTTGTGGTTCCAACCCCTCTTGGTTCCCAGAGCCCCGTGGGAGAGTTCGAAAGACCAGGAAAGGCCGACGAACTCGTCCTACGCCCGTCTCTTCAGTTAGCTTCCATCTATTATCACTTCCAGCTCCGTTCACCCATTCCACACCATTTCTAGCCATCTTCCACCTCTACACATCCACCGAGCTGCTGTTTGGGACGGAATCAAGGAGAAAGGAGGCCGAGGAGTCCAGAAGCTCAAGGAGGACGACCCAAAGACGAGATCCGACCCATACGGAGGCAAAGGAGAGAGAGCCGCCTCTACTCTACAGGCTAAATCTCTTCTTCTTCTTTCTTCTACTGTTCTCCTATTTTTCTGTGCAAGTGGTGTTCTTTCATCTTTGTTTGGTGCCAACTATGCTTGTCCTTGGCTAGTTGAGCTCCTTCTTGGCTATGTAGCCCGTTTTGGGCATGTTTATGTACTTTTGTCTTAAGCAAGCATTTTATTTCAGATCTAGTTCGTTTTTTGTTCTATCTTCTCTTTCTGGTTATGATCGTTAGTTTGGTTGATCACTTTCTTGCTTGAGCTGCCGTTTCTGTCTATATCGAGAGATTCGTTGTAGAAATAGACACGAAAAGGTAGTTTGGATCGAAATCTGAGAGGAGTATGGTCCAAGGTGATCCGTGCAGAACCGTAGACCTTGGGCATGCCCTGGCTCAGCCCGGCACAATCGTGCCAACTACCTGGTTCTGCCTGGATCATATTTGTTCCTGGCACCTCAGGATATTCTAGACCTGAGAGGGTATCTAGAATATTCTACGGAGATGATTTGTCATCCTCGAGAGAGGTTTCACGACGTTGATGGGTTTTGGTCACGCTTTGTGAGAGCGAGTGGGATGACCCCAAGGAACAGATGCCGCAGTACGTATTATGATGTGAATGCAGGTTTCTCAACTATCGTCTTGGCTTATCTGACGTAAGAATGAAATCTCAAGCGTCCTAAACGTCCCCACGTCCCTGTGTTCGACCCCGTAATAAAATTGTGGGAGAACTTGAAGGTTTCGGGTTATAAATTTAAAGTTCGATTCTTTCTGAGTCCGCCTCTTTTCCAGACGCGCGATTTAAGGCCGATCAACATTGGCGCCTTTGCCGGGGTGGTGGTTTTCCACGTTTACACGCCTAAAAGATTTTGTTCTGTCACTTTTAAGCCTGTGTATTTGCATAGTTTTTCTTTTGTTTTAAACGTACTTGTCCATATATACTGAATAGCTTTCCTTTTTCTTATACTTTTTCAGCCATGGATCTTGCTTCTGCAAGATAAGTCATCTTGTCCACTTGTCCTCCTGAATTTTTCCGCAGTTCTGACTGCTGGCAAATAATTGAAAGCCGTGCCTTGCAACTCGTCGAGCTATATTCACCCCCACCGTCGTCATATGTAGACGCTCCAACAACAGAGATTGCCATTCCACCCTCGACTTCCGTGCTATCATGGGATCAAGAACTGATTAAGGCAGTGGAGTTAGCTGGAGAAAGTGTCAACGCACTCACCTCCTTAGGTCCTCATCTCCAAGAAGAAGTCGATCCACTCCAACAACTACTAGAAAGGCAGGATCATCAACTCCAAGTAGCCGCAGAGATTACAGACCGCAGTAGAAGTTTACTTCAAACTGCCGAGCAAGGATTCATCCAAGCACATCAGTTTAATACAACGAGTCTAGAACAGGAGTGCAAGGCGAAATTGACGGATCTCGGAAGCTTGACTGCCGAAGTCCAACATGAAATGATAAACAGGGAAAGAAGCTTTAAGAGCTCATCAATTTAGTTACCACGCAGTTGCAAGCGCCACCGCCTTACAATGAAGACTTTAGTCATCAAGACCATTCCATTGGGTCTGAAGCGGAATATGCCTCACCATCCGATTCAGACCATCAACTGGATTCATCAGGATTTTTTTGTGAAGACCAGCCCACCTGGGAAAGCCCTTCATTCTATCCAGATGACTCAGCTGATGAACAAATGGAGAATATAAATCATATGCATGAATGGTCCTATGAAGACGATGATGAACACCCTTATCCTAACTAGAATAGTCAAACTACCTCACCGCCAGAAGGCTGGGTTGGGGAAGATGAGTCAGACATTGATTCAGACCAGAGTGACAACTCTCATTTTGAGACTTGTCACTTAGTTTCGAGCAGTACCCCAAACATGGTTTGGAAGAATTTGTTCGATGAGGACGACGACGACTGTGCCTCTAAGTGGGGTGAGTATACGAATGACGATGAGTTGGAGCAGCATGAGCTGACATTTACCACCATCCCCTTAAAAGGCTTGGTGGAACTCAAGGGAGCGAGATGGACGATCCACTACAACATGGCTGCCGAGCATGAAGACACCCTAGACCCCACAACTATCGACAAGCTTGGGGTAGAAGAATAACAAATAAATTCTTTTCGGCACATTTCTTGCTCAAAAGATGATTGGATGAATTAGGCGGTACATGAAAATTTATCTGAACATCCAACCTCAAGTTTAGGGATGGAGAAAGGAGAGATGAGTCCTTTAGAAGACATTCGACATATCCCCTCTGTCTCATCCTGTGCCGACATCCTAAGGCCTTCTTGTTACGATTCATATCTTGGGAGGTACCTTGAAGATGATCTGCTACAGAATTCGTTTTAGTTCAGCCCGAGTAAATACCAGCACAGAGATGACTTCGCCAGTCAACAACCCTTATTCCTCTTTTCCGGACTTGAGAGAGGCCACTTCACCACATATTTTGCCACTACATGGTGAGCCCAAGCAGTAAGACACAAGTAAGTCGGGCCCAAAACTACGGATTTGGGATCCTAGCGTAGTTGTAGGGCATCCACCCCCTACTACCTACTCAATTTCTCTTTAGTTTCAAGTTTTAAACTTGTGTAATAAAGTCAATTTATGTTTTTATCTTTCCCCTAAATTGTTAAAAATTTTAGTTTGTTTCTCGTCATCTAGTTTTCTTTTAAATTACATGCACTTCCATCTCAACACCCTAGCAGCTGCCTTTGGTCCATATCTTGTAAGAAGTTAATCGACATACCTTGTTGCTCTTCCATGGTGTTTTGATTCAGATTCTATCTACTAAGGCTTTCCACCCTCGTTTCTCGTCGCGTGGCAGAGTTAAAACCGCGACCGCGTTCTGAAGGCAAGGATCGCGACCGCGGGCAAGCCTGCGTCAGACCGCGACTGTGGATACCCAAAGCTCGGGTATGCTTTTTTGGCCTGATTGACCAGCATGTCAGGTTGTCTCCGCCTTTTTGTCCGAATGTTGCTCTTTTGACCGAGTTTTTCTTCCTTTTTGACCGGGTCTCTGGCGCCTTTTCTGGTTTTTCCGCTGCTCTATCCGCGACTTCACGCGATTTGGGTTAAGGGTTTCCTCCACCGGGCCGAGGCATCCTCTCCTTGCCTAGCCCCTAAGTTTCCTCCACTGCCGTGCAACTCTCTGCCCGTTTCCCCTCTTCCTTTTGTTTCCGTTGCTGGATAGCAGGGAAGGTGCGGGCGGGTCGGCACCAGCAACAACAACCACAGCTAGACCGCGACCGCGGTCTTTAAGTTGTGGAATAGCCACTCCGCCAACCACCTACTCCAATGTGAGAGGAGTACGGTCCAAGGTGATCCGTGCAGAACCGTAGACCTTGGGCACGCCCGGGCCCAGCCCGGCACGGTCGTGCCCACTACCTGGTTCTGCCCGTATCATATCTGTTCCTGGCACCTCAGGATATTCTAGATCTGAGAGGGTATCTAGAATATTCTACGGAGCTGATTTGTCATCCCTGAGAGAGGTTTCATGACGTTGATTGGTTTTAGTCACGCTTCGCGAGAGCGAGTGGGATGATCCTAAGGAACAAATGCCGAAGTATGTATTATGATTTGAATGCAGGTTTCTTGCTGAGGTGTTCGGGGGTTGTCTAAACCCGAGAACGGGTGCGTAGACTGCCCAACTTGTGGTTACATAGCTGAGAACTTCTTTCTCTCTGATTTAGTAGAATCCTGCGGACTCTGTTTTGTTTTCTTGTTTTGTTTTGTTTCCTTTCGTGACAATCTGCTAGACTAGTTCTAGCTCCCTTTTTTTCCTCAACTATCGTTTTGGCATATCTGACGTAAGAACGAAATCTCAAGTGTCCTAAACGTCCCGACGTCCCTGTGTTCGACCCCCTATATCTACTTCGACCCCCTAATAAAGTTGCGGGGGTCCTTGAAGGTTTCGGGTTATAAATTTAAAGTTCGATTCTTTCTAAGTCCGCCTCTTTTTCGGACACACGATTCAAGACCGATCACCCTGGTTCCTCCGAATGCTTCTGAAGGCAACGTTTACGCAAAACGGCTCATTAAAATTTAATACCCGAGGCTCCGTCAGTATGTAGGAAATTCCTAATCACATCTCCTCTATCTGTGATTAGGAAAATTTTCAATTGGGGGATGTGGATGCGTCAGTAACACATCTAATCATTTGACGCGACATGTATCTCTCCGTCACTCTCTGTTCTTTTGTGACGTGTATCTCTCTGTCACTCTCTCTCTCTGTTGAATCATGGAGGACACTACGACATCTACTATCTACAACGAGATGTCGCCTATCACCTCCATCAAGCTTAACGGGAAAAATTATCTCGTGTGGATGAATGCTATACATACAGTGTTAGAATCCCGAGATAAAGCAAGACATGTTGACTCAGATCCTCCTGCTTCTATTGACAAAGGCTATGCAGAATGGAAGCGTCATAATAGTCTGGTGAAGATATGGCTATGGGGGAGCTTGGGACCTACTATTGCTGCTAGGTTCATGTTCTATACTACTGCCAAAGACATGGAATGCTGTGAAGGAGCATTACTCAGGAAAAGAATTCTCTTCGTTAGTTTATGATATATGATCGCCTCTTCGCCGAACGACAGGGAGACAAGCCTTTAGAAGAATATTTCGGAGTGATCCTAGGTATTGCTCAAGAGCTGAGTTTCTATCATCTAGTGACTGTCCAAGTACAAGTCGAAGACAGAGATGACTTGATTAGTGCAAAGTTTATATCGGGTCTGAATTCGTCTTGCAGTTCAGTTGACAGTGTCATCCTCGCTTCTGACAAACTTCCCAGCCTGGAAGAAGCCTACTCGATAATTCTACAATCAAATTTTGAACTAGTCGATTCTACAAACTTCTCGCCTTCTGGAGATTGTCATGCATCTGTAGCCGCTGCAGTTCGAGGAGGTCGTACCAGTATGGGATGAGGACGTGGAACACGTCCCAAGTGCACCTTCTGTGACAAACCTGGACACACTGTTGAGAAATGCTGGAAGAAGAATTGAAGTCCTGCTGCACGACCTGTGGGGGCAGCAAACTATGCACGTTCTGCTGAGTCTTCTGAGCCATTTGCATCAAGTTCTACTTATTCTGGCATCACACTCACAAAGGAAGAATATGATATATTTATTCTGGCTACACAACATATGAGTGTGGGATCTTCTTCTTCTGCAGCAAATCTGGCTTCTACCACTGGTAATCAGGCTACCTCCTTACTGGCTTCTGGTTCAACTTCTTCATGGGTGGTTGATTCTAGAGCATCACAACATGTGACTGGTATGAGGAGGCTACTTCACTCCATTGACTCTGCATATTCCTCACAAATCTGTGACCATAGTAGATGGTTCAGTGAGGAGAGTGTTAGCAAGTGGATCTGTTTCTCTGACTCCTAAATTTAATCTTAAATCTGTTCACTATGTGCCTACATTTCCTTTTAATCTTCTCTCTGTTGCAAAATTAGTTGATACTGTGAACTGTATAGTGACGTTTGGGCCTTCTTGCTTTGTATTACATGATCTCAAGAGTATGAGGACGATTGGTGGGGGGCCTAGGAAAGGTGATCTCTACCTCTTCCACGGTGACAGTCTGCCTCGCCAAGTATCTCTTCCTACTCCGGCTATCCTCTTGAGCGGTTCTCCCTTACTGTGGCACTACAGATATGGACATTCGTCGTTGGAAAGCTTGAGAAAGTTAGATCCTGAGTTAACCCAAGTGTCTTCATTAGAGTGTCAGTCCTGTCAATTGGGAAAGCATCATAGACTGTGTTATCCCAGTCGTGTCAATAAACGGACATCTTGTCCCTTAGAGTTAGTCCACAGTGATGTTTGGGGTCCTGTAAAGACTAATAGTTATAATGGTTTCCGCTATTTTATTTCCTGTGGATGATTTTTCTCGCATGACATGGAGTTATTTATCAAAGAGTAGAGAGTTTGTCTTATCTATTGTCAAGCATTTCCATCAAGAAATAAAAGTTCAATTTGATTGCAATATTAACATTCTTCAATATGATAATGCCTTGGAATATGTTCAAACTGCTGTGGCTGGTTTTTGTAGCTCTGTTGGGATGATTCATCGTACGTCTTGTCCTCACACTCCTCAACAAAATGGAGTAGCTGAACGTAAAAATCATTATATTCTTGATATTACCGGGACTATTATGTTTCAATCCAATGTCCCTAAGAGGTTCTGGTCTGATGCTTTACTTACTGCCTGTTTCCTGATCATCAGGCAACCCTCTTCGGTGCTTCAAGGACGTACTCCCTTTTCTGTCTTACGTCCAAAAGATCAGCCTTTCATTGTTCATCTCAGAGTGTCTGGGTGTACCTCTTTTGTCCACAATTTTGATCCTAAGGCTGATAAATTATCTCCTAGGTCTATTAGGACTCTCTTTCTTGGGTAGTCCAACACTAGCAAAGGATTATTGTCCCAGTCTCCGACGTATGTTTGTGTCTCAGGATGTAATTTTCCATGAATCCACACCATATTTCTCGAGTGTTCCTAGTAAGGGGGAGCAATTGCGTGAAAGTGAGAGAGTGCCACCATCAAACATCGGTGAGAGAGTGCCACCTATCATTCCTGACTATACTGTTATTCAGGAAGAGCAGCCAGCAGGTGATCCATTAATTCAACAATGTTAAAATATAAAAGATGGATTGAATAGAATAGATTGTGATACAAAGACTGACGACCTCTCCTTTATATAGGAGAGGAGAGACGCCCTATTACTTAGGACCCAAGTAATCTAAATTAGACGGGCCGGAATATAAAGGCCCACTAAACTAATTAGCCTATTTAACTAATAGACTAATATAGACACTTTAACAAACAATATCAACATGTTTATAGTAGACGAGGCAGGCATGATCCAGAGGAGGTAGCGACTCCAGTTTCTGAGCCCTCCCCATCTTCCTCTACTCAAGAGAACTCCGCAGAATAATTTGACCTTGATGTTCCCATTGCTGTTCGCAAAGGTACTCGTTCATGTACTATTCAACATCCTATTGCAAATGTGTGTTGTTTGTCGAAATTATCCAAGCATTTCCGTTCATTTGCTCTTGGGATTGATTCTGTGGTCATTACAAGAACTCATCTTGATGTTATGAATGATACTGACTGGAAACAGGCGATGCATGTGGAAATGTCTGCTCTTCTACAAAACAACACATGGGATCTTATTGACTTATCTCCATGGAAAAATGTTGTGGGCTGCAGATGGATATTCACAGTAAAACATAATCCAAAATTCTGTTGAGAGGTTGAAGGCTAGACTGGTGGCAAAGGGCTATACTCAGACATATAGAGTTGATTTCTTTGAGACCTTTTCGCCAGTGGCTCGTCTGAATTCAGTACAAATTCTTATCTCTCTGGCTCATACCTTTGGCTAGCCTCTATTTCAGCTTGATGTCAAGAATGCCTTTCTCCATGGTGATCTACAAGAAGAGGTGTACATGGAGCAACCTTCTGGTTTTATTGCTCAGGGGAAGTGTCAGAAGGTGTGCAGATAGAAGAAAGCCATCTACGGGTTGAAACAATCTCCTAGAGCTTGGTTTGACAAGTTCAGTGATTTTGTACTAAAAATGGGCTTCTCTCGTTCTGTGACTGATCACTCCTTATTTTATTCTAGCTCTTTTGTTGGATCCATCATTATTGCTGTATATATTGATGATATAGTTATCACACGTGAAGGAAGTATTGCAGGGACACTTTCATACAAGGGATCATCGGCAAACTGAGATATTTTCTGGGCATTGAACTATTTAGATCTCATGCAGGTACTAATTGGTTTCACAGGAAATATGTGCTGGATTTACTGCATGAAGCTGGCATGAGTGAATCCAAGCCAGTCTCTACTCCTATGGACTATCATGTGAAGCAGATGACTAATGATACTGATTATCCGTATCCACGTTACTACAGGAAAATTATTGGGAAACTGATATACCTGACAGTTACTCGCCCTGACATTTCTTTTTCTATAGGTGTGGTGAGTCAGCATATGAGCTCACTACAACAGTAACACTGGATGGCAGTCTGCCGTATTCTGAGATATCTGAAGGGTGCACCCGGTAGGGGGATCACCTACTATAGACCCAAGATTCCTGTGTCTACTCTCGTTCTTACTGGTTATGCAGATGCAGACTGGGCTGGTACTCTAAATGACAGGAGGTCTACTTCGGGGTATTCACGTTTCTGGGAAATCACCTTATCACTTGGAAAAGTAAAAAGCAAAATGTTGTGGCTAGATCAAACACGAAAGCTGAGTATCGAGCAATGGCTCATGCCTGTTGCGAGTTGCAGTGGGTTCAATTTGTACTTTTTGAGTTAAAGATTTCTGTTTCGTCTCCCATCGAGCTGAGATGTGACAATCAGGCTGCTATCTACATTGCCAAGAATCCAGTCTTCCATGAGCACACTAAACATATAGAGGTTGACTGCCACTTCATCAGAGATCAGATCAAGAATGGCAAGATGGTGATTCTACGTGTCATATCTGAAGATCAACTTGCAGATGTACTCACAAAGCCATCGAGTCCAGCAACATTTCAGAGCTTTAGCAACAAGCTGGGCATACACAATGTGTATGCTCCAACTTGAGGGGGAGTGTTTATATATCTCTTTATATTCTATTATATGTAATTTCTATATATTGCTGGACCTCTATGTAATTTCTCTAGTTCTATTAATAAAAGGGTGAGTGGTCTTGAACCCTCACACACGCTGCATTGCAAGCAACATACATTCACAGTTTCAATGAAACAATGAAAAGAAACCACCATTTAGAATGCATTATATTATCACTAAAGCATAAACTCCAATGAAGCGTACATGAGATGGTTCAATGCAAGTACATAACAATACAGACTAAATGTATCATACATAAAGATGCCTGCATGCCCTAGAGGTCCAAAACAACAAACACTAAATAAGCATGTGTCTCATGTACAAAACATACAACAAAATAGTAAATCAAGAGAATGTTATCAATACATACATAATCTAGTTTCGGATGAGATAACAAATGTCCATCTAAAATCGTCGACTAATCGGCCTTGTAAGCGACTGTATATGTGGGCCGCTTATGCGACCCATACAGCCTTTTTTTGAAACACTGCTGGATCTGGTACTAACAATCTGTTTGTTATAGATCCTCAATTAATGACTAAGCTAGCCTAATCAACATTACTAAGCTTTACAGTTTAAGTGTCAAACTGTCAATGATAGGTATAGAGATTTCTGTACCCGGATAGTGAGGAATGGTTTTGATAGTTTCCAAATGACTAGTACATGGCTTCTACATGAATTGACTAAATACACTTTTAGAAAGGAGATATCATGATGAGCAATGACCAAATAATAAAGTTATCCCTCAAGTATTCTGTACTTAATGGGTCTTCAAGTAAATCCTTCTAATCCTTCTTCAGTTTGACTTTTATTTCTATGGGGTATCAACAAGTTTGGTTCTTAGCATTCCTATTTCTTCAAGGAGATCAAGTATTTACACTTTAAAATGACAATACCTTGGATCTAGTCACCAAAATACTAAGAAAGTATTTTTGTGGCTCAAATCTTTGGTCTAGATTTTCCTTTGAAGGAAATCCTTAAGATGTGTGATGCCCTATTGATTATTCTCAGTGATAACCATATCAATGACATAGACAATAAGAAGAATGCATCCCAATGAATTTTGCTCATTCTAGAATGTCTGGTCAAGGTTGGCTCTTTGAAGTCCAAAAAATTGAAGAGATGGCAAGATTTCTTGAACAATGCCGGAGGCTATTGCTTGATATCTTGGAGTGACTTCTGAATATGATAGGCCATGTGAGGCTTTCCCATAGCCAAAAATCGAAGTGGTTGCTCTATGTAGACTAATTACATGTGAGAAAGTGTTCTTGATATTTAAAAATTGCGCTACAAGAGATGAAAATCTTAAAAGATGTCATTTTGGCCAAGCGGAAAATTCTCTAATATGCCTCACCATAGAGTTAACATGTGATCTTCAAGTTCAAGCCTAGGTGACGACATGAACAAGGGTGATCTTTGGCTACTAAAAGTGTCTTTGGATGATCAATGGATCATTTGGTCCCATTTGACGGAGAGCATTCTCCTGCAACCTTCGAGAGCTTTATTTTTGCGGGGATAGAATATCATGACAAATATAGTGCTTATTCATGTAATGCATTTATTTCCTCCTATTCTCATGTATATGTTACCTTGACATAGAAGATCCATCTACAACCTCTGAGAGCTTTACTTAGCCATGTATATGAATGGATGAAAAGGAGGAAATAAAGGCAAGGCATGATGGAAAGAACAGTCATAAGCATGTAATAATGAAGTGCCACATAGACATCTAGCATGATGGTAATGAAGTGCCACATAGACATTAGAGGATGGATATGTGTAATAATTAGAAGCTCCATGTAGATCAGAATAGCCTGGACTAAGCATTTCATCTCTCTCTTTCTTTTCATACTCCTTTATATTGACTCTCCCTCTTCATACTCTCTCTCACCTCTATATCCCCCGCTACACCAATTGCAAAGTGAGTGAGTAGTTAGTGTAGAAAAGAGAGAATACCTCCCTACACGCGGAAAGTGATGCACACATGAGGGGCGGTAGGAGGGGAATAAAATTGTCAAAGGAAGAAAAAAATTAACATGGTGCCCCTTTTTTGTTACTTTATAGACTAGCACGTGTCTTTTGTTTTATATTATGCCATGGATATAACCGATAATGCGAATGAATGTGCTACATGACACGATTAGACGGACCCGTGATATAAAGAATTGGATTTTATTATGCGACCTGAAAAGATAGGTGCGAGGACAGAGCCCCCGTGGTATTGATAAGGGCAAAAATCAGTTCCGAATAAGGATCTGATTGCGATAGGCATTGTGAAGCAACCTGTATCTAAGTCGATACCATCGACATCCTGTCGATGGTATCGAGATCTGTCCAGGTTCATGATGGAGCAAGCCGCATCTTGGTCGATACTATCGACACACATGTCGATAGTATCGAGATTGGTTCAGGCGCAAGAGAATACTCCGTCGATACCATCGACACAAGTCGATGGTATCGACACCGGCACAGCGGCGGAACAGTAAACCGGCGGCTGACCTATTTTTGTTATAAAATGTTATTTTTATTTGTTTTCTCTTCTTGTATCTCATGTACTCTACCCTAATGTATATATACAAGTGTGTAGGCACTAACCCTACTCACGTTTGCTGCACATAGCAGCCGACATGTAATCGGTGTTCTTCATCTTCTTCCTCCGTCATTCACAACATGGTATCAGAGCTGTAACTTCGACCGGTCCATCGCCTCTTCTCCAAGCGCCGCCTACCCTTCTTCTTCTCCACAGGGCGCCGCCACACCTTCTCTCCACAAGGTGACACCACAACAACTTCTTCTCCACAAGCCGCAGCCGCAGCAACCGGTAGAGCTGTTGTTCTCCGGTTTGAAGATCTCCGGTTGATCAAACGGCCACCTAAAGCCCAAACCGGAGGTCTCGTCTCTTCCAAAGTGTCTTCCTAATCACATCTCCTTCATGTGTGATTAGGAACCTCTCTCTTGAAGGCTGTTGATGCGTCAGTAATGCATCCTCTATCTTGTTCAGTTGTGACGTGTATCTCTCCGTCACGGGACGCGTATCTATCCGTCCACTCAATTTTTTTTTTGTGACGTGTATCACCCCGTCACACATATCCCAGCTGCATCATGGAGAACAAGACCTATTATGAGGTCTCGCCTATTCCTATCAAGCTTAATGGGAAGAATTTTTTGCTATGGATGAATGCGGTTCATACTGTCTTGGAATCGCGCGATCGAGCAAAGTTTGTTGATTCTGCACCTCTCACTAGCACTGACCAAGACTATGCCGAGTGGAAACGTCTTGACAGCCTAGTGAAGACTTGGTTATGGGGTAGCATGGAACCGTCTATTGCTTCTAGGTTCATGTTCTACTCCACATTGCTTCCAGATTGGTAGCTAAAGGCTACACACAGACATATGGAGTGGACTTCTTTAAGACCTTCTCTCCAGTTGCTCGTCTCAATTCTGTGCGGATCCTTATATCTCTAGCTACTACCTTTGATTGGCCTCTTTTCCAGCTGGATGTCAAGAACGCCTTTCTTCATGGAGATCTTCAGGAAGAGGTGTACATGGAGCAACCACCCGGTTTTGTTGCTCAGGGGGAGTGTCAGAAAGTTTGCAGATTGAAGAAGGCTATCTATGGGTTAAAGCAATCTCCTCGAGCTTGGTTTGACAAGTTCAGTGCTGTTGTGTTACAGATGGGCTTCTCTCGTTCCATGACTGATCACTCTCTATTTTATTCAAATTCTTCTGGTGGATCCATCATTATTGCTGTCTATGTTGATGATATTGTGATTACTGGCAGCGATTCTACAGGCATATCACGTGTGAAGGAAGGACTACAACATCACTTTCACACGAAGGACCTGGGGAAGCTGAGATACTTTCTAGGGATTGAGGTTCTTAGATCCCATGCAGGTATAAATCTCTCCCAGAGGAAATATGTTCTTGACTTGCTACAGGAAACGGGTATGACTGATTCTAAGCCCGTATCCACTCCTATGGATTATCACATCAAGGAGGTAGACGATGATACTGAATATTCAGATCCAGGTCATTACAGGAGAATAGTTGGGAAGTTGATTTACCTAACTGTCACAAGACCTGATATTTCTTTTGCTGTTGGAGTAGTAAGTCAACATATGTGCACACCACGACAGTCACATTGGACAGCTGTATGCAGGATTCTGAGATATCTGAAAAGTGCTCCTGGGAAGGGGATCACTTACTATAAACCAAAGAGTTCCTCATCACCCTTGTCTCTTACAGGTTATGCGGATGCAGATTGGGCTGGAAATCAAGTTGATAGACGATCTACTTCTGGCTACTGCACCTTTCTTGGTGACCATTTGATCACATGGAAAAGCAAGAAACAACATGTGGTAGCGCGATCCAGTACTGAAGCTGAGTACCGTGCTATGGCACATGCATGCTGTGAATTACAATGGGTCAAATCTATCCTATTCGAGTTAAAGATTTTGATTCGATCTCCCATGATACTCAAGTGTGACAATCAATCTGCTATACACATCGCCAGGAATCCTGTCTTTCATGAACGTACAAAGCATATAGAAGTTGACTGTCACTTCATCAGAGATCAGATAAAGAATGGCAATATTGTGACGCCATATGTCAAGTCTGAGGATCAATTAGCTGACATCTTAACAAAGCCATTGGGTCCAACAGTATTCCAGAATTTATGTGGCAAGCTGGGTATTCACAATGTGTACACTCCAGCTTGAGGGGGAGTGTGAAGCAACCTGTATCTAAGTCGATACCATCGACATCCTGTCGATGGTATCGAGATCTGTCCAGGTTCATGATGGAGCAAGCCGCATCTTGGTCGATACTATCGACACACATGTCGATAGTATCGAGATTGGTTCAGGCGCAAGAGAATACTCCGTCGATACCATCGACACAAGTCGATGGTATCGACACCGGCACATCGGCGGAACAGTAAACCGGCGGCTGACCTATTTTTGTTATAAAATGTTATTTTTATTTGTTTTCTCTTCTTGTATCTCATGTACTCTACCCTAATGTATATATACAAGTGTGTAGGCACTAACCCTACTCACGTTTGCTGCACATAGCAGCCGACATGTAATCGGTGTTCTTCATCTTCTTCCTCCGTCATTCACAACAGGCATAATGTGTATGGGGAACAACTCGGTTTTGGGCTGGAGGCAGGGCTGGAGAGGCACCATAATCTGAGCCCTCAGAGCCACATGATTCAACATCTGTGAACATGAAGCTATATGCAAGCTCGAGAATAGAGACTAGGAAATTGATCTTCTGCCAGATGAGTTTGAGGTAGTCACATCATGTACCTCTGCTCCTGCGAGAAGTGAACTCCTCTCTTGCAATGAGTGTAAGCCATTGGATCCAAGGCCACAATGACAAGCTGCTTTAAAAGACAATCGGTCCCGATCCCTATGGGAAAGGACACGACCCTTTGATGCTCATACATATCCGAGTCTCTTACATAGAAGAAGAAAAAAATGTTTTTTTGTTGTTGGAAGATTCAAGAAAGCAATGTGAGGGGAGGCAAATAATGGTGTTGATGGCCGGGATAGAGAGCGCTGACGTCGGTAGATTAAAAAAGAATGTTTTTTATGAAAGAAGATTAGAGGAGACGACCATGGAGGTCGGCATGATGCTGGCGGGTGGCTAAGACAACAAGAGACGACGTCCCTAGGGTTAGGATCTATGCTCTGATACTATGAACAACTAGAGAATTCTAATATTGAGATCATGAATACAAGATAGACACTCTCATATATAATAGGAGTCAGTAAATACAAACTTTACCAATATGGTATAACAGACAAGATACTAAAGAGCACAAATATATAACATAGAATTAAATATAATAACACTCCCCCCCAAGTTGGAGCATGGATATTACGCATGTGCAGCTTGTCCACCATATAGATGAATCTTGTCTTGGGCAACGATTTTGTATAGATGTCAACAAGATGATCCTCAGTCCTGATGTATGGGATATGCGCTTGGGTAGAATAGACTCCCTGATGAAGTGACACTCTACCTCAATGTGCTTGATGCGCTCATGGAATGTGGGATTGCTTGCAATGAAAATAGAGGCTTTATTATCACAGTACATAGGCATGGGCTCATATGACATACTCCCAAACTCCTTTAATAAGCTTTTATCCCACATCAACTCACAGGTAGTATGAGCCATGACTCGATATTCCGTTTCAACACTGAATCTAGCCACAATTGTTTTCTTCTTACTTCTCCAAGTGACAAGATTACCACATAAAAAGGTGTAATTACCTAAAGTAGATTTACGATTAATCTCACTGCCCACATATTTACAGTCTAGAAAATCTAGTAATCTTGCAGTGCCCATTTTTCATGTATAAAAGACCCTTTCTAGGAGAACTTTTTAGGTTTTTGAGAATGTGGCACAACATCCCAATAAAAGGTTTATAAAGATACCTACTAACAAGTCTAACAATTGATGTAATATCTGCTCGTCTAACTGTCACGTAAATTAGCTTTCCTACAAGTCTTCTATATTGCTTGCTATCAGGATGTGAAGGAGAAGAATCATCATCCCAATTAGTATTGGGATTCAAACGGGTGCTGACTAGATGGGCACCAAACATGTTAGTTTCTTGTAGTCAAGGACATACATGCGATGAGATAGACATATTTTAGAAGAAGAATGTGATGCTTGAATCTCCAAAAGGTTTCATTTTTCCTAGATCTTCAGTGATAAAGTGTTTTCTTAAGTATTCCTTGATATCTTGAATACGCTGATGGTCACTCCCAGAAAGGATGATGTCATTGACATACACAATAACTTTTCCCGCTTTCTTAACAAACAAAAAATGATCAGAATACAAGCTTTTAAAGTCTAATTTAGCAAGGATATGACTTAGTTTATCAAATCCCGCTCTTAGGCTCCGTCTTAGTCCATAAACACAGAATCATCATCGAGATACACAATAACTATTCTGTTTTAGTCTAATTTAGCAAACATGACTTAATTTGTGTATGTCATCGACATTCCCAATAACTATTCCCGCTTTCTTCACAAACACTGAATGTCTAGAATGCAAGCTTTTAAAGTCTAATTTAGCAAGGATGACTTAATTTATCAAATCACGCTCTTGGGTTCTGTTTTAATCCGTAAATGGATTTTTTAGGCGGCACACTTTAGAACACTCCCCCTGAGCAACAACTCTGGGAGGTTACTCCATGTACATTTCCTCATGCAGATCACCATGCAAGTAAGCAATTTTGACGTCAAGTTGACAGAGGCCAACACTTATTGAGAACAATAGAAATAAGAATACGAACAAAGTTAGCACGAGATATAGGCGAAAAAGTCATAAAATAATCCATGCCTTAAGTCTGTGTGTAGTCCTTAGCAACAAGACAAGCCTTAAGTTGTTCAACCGTGCCTTAAGTCTGTGTGTAACCCTTAGCAACAAGACGAGCCTTAAGTTGTTCAACCGTGCCATCCAATTGATATTTTGTAGTAAAGATCCAATGACAACATACGTTAGAAAAATGAGCAGGAGCATCCACCAAATCCCGTGTATGTTGCATATGTAAATCTTCCATTTCCACTTCCGTGGCACGATGTCAGGCAGGATTTAGTAGGGCTTCAGTCGCATTTTTAGGACCACAAATAGTGGAAAAAGCAACTGGAAAAGCTTGAACCAAGATTAGTATTAGAACATAATTTACTTTAGGATGTAAAGTACAAGAGCGCACTCCTTTCCTTATGCTAATCAAAGTATCTGTATCAGAGTATATGTGATTGGTGTTGTGATCTGCTGACGAAGATGAGGGATTGGTTGAGGGAGGGGCCGTAAAAGGATCTGTAGTCTAGTGGCGTCTTTGGCTTAGTTATGAAGGCTCCCTAGGCGTTAGGCAAGGCGCCTCAAACTAGGCGCCCAGCCTATTAAGTGTATTAAGTGGGCGTCTAAGGCCTTTTATGCCAAAATACATTCATTTAAAGGCTAAAGTAGCATGAATTGGGTCTGGATTTTATCAAATTCGACCGCCTTGAGTCATTTTGTAGTTGAAATAGGTCTGATTCATGGAATGAGGTTTCTAAAAAATCATCAAAATTTTTGGTTTCGCTTGCATCTGCAACAAAATCCTGCGACTGTATCGCTATGTCGAAAACAACGAAACATTTTCCCAATTTTGGAATTTTTGCAGGGAACAGTAAAATTTACTTATCTCCGACATCTATGTCCCCCACCTATCCCCATATATATTTCTATTGCATGAAACGATGCATTTGGGTATAGAGCTTGTGCTTGTGAAATGTCATGACTTAATGCATTCATTTTGGCATCAAAACGGGCGCGATTGCATTTATTAAAATTCCTGTTGAAATTTGAACAAACTTCTGTTTCCATGCTGTTGAAACGACATCGAAATCAGATACCTCGTTCGTTGGTCTGATTTAGGCAAAATCAAATCAAATATTAGCAAATTAGGTCTTTGGGGGAAATACTTATGATTTGGAAAACTAGGTCTGATTTAGCAAAATTGGGTCTCAAATAAGTCTGTATAGGATAAATTAGGGGAATTAGGGTTTGACTATGTCATGTTATGCAAAATTAGGTCTAATTTAGGCCAAATCAGGTCAAATTTGGGATGATTAGGGGAAATTTGGTAAGATTTTGGCTGTTGGGTTTTCATTTAGGTCAACAGAGGATAAATTAGGATAAATTTGGGTCTCATTTAGAAGTTCTATTTGCATATATTCTTCTTTCTTTGACTTTTTCTTGCTCTTACATCTGCAATAGGTACTGCTGTTTGCATGTATGCATTAAAATTTCCTGATCTTTTGTAATTTTTTTCTTCTAACTTCCTTCTTCCTCCATATCCCCTCTTCTTCTGTTGTGTTTTTCCTTTTTTTTGACTTCTTGCATGTCATTTGCAATTTTCTTTTTCTTTTTTCCTTTTGTGCACCTACAATTCCTAATTATATTCTTCCTATTATTTTTGTTTTCTTCTCCTGATCCTCCAAACAATTATCAATGCAAAGCATGCATATAACACAATTTAATGAACATATAGTTACAAAATAGCATGTAGTATCATATGTATAAATATACAAACATGTGTCTAAAAAATAAAAAATAATAAAAACGCCCAGAAAAGCCTAGGCACCCATTGGGGGGGGACCACCGCCCAACTGCTTGACAAGTATGGTCTTTGGTAAAGTATGAGAGGAACATCAACAGTAGAAACAACGAGTTTTGAAGATTCTGGGTCAACATGAACAAGAAGTGGGGTATCAACAAGCATATATATGTAGAAAGAATCAAAGCCATTGTAGAAAAATACGGTGTATCCTCAAGAAATACGGCATCCACATTAACAAACCATTTCCTAGCAGTCCGGTCATAACATATGTACCGCTTCTGAGTTGTTGATCCAGGAAAATGGACTTCGTAGATCTCGTATGAAGTTTGGTTAAACCGGTCTGAAGATTTTGTCCAAAATAGGTACTGCTGAAAATTCTAGGTGGCACCAAAAATAAGGGAGCACCAGGGTACAAAATACTATATGGGACTTGGTTGTACAAGGCCGAAGAGGGCATTTGATTTATTAGAAAACAGGTGGTGGAGATAACATCAGCTAAAAAGGCTTAGGGACATGATAGTAAAACATAATTGGCCTAGCAACTTCAAGGAGATGACGATTCTTACGCTCAACAACACCATTTTGTTGAGGTGTGTAAGAACAAGAGGTGTGGTGAATGATGCCAAGGTTTTTACAAAAAAGATTAATAGAATGTTGCATAAATTTAAGGGCATTGTTTGTCTAAAAATTTTCTTTGGGTTTATTAAATTGACTCTTGATTTCACCAATGAATAATGTTGAGAACATGTGCCCTGTCTTTAAGTAAAAACGACCTAATAGACCGAGAGTAATATGGCTAAAGATTGTAAAGAATTGGAATCCTGTTACACTTGTGACTGAACAAGGTCCCCATATATCAGGATGGACAATATAAAAAATAGTTTTTGAAGACGAGTCATTTTGTTAGGAAAACAAATTGTGTTTGCTTTCCTAATTGGGAATGCTTCACTTTAAACAAAGTTTCATATATCGAAGGAATTAAATGCTTGAGCTTGGATGATGAAGGATGTCACAATTTGTAGTGCCACTGAACTCACGGAACAGCTGAAGATATTAGTGCAGTAGTATGTAGAACATCAAGATAGTATAAGCCGCCTGGTCCCTCATGACCCGAACCAATTCTCATCCTCGTGCGAAGATCCTAAAAGACCTCCATCAGGCTTAAACGTAATAGAACACTAAAGTTGTTTGACTGCTTTACTAACAAAAAGAAGATTAAGAGGAAAGCGAGGAACATATAAGTCCGATCTCAACAAAAAGTTGTTCGTCGTTCGAATATTACCAACCCTATGTATTGCGGCTTGAGTGTCATTGACAACGGTCTCATATGGAATAGTAGTAGTCATATTAGAAAAGATTTTCGCATTGCCAAAAATATGAGTAGAAGCATCAGAGGCGCTAACCCATTTGTTTTTACCCTAAGGAGCCGTGGATGCTAGAAAAGCAGAATCACCATCTAGTTGTGTAGCCGTCGTCAGAGCCGGGAGTCATTCTTGGAAAAGTTATTCAAATTCAACTTGGTCCCAATCTGCAAAAGTAGTGGAGGTTTGGGCCGGTTCTTCCTTAGTGTAGTTAGTAGACGCCTGATTAGCCCATTTGTCAGGCTAACCATGTTTCACCAAAAATGATTTTCATTGTGATTATTTCGCCCAAAAAAGTTACAATGACGTGATCTAGGAGGGGAACCGTTGCTAGATCTAGTGGAGGACTGGCCACATCCTGGTCCAAAAGGGGTGTGGCCACGTCGTAGTCTAGATGGTCAGAAACAACCACATCCGCTTCCACGGCCACATCGAGCCACCAAAACATAATGTAAGAACCGATGCCTCAGAGGAGCCAGTAGGAAGAACGAGAGGTGTTGGACCCTTATTAAAACTTCTCGTAGTTTAGGTAAAGGATCACTGGAAAAAATCTGATTTACGACTCACACAATTGAAGCATGTAGTCCAACGAGGAATTGTACCAGTTGCAGTTCATTTTGTTGTCTTTGGATTTGAGTAATGTCAGAGGTCAGGGGATGGTACACTTCAAATTTACCCCAAAGAGCAAACGATTGGTTGTAACAATCCTTATATGAGGTATCATTTGATAATTCATTTTTAGCCTGATTTTTAAAGATTTCAAACACCTTTTTAGTGTTTTGTTTGCTGATGTGAGTAAACATGATATAACTGATCCCATATGGCCTAGCAGTTTGAATTTTGAGAAGCGATTGACTTATTTTAGGTTTTGCACTATTGACCATCTAGGTCATCTCTCCATAGTCATTCTTGACCACAAGTCATAGGACTGCTTAGTTTTCTCATCAACAGTCTCGGCCAAAGCAGTAGGTGCATCAATAATAAGGTGAGATTACCGACCTTGGGCCTTGACATGCACTCAAAAGAAGCTGACCATGTATGGTAGTTGGAACAATCCAATTGTACCATGGTCGCAAAAAGTGTTCTTAAGTTATCATTAGAGGCCATAATGGAATCCAGTTCTTGATCAGTCCACACAGGTTATCCGAAAGATGTGGTAGAGCAGCAGTTCAAAAATCCAAATCATGCACTTTCAGGATTTTGATTAAGAAACCAATGCCACATCGTCAATTTAGATCATGTGACAGAGGTAAAGAAGGGAGGGAACAAGTCCCTCCTTAACAATTTAAGTCGAACCGAGAAGTGGTTGTTCTTTATACCGGGAACAGTCTGGGTGGTTGTATCAACGATGAATAAAGGAAGAGGTAGGTTTGGAATTTGAACGGAGGTGGTGGAGCGGTGGGTTGGTGTTTGTCAGGAGGAAGGTGGGGAGGGAAGATGGCGGACAACCATGGTGGAAGGGGTTGTTGCGCGTGGTTGGTTGATGTTGGGTGGCTGGTTGTGGTGGGGGGTGGTTCGGAAGGGTTGCAAGGTGGGGGTTGTTGCGGGGTGGCTAGTGGTGGAAGGGGGGGTTTTGTGGACGACAAAAAAGATTGGAAGTGGGGTGGATGTGGGCTTGGGAGGGGCGGCTTGGCAGGGGGTGGGAAGAAAGGTTCGACATATTGGCTGTTGGTGAGGGGCGACGGGGTGGCAGGGTGAGAGGGGGTGGTCTGGTGACATGGAGGAAAGAGTGGCGGGCTGGATTGGTGGCAGGGTGATGGAGATGGCAGTGGCGGCACGGGAGATGGCGACGTTGATATGGAGGGCAGTAGGCGGCAGGGTGAAGAGGGTGATGGATAGGGAAGAGGGGACGAAGGCATCAAGGTTAGATGACTAGGGTGGATCAGAAAGCTCTGATACCATGTGTAACAATAAGATAATTGTGATATTGAGATAATGAATACAAGCATAGACCCTCTCCTTCTATAGGATAGGAGTCTTCAGTGAATACGGAGTTCACCAATATGGGATAAAAGACAAGATACTAAAGAGCACAAAATAATAATATAAAGTTAAATATATTAACAAATACCATGTGGAAAATAAGATGGAAGCTAATGAGATTTTTCTTAGTGAGAGACGACAAACTCCTCCCTTACGTATAGTAGAGGAGGCAAGTACAAGGGTGACGAACTTAACCCTGATGGGCCAAGATAATTAGGCTCATGTAACATAGTTAACTAAATAACAATAGCTCTAACCGTTAAGAACACCTAGGCGCCTTTGTAAAATTTTCTCTGTGTCTGGGTTCCATCATCACAATCATGCATGCCCCATTCCGAACATTGCTTGGCCGCATGAAAAACATTTTGTCTGGATTTCTTTTTATGAAAATATGCTATTGAATTGTTTCCCATATGTACATGCCAGGTGAATCTTCTAGTTGCAACTAATGTAGCTGAGGAAGGACTAGACATCCAAACCTGTGGCCTTGTTGTACGGTTTGACCTTCCTCCAACTGTTTCCAGTTTTATACAATCTAGAGGCCGTGCTCGTATGTCAAGATCTCAATATATTTTTTTACTAGGACGGTTAGTTTCTGTTTATCTTTGTCAAGTTGTAAATGAATAGTTGTTTTTAGTTCATCATTTTTCTTCTGGTCTGCCCAAATTTTGTTTCAGTGAGGACGAGCAGGCACATAAGTTACTAGATGAATTTCATCGAGGTGAAGATTATATGAATAAAGAAGTTGAATTGAGAACATCAAATGAAAAATTTGATTATCTGTATGAAAGAATATTCAGGGTTGATACAACTGGTGCATCAATAAGTACTGGAGACAGTGTTTCACTTCTTCATCGCTACTGTTCAAGCCTTCCTCGTGATCAGTATGCTCTTTGAACATTAGTTAGATCTGTTCACTTCCAGAAGATGATCTTTATTGTTGGAGTCTTGTAGGTTCATAATTTATTTCCTTGATTCCCACTGCAGATTTTTTAAACCTGTACCAGAGTTCTTTTACTTGGATGATGAAAATGGTACAATCTGCCGTGTAATTCTTCCTTCCAATGCTGCTGTTCGTCAAGTTGACAGCTATCCATGTCAAAGTAGAGATGAGTCCAAGAGATCTGCATGCTTGAATGCATGCCAGGAGCTGCATGCTTGTGGGGCTTTGAATGACTATCTTCTGCCAGATTTTAGGACTAAAACAGCTGATCCTTGTATCGAGCTCAGTCAAGGTAACCATTTGTGTATGTCTTATATGTTAATTGGCTCTGAAATACAGTGGGAACCTTTTGAAGGTTTGTTTTCATTTTCTTTAGATGTTACAGCTTATACGTCTGTGGCTCCGTGCCATAAATAAGGCTTGTCCTTGGTCTAGTGCAGGTTACATGTATGCATCTTCTGTTAAAAATGTTTTCAATTTAAATCTTGATATGTAATTGTGCATGAGTTATATTCTGTTCTTAAATTCAGAATTGGAACAATAGGTTTGTGAAAGAAATTAGAACAAATGCTTAAATTATTGTTGAAGACATACCTCTCCTCGTGGGACAGTGGTCTGGACAATTTGTTTTCCTGTTGGAGATGGATATATCCCATTTGTGAAGGGTTGATGTTCAAGAGACAGAAACAAATATATGGGATTCTAAGTAAGGAATAATTCTTGTGGGCTGGTTCTTGTGGGCTCTATTCAAAATATTTATATTCTGGGACATCCCCTCGATCTAAGGCATGCACATGCAAGCTTCTACACTCAATACATAAAAGATAGATTTCTAAGTTAGCGATCCTCCCAGGAAGCATACATAAACAATAAGAATGACCTAGGCTACCCTTTTAGTCCAAGATTGAATCAAGTCTGTAATCTTTGAATTGGCTTATAGTTATTATGGAACATTCCATAGATAAAGAGTTTGCTGAAGCAATTTAGTGTTAGTGGGCCTATTGGACTTGAAAGATGTTCAGTTTCACAATGTGTTGTCAGGGAGTAGTGATGTGTCTACACATCTATATTCGTGTGTTGTGTAATCAAGTTGTTAATGTGTGTCTATAGGGACCTACTTGTAAGTGTGATAAAAGTCAGGGACCCATGTCAAAAATCTCTTGTATGTAAATATAGAAGCACCCCAACAGTGAGAATAGGTTGAGGAATTCTCCCATCTTCTTGTTGCATTCACATGGTATCAGAGCTACATGGAAAACCCTAGGAGAGCTGTCAGTCTCTCTGAAGAAGCCTTAGTAGGTTGTCATCACCATCTTGAGGTCTGCAAGCATCAGGGAACAATGACAACTCCAAGTTTTCCATTCGTTGCTACGACACCGTTCAGTAGCACGGCGACCATGCGGGGGCTGCTGTTCCCTCTTTGGTTGGACTTAGATTCTGCCCTTTTGGGATCCTCTTGGTCCTAGCTGCCCTACGGTGCTTGTGGCTAGCTCCTATGTCCCTGTTTCTTCTCCAAATCAACATTGCATCGAGCTGCTGTCTGCAGCCCCTTATTGCAGCATGAAGTTTGGCTTCCAACAAAGGCTTAAGGGCTGTTTTCCTCCCTCAAATCTGGTTAAAGAGGGGCGTCTCTGAACCTACAACCTTGCCCTAGAAGGTCACTGACATAGGTAATCTGAGGAGGGAGCTTTGATCATTCTCCCAAGCTACTGTAGCCGCGGAGCACTGTAACACGATTGCTATACAGTTTGTGAAAGTTTGTTTTAAAGGCTAAAAAGTCTGGTTTCAAGGTATATAGTTTCCACAAAGTGTGTAAATATCTGATTTCAAGATCTGTATTGTCCCTTAATGAAGAAAAAGTCTGATTACTTGAAGAGAAAAATCCGATTTCTTGAAGAAAAAGTCTGAATCTTTGCTACAGTCTGATTTGCTGTCCCTTAGTCTGCTTTTTGCCTATTCGATTAATCGGTTGGGTGCATTTTTGATCGACATGGATGATAAAGAATTCGTGGTTCACCAATCCACTACGACAATCCAAGAAGAGTTATATGGATTCCATGTAAAGTTTACCAATATGGCTGTTGTTGATGATACTTTAGAGCAAACTACATATCAGATGTCTTTGTATAAAGAAGAATATGCTCAATTGATGCTTCTTCGAGCTTCAAAGTAGGCAACGACTTCAGTCTCCATTGCACAAAGGTCTGATTTGTCAGCATGCATTTCACAGGCATCTACGTCCAAGTGAGGCTGGATCCTTGATCCTGGTGCAACTGATCACATCACCGGGGTACCAAAGATGTTCACCACCTACACCCATAAGCCCAACCTACCTAGTGTCACCCTTGCAGACGACTTTGTTGCCTCTGTTAAGGGAATGGGAACAATGTCACCAACTCCACATATATCCCTACCATCTACATTGTTCATTCCCCATTTTCCCTTTAATTTGTTATCAATTAACTAATTAACTCATTCTTTTCAAGCCTCTGTTACTTTCTTACCAGATACATGTCTCATACATGATTTGAAGACGGGGAAGAAGATTGACGAAGGATTGAACTGGCTGGACTATACTACTCACAACAACTTTCCACAACATGTGTCGCTGCATCTCCTTTAGTGGTGCATAGTCGTCTTGGTCATGCGTCTGTAGAAAAGCTCAAGGTTTTGGTTCTAGGTTTGTCTAACCTGGAAAATTTGCAATGTTAATCATATCAATTTGGGAAACATACAAGGTTTGTCTTTAGGTCTACGGAGAATCAAAGACCAAAGTCTATTTTTGAGCTGGTACATTCCGATGTATGGGGTCCAAGTCGTGTCACATCTAAATTTGGATTTCAATATTTTGTCATTTTCGTCGATGATTATTCTCGTGTTACATGGCTTTATTTGATAAAAGAGCGATCTGAAATTTTGTCATTCAAGTCTTTTGTGCAGAAGTGGAAACCCACTTCAATAAGAAAATTTGTACTCTTCGTTCTGACAATGCTAGAGAATACTTCGGTCATGACTTCATCCATTTCACCTCCACACATGACATCATACATCAATCATCTTGCCCACATACTCCACAATAAAATGAAGTGGCTGAGAGGAAAATCCGTCATATTGTTGAGACGGCTCACACTCTTCTCCTTCATATGAATGTTATTAGAGAATTTTGGGGAGATGTAGTTCTTACTGCCACCTACCTCATCAACTGTATGCCATCATCTATTCTCCAAAATCGTATACGTGTTCAGATCCTTCATCCTATGAAGCCCGTTGTACAATGTTCCACCTAGAGTGTTTGGATGCGTTTGTTTTGTCCATTGTTTTGATCCACATATGGATAAATTGAGTCCAATGTCCGTCAAATGTGTTTTCTTAGGTTATGCTCGAGTTCAAAAGGGGTACAAGTGCTACAGTCCTACCTTACACCGCTTCTTTGTATCTGCAGATGTCACATTCTTTGAAGACACATCCTACTTTGATGATAGTTCTTCAGTGACACATGGAGGAACTCTTGCCTCTTCCCATCATTGTTGAGTCTCCTATTTTTGAGTCCCTTAGCGATGATGGTTCTCGTGATGTAATTCCAACCAATCTAGCTAGACCATCAGTCACTCAGGTTTACACTCGTCGAATAGGTACAAGTGGGTAGTCTGGTTCTGGCACCAATGTAGGTGGTACATCCGCTCCTACCAGTTCAACTCCTTCTCCAGATACTTCCTTGTCAAAAGGTTAGGTAGAGACAATTCCTCCATCTTTTCAACAAAATCTTCCTGTTGCTTGAGTAAAGGCGTAAGATCATGCACACTTAAAAATATTCAACATCCTATTTCTAACTTTGTTTCATATAGCCACATCTCACCTTCATATCATACTTTTATTTCTTCTATGTCATCTGTCTCTATATCTCCGTCTGTTTCAATTGCACTTGATCACCTAGGTTGGCGTCATGCTATGAATGAGGAGGTCTCAGATCTTAACCAGAACAAGATATGGTCTCTTGTTTCACACCGGCATGGCAAGTCTGTTGTTGGATGTCATTGGGTTTACACTGTCAACGTGGGTGCAAATGGTTGTGTTGATCAATTCAAGACGTGTTTGGTAGCCAAGGGCTACACTCAGATCTATGGTGAGGATTACTCAGAGACCTCTCCCGTGGCAAAGATGACATCTATTCACATTTTCTTGTCTTTGTCTGCTATTCACTCTTGGCCTCTACACTTGCTTGATATTAAAAATGCATTCCTTTCATGGTGATCTAGATGAGGGGATTTATATGGAGCAACCACCTGAGTTTTTTGCTCAGGGGGAGTCATATCTAGTATGTCGTCTTCACATGTCCCTCTATAGTCTAAAGTAGTCACCTTGTGCCTGGTTTGGCAGATTCAAGAGTGCTCTTTTAGAGTTGGCTAGAATACACTCGAGTGTACGGATCGCACGGATACACTCAAGTGTGTTTGCATATCAAGGCTAGTTTTTGCAAAATGTAAACCATTGATCTTCACCGTCATACTATAACTAGGCTACATACAAATTTTGAACCCATTTGGATGAGTGTAGCTCACTCATCCAAGGGCAACAAAATCAACGCGTGAAACTAATTTGAAATGCATAATTTTTGCGGTCTTCATAACATGAGCTATACATATCCAAATGTGCTCAAATTTTGCGTATGAGTTCATGAGTTGTTTAATAAGATCAACGGATTAGATTTTCAAAAAAAATATTGCATCATGGAAAACTACTTGAGTGTATTCCGCTCCGGATACACTCGAGTGTATTCTAGCCTGACTCTCTCTCTCTCTCTCTCTATATATATATATATATATATATATATATATATATATATATATTCTAACACCTCCTCAAGCTGGTTCACATATATCATAAGCACCAAGGTTGTCCCATAGAATTTGGACCCGACACCCATTAAGCAATTTAGTAGAGATATGAGTCTTTGTATTTAGATTGAACATGGATAAGCTTGACTTATCGATCCTGGATCTTTTCATGAATGAAGTGACAATCGGCGTCAATGTGTTTGTTCATTTGTGAAAGCTTGGATCTAAAGCAATATGAACAACTGCTTGATTGTCGCTATGTAACTCCTTTGCTTTCGACTGATTGTATCTAAGTTTCTCTAAAATATGTGACCCATAAGAGATTACTATTGGCGTGGACCATGACTCAACACTCTGCTCTAGACTGAACCACCACAGTTTGCATCTTGCTATTCCATGACAGAAGATTGCCTCCCTCAAATACGCAATTTATTGAAATGTTGTTTTGAGCGTTGGATTCTTGTACTGTTGCTTTTTTTCATTTTTTTGTATTCAAATGTTGTTGCTGCTACTATATGTTGACTTTCCTAGTAATTATGTTCGTGTATGAATGACTGTATGTGCATGTAATATATTATACAATGCCATAAGTATATGGTAATATAAATAATACATTGCTGCTGTGCATTGTATAATATGAAACATTATTGTATAATACATTCTATAATACATTAATACATACATTATATATTTAGTTGTCTACTGCATACTGTAATTCTTTACCTTTCTGCCTTATATAATACATTAATACATTATATATTACAATGTGTTTTCTACTGTTTACTGGATATTAATAAATTATATAAAACATTCCCTACGTTCTGGTGTTTACTTCGTATATTAATACATTATATATCTTCTACTGTTCACTGAATTTTTGTATATAAAATTATTAATATATTTACTACAGTAACAGTAAACTATTTGGGTATTACTGGTGTTTCAAAACTATTTGGGTATTACAGCTTTGTCAAAACTATTTGGGTATTACAGCTCTGTCATAACTATGTGGATGTTTTATTTTTGTGTATAGGGTGCCAAGATAAGTATAGAACTTCCTTATAAATATATTATTTGTATGCAGATATGTATATTTTTCTATTAAATTATATGAGAATATAGGTACCCGCTTTTTCAAAAAGCGCCCGTCTGGCGCTCACACATCTACAAGGTGCTGTCTGCTCGCCTCCCGCTTCCTACTTTCTAAAACATTGGAATTGGATGACGATCAATGACACAACTCACGTAGTCAACATTAAAAACACCATGATATTTGAGATGACCATGACTAAAATATGATATTTATTGGGATATATTGTAGTATTTCCTGTTTAGTCTTTTGCTTCTTACTTATCCTGTAACATGGGCCTTTGTATACGAGGTCCATTGAAGACTTTTTGTTTGCTTTCCTGTACTGCCTCCGATTTATCAGAGTGAGTTTTCCCCTTTCTAAAATATAGAAAGACGACACAATTCACTTTTATATCCGTTAGCTTTTCTCACCGCCAAGCCTCACCATTCACAACACTTCCTCCTATTCATTTTTCCCATCCGCCTCACCCCGACCGTTGATCCACCTTGCAGTCTGTTTCTAGTATAAAACAACCTCTTCTCGGTTCGGCTTAATTCTTAAGGGAGGATTTCTTTCCTCCCTTTCACTGTCTTCGCATGAAGGTCTAACTTGATGGTGTGGCGTTGGTTCCTAAATTAATTTCCTAATGCCCATGATTTGAGTTTCTAACTCTACTGGCTGTATTTGGGGTGATGCTTCATGCCCCTCTGTTTGAATTATTGCTCTACCACATATTTCTAGTAACTTGTATGGATTGAGCACAAACTGGATTCCATCATGGCGTCGACTGATAACTTAAGAACTGGATTCCATCATGGCCGCCCTTTCCCCCCTCTAACCCTGCTGTCCACCCCAACAACCCCTCCTCTCCACTCCACCATCTGCCTTCCATCATCTTTCCCCTTTGCCTCCTACCTTTCAACTATCATCCCTTCCCTCTTCCTTCTTCTACATATTTTGGTGTCATTTTTAATATAGCACGTTGACGATCTAAACGGGATACGCTTCTTATCTGCCTGCGCCTCATGGTGGAGTAGCTCTCTCCCTATGATGACGTAGTTCTGTCATCCATGTGTACTACCCCTTTTGCGGGTGTCTAGAATCTGATGTGTCAGATGTACTGCTGCCATCTTCCCGTAGCGGGTGTCTTCGGATCTATAGATCACAACTTTCTTCTACCTCTGGTAAGGTTATTCTGGTTACCTTTTGACTACTGCCTACTGCTATCTGCTGTTGTTTTCTACCCTACCTCGGCTATGAATCGGTGCGTCATGGCATGTACTGAGCCTCCACGTTCTCTGTGCGTCGCCACTGTGAAACTTGATGGCTCTAATTACCATCTCTAGTCGGCTTCTTTTATTATGTATGTGAAGGCACAAGGGCACTACTCACATATCCCCACCGACCCTAAACCTCCTCCTGATGCATCGACGGATGACAATACGCAACAAGTGTACACACAATGGAGTAAAGATGACTCAGATGTTATCTCCCGGATCATCTACAACACCAAGCTGGGGATCAGTCAGTCCTTCTTTTGCCTACATGATGCCAAGGCCATGTAGGATTAGTTATCCCATGTCTATTCTCATCAACAAGACCCCAAGAAGGTGTTCGAGATCTTCATGAACCTGACAACAGAGTATTCGATTGATGCTTCTGTTGAAGACTACTACAACCAGTGCTCTGCACTATGGAATGAATATAAAATCTATCATCTTCTATATGCTGACATCAAGGAAATTTTACGGTAAAGAAATGAACTACAACTTGTCCAGTTTCTTGCCGGACTCCCTCTTTTTTCTGGAGTTGTTGGACAAATCCTTTCTAGTGATCCTCTGCCTACTTTATGAGATGTGCTCAAGTGTGTTCAACGTCTACCATCAATGACTTTTGTTCCTCTTGTTGAACATCCCACTCTTGCTGTGCGCCATGCTGATACTAGTAGCGGATGTGGCCGCGGTCGTAGTTGTGGACGTTGTAGACGTCACCCTCCTACCTAGGGACGTACTTCTTCTACTACACCTGGTCGCAGTCAACCCATTGGATCTCGCTTCTACAAGACGTGGTAATCATAACGGAGACTAGTGCTGGATCAAACATGGAAAGCTCGCATGGGCTAACCAAGTCACCTCCGAACAACTGAAGATTTTGCTACTGCTGATCACAACTCATCTTAACCCTCTTTTTCCTAGAACTGGTCTGAGTTTGAAAAGATTTTCCAAGAATGCATTTCCAACCTACCATCTACTTCAGAGGACGACTCATTGCCTTGCTACCTGCTCCATCTACTCGTAAATATAAATGGTGTATTAACTGTGGTGCTTCGGTCCATATGGTCTGTAATTCTGATTTATTCTCTACCCTAACAAGATTCACCCACCTATCTCCGGTGACGGTAGCTGATGGATCTCATAAAGCAGTATATGGCATTGGGACTATTCCTTTATTTCACAATTTGTATCTAAAATCTGTCTTATATGTTCCTACATTTCCTATTAATCTTCTTTTTGTTAGCAAAATTGTGAAGAGCCTTCAATGCTCTATTACGTTTGACCCTTTGGGTTGTGTTTTTCAAGATCTCCGCATGAAGATGGAGATTGGTTCGAGCCATGAGTGACCAGATGGGCTCTACTACCTGGATGGACCGACATCGGTGACTATTATGCGATCTTCGTCTGTGGCTGGGCTTCAGTGGGAATACCATTGTCAGAGAATTTGGGTCAAAGCAATACCCGGTTAGGGTATGCTCTTCTTTATTATATAGAGAAAGAGTATTTACATAGTAAACCCAACAGGAAAAGGAAATAGTAAAGAGATACATAAATAAGAAAACTATTTTCTAACACTTCCCCTCAAGCTGGAGCATACACATCATGCATGCCCAACTTGGAAGTCATATGCTTGAAAGCTTAAGATGGAAGTGTCTTGGTGAAGATATCTGCCACTTGCTGACCAGTCCTAAGACGAGGAGTCTGAATCTTCTTGTAGAGAACTAAATTACGAACAAAATGGCAGTCCACTTCTATGTGCTTGGTCCTCATGAAATACCAGATTGCTACCAATATGAATGGCTGCCTGGTTATCACACATGAGAGGAATAGGGGTTTCAACAAACACGACCATTTCTGACAAAATAGACACAACCCGCCATAGCTCACCACAAGCATGTGCCATGGCTCGATATTCGACTTCTGTGCTGGATCGTGCTACCACATTTTGTTTCTTGCTCCTCCAAGTCACCAAATGTGACCCAAGAAACACGTAATATCCAGAGGTAGATCGTCTATCTCCAACATCACCAGCTCAATCAACATCAGTGAACCTAGTGAGTTTTATGGATGTATTTGTGAGATTCTGCCCTATAAAGTAAGGCCCTTCCCTGGAGTTCCTTTAATGTATCGAAGAATCCGGGTGACTGCCATCCAATGTGACATCTTAGGCGCACTCATGAATTGGCTAACAACTCCAACAATATAAGAAAAATCATGCCGAGTAACTGTTAAGTAGGTCAAGGACAATTACTTTGCTGGATTAGAAAACTCACTGTCATCAGAAATAGAAGTCTTGGTATGATAGTCCATAGGCCTGGAGACAAGTTTACATTGTGTCATGCCTGTCTCTACAAATAGGTCAAGGACATATTTTTGCTGAGAGAGATTTGTTCCTTTCTTGGAGCGTAGGACTTCTATGCCAAGGAAATATCGAAGATTACCCAGATCTTTCGTCTGAAATTGTGTTTGTAGCCATGTCTTGAGTTGTAGAATGCCAGTAGAGTTATCACGGTGATGACAATATCATCTACATAAACAACTAGACTTATGCACAAAGAGTGAGTGATCAGTAGAAGACCGGGTGAACCCAAACTGTATAAGTGCAACACTGAATTTATCAAACCATGCTCGAGGTGACTGCTTCAGACTATTAGTATATACACTTTACTACTGTTTTTACTTAGTGTATTTTGGTTATTTGTCTTTTAGTCACTTGTTTCTTTATCCCATATTGCTTATCTCTAAACACTGTACTACTCTCTTGTCTTATAAAAGAGAGAGCATTGTATTGGTTTTATTCACTCAATAAGAAGCAATACTTTTCTATTCTAGATGGTATTTGATAAAATATAAAAGATGGATTGAATAGAATAGAATAGAATGGATACAAAGACTGACGACCTCTCCTTTATATAGGAGAGGAGAGACGCCCTATTACTTAGGACCCAAGTAATCTAAACTAGACGGGCCGGAAGATAAAGGCCCACTAAACTAATTAGCCTATTTAACTAATAGACTAATATAGACACTTTAACACTCCCCCTCAAGCTGGAGCATGGGTGAAACACATGTCCAAGCTTGGAGAGTTACAGGACTCGATAAAAAGAAATGATAAATGAAAGATAAAAGATAAATATCACTCCCATACAAAATATGTTACTCCCCCTGAAATAATATTCCCCCTGAATCATATGGTGATGATGACTCTGCAGGCTGAAGATACTCGAGCTTTGAAGGTCTTCCTTGAAGTGCATCTAAAATGAAGACATCTGAAGATACTCTGTAGGCTGAAGAATGGTCCTGATACTACAACAAGTCGCCACTGGAATACGTGCTTAACGCGGCACGAACGCGGACGGACGATCTGCTGCTTGATACGATGCAGGAACCATGAAACTTGGGGGCTTGACGGGAAAGGAGATCATCCATCAAGGAAAGTCCCAAGAGGATCAGCTACAGGCGATGTCGATACTGCAGATACAGCTCGGAGAAGACGTGATGAAGCAGCTCGGTGAAGATAAAACTCTGAGATTCTGAAGAAGCACCCATCTGTCTCATGTGAATGCAGATGAAGGAATACACCATCAACACCTGACGTACATAACGCGGTACGAACGCGGATACGGTGTCGACGCTGGATCTTCACTGCTGGCTCAAGTAGAGAACTGGTGTGCTGAATGATGTGAAGCTCCACGAAGATAGCCTGGAATATATATAATCTGAATACATATATCATCATCTCATCTCATACTCTCTCTCATACATTCTCTTCTCATCTCTTTCTCTCCTCTCTCTTCTCATCTCTTTCTCTCCTTTCTATCCCCCCCGCACACCAAATACGACGAAAGTGAGTGTTTGGTGTGGAGAAATGGATACATGACCCCCCCGCAATGTGGAAAAGGGATGCTCACATAATATGGGTAGGTGGGAAAGAAAATGGTGGAAAAAGAGAGGAATATGTGAAATGGAGATGGGTAATATGTGCAGAATGAAACCGATAGCCAAAGAGAGTATACTAAATGGGTCAACATGAGATCCGGGTGGAAAAAGTAAATGGATCTAGGGTCAAAATAAGATCCGATTAGCAAAAGATAGAACCGATTAAGGATCCGAATAGAGACAGGGATAATGCATATGGGGTTATTTGTTTGGTAGCGGTGGAGAGTGATGATGATGAAGTGATGATGATGAAATGATGATGATGAAAACAACAGGTGATGGCGTAGGGACATCAGTAGCATGATGATGCAGATAGCAGCAAATGGAAGATGAAGATCGCCGGGATGATGATGAAGTGGAGGAACAACTTGCAGATGATGGCAAATATGACGTCCGTTGGTGTAGCACTTTGTCGCACCATAGGAGATGACAAAGGGTCTCCTGCGTGACTCCAGAGATATTGCACGCCAAGAAGATGCATGCGGAGCCAAGGCGGAGCCTCTCCAAAGCGGTGATGAAGGCTGATCTGAAGACGTCATGAGATGGATCCTTCGACGGATTGCCGATCGCTGCTGATCAACTGTCGATACCATCGACAGGACTGTCGATGGTATCGACCGACTCTCTCCTTGTCGCTGTGATAAAGTCGATAGTATCGACCTCCTGTCGATAGTATCGACGTAGATACTCTTCCGTCGCTGTGATGAAGTCGATACCATCGACCTCCTGTCGATAGTATCGACGCCGGCGATGCGGGTTGCGTCACGGGAGGTCGGCGGCTGTTTGCGTCTGGTCTGATGTCGATACTATCGACACGAGTGTCGATAGTATCGACGCGGCGGCGGCGGCTGCTCTGGAAGGTGGAGATGGTTGTTCCTTGCGGATGGGAACCAATTTCTGATGACCGACGACTCTGTGGAGATGGTTGCTGACGGCTACTGCTGCTGATGGTGGCGAGGCGCTGCTGCTTTCAGATGGCGGAAGGAGATTACCGCGGCGGATGCCTACGGCGGCGATTTTTGCGGATGATGATGGAGGACGGCTGCTATGATAGGCAGCGGAGGTGTTGTATGGAAAGAATGAAAGAATAGATGAATGGAGATGACCATGGATGCCGAGATATGCCTAGCGGGCAGCCGGCCAAGCCATGGAGATGGCGGCTGCGGCCGCCCGCAGGCGGAGAGAGCCCGCGGTTGCTCTCTTCGGAGAGAGGAGCGGCTGCGGCTGCAAGGGAGAAGTCGGCGGTCTTGGAGAGAGAGAGAGAGGGAAGACGGCTGCTAGGGTTTCCTCAGAACAGATCCCGCTCTGATACCATGATAAAATATAAAAGATGGATTGAATAGAATAGAATAGAATGGATACAAAGACTGACGACCTCTCCTTTATATAGGAGAGGAGAGACGCCCTATTACTTAGGACCCAAGTAATCTAAACTAGACGGGCCGGAAGATAAAGGCCCACTAAACTAATTAGCCTATTTAACTAATAGACTAATATAGACACTTTAACAGTATTAGAGCGTCCCGTTCCTCCCTAAACCCTAGCCGCCTCTCATCCCCCCCAATCCTAGCTGCCCTCTCCCTCCTCTCTCTCCCCAACCCCCTTACGCCGCTGCCACTCCTGCCCACCCCCCCGGCCGCCGCCCACAACCACCCTGGCGTTTCCCACAACCATCACCACCACCACCCACCCCTCCGCCAACCCTCCACCACCTTTCAACACCCGAGCCCACTCCATTACTATGGCTTAATCCATCAAGTACATCCAATCCTCTACCCATCTTCTTCTCCAAAACCTCCGGACAACTTCGGTAACTTTTTAGTTTTTCGCACGTTGACGTCGTAAAATGCGTATTTCGCTCTGTTTGCGTGCGCCTCATGGTGGAGTGATTGTTCCTCCATGTTGGCGTAGGTTTCTATCTTCTCCTGGTGCCCCTACGAGGGATTCTGAGATCCATGCTTGAGTCTTCTATATGCTACTTCTAGTCCATGTGTTGGACTTCTGTTGCTGACTAGTGACTACTATCTCTGCTGCTATCTGCGCCCTTGATTCTGACTATCTCTATCATCTTGGATGGCGACTCCTGACCTTCCTCGCAATATGTGCGTCACTACCGTCAAGTTGGATGGCCCCAACTATCATCTCTGGGTCCTTTGAACTGTACGTCAAGGCTCAAGGGCGTTTCTCTCATCTGTTGACTAAGGGTGCGGCCATCCCTGCTGCTGATGCTGATGACAAGACCAAACAGGCCTACGATCTCTGGTCCAAGGAAGATTATGGTGTTATTACCTGGATGGTCAATAGTGAGGAACCTAAAATCAACCAATCTCTCCTTCGCCTCAAGACTGCGAAAGATATGTGGAATCATCTCTCCCACGTATACTCTCACCAGCAGAATCCGAAGAAGGTTTTTGAAATCATCAAGCTACTGGCCAAACAGGAGTACTCTGCTACTGATTCCGTGGAGGATTACTACAACAACTGCTGTGCTCTCTGGGATGAGTTCGAGGTCTACCATCCTCTGTCTGCAGATATCATGGAAATCCAATGTCAAAGGAACGAGCTTCAACTTGTCCAGTTCCTCGCCGTCTGCCTTCATCTTTTGCAAGATTCGTTGATCAGATACTCTCGAGTGATCCCCTTCCTACCCTGAGAGACGTTCTGAAGCGTGTTCAACGCCTTCCTTCCGTTTCGCAAAACCTACCTGACTCTTCTGACGGAACAACCCTTGTTGTTCGGATTGGTGACTCCTCCCGTAGACACGGCCGTGGTCGGGTACGTGGCCGCAGGCGTTCTTTTGGACCAGGACGTGGCTCCTCTTCTTCTGCTGAGACTACTGAACAACGCTTTTGTACCTTCTGTAAGCGTACCGATCACAATGAAGATCATTGCTGGATAAAGCATGGGAAGCCAGCCTGGGCAAATCAAGTCACTACAGATCAACCTGACACTGCCACTACTTCTGCACCTCTGTCTGCCGATTGGATCCGATCGGAGTTTGAGAAACTACTACAAGCACGGCTTGCTTCCTCTACCGAGGCCTCCCCTGATGGTAGCACTGCTCTTCTGACTCAGTTCGGTAAAAACACTGGGTGATCGATTCGGGTGTGACATCCCATATTTTTGGCAATCCTACATTATTTTCTCATTTACATAACACTACTGTTATACCTCCTGTTACTCTGGCTGACGACTCTCAAACACCAGTTACTGGTTTTGGTGATATATGCACTCCTAGATGTCTGCCTTTGCGCTCTGCTTTATATGTTCCTAAGTTCCCTATAAATCTGCTATCTGTCAATAGAACTGTGAAGAGCCTTCGCTGCTCTATTACATTTGACTCGGATGATGTTGTTTTTTAGGATCTACGCACGAGGACGAAGATTGGTTCGGGCCATGAGGGACCAGATGGTTTATATTACTTGGATGTTCCAAAGACTGTGGCGTATCTGACATCTTCTGTGACTGGCATCCAGTGGCACTATCGGTTGGGACACCCGTCGACAGCCAAATTAAAGCATTTACTACCTCATATTTCAGATTTTGTTTTTCATTGTGAAACTTGTCAATTGGGCAAGCAAACTAGAGTAACGTTTTCAAAGAAATTATGTATTGGTTCAAAACAGCCGTTTGATATTATACATGCTGATGTTTGGGGATCTTGTTCTGTCTCGAGTATATTTGGATTCCATTACTTTCTGAGCTTTATTGACGATTTCTCTAGGACCACCTGGATTTTCTTGCTAAAGGATAAGTCTAATATTCTTGAGACTATTACTGCTTATTTTGCTGAAATACGTACCCAATTTAGCAAACCTATAAATTTTTTTCGCACTGACAATGCTTTTGAATTCATGCAATCCTAAGTTAGCAGTTTTTGTCGCAAATTGGGTACTATTCACCAAACCTCCTGTGCCTACACCCTGCAACAAAATGGAGTCGCCGAGCGTAAGAATCATCACCTTCTTGACATTGCTCATACTTTACTTTTTTACTATAATGTTCCCCAATATTTTTGGCCTGAAGCTATTTCCACTGCGTGCTATCTCATTAACCGCATGCCATCTTCAGTTCTTGGGAATCAAATCCCTTATCAAATTTTGTACCCTGATGCACCCTTATTTTCAGTTCCTTCTCGTATTTTTGGGATCACTTGCTTTGTTAAATACCTACGTCCTGGTTTAACCTAACTTGATCCCCGTGCCATCAAGTGTGTCTTCTTAGGGTACTCTAGGACTCAAAAAGGGTACCGCTGTTATGATCCAGTTTCAAAAAAATGGATGGTCTCGACTGGTGTTGTTTTCTTTGAGCACATGCCATTCTATTCTTCTGCTGGGTCTGCCCTTATGTCAGATTTATTAATGGAGACACCATTACCAATGATTGATGATTCTGATTCCCTTAATACTGTTCCTGTTGCTGCTACTCCTCAGCTAAAAGTTTATCAAAGAAGACCGAAGACGACAACTCCCTCTATGGCCCCTCCAAAATCTTCTTCCTCAATGCCAGATCAGTCATCACCTCAGGTATTCTCTGACTTAGATATTCCTATCAGTTTAAGGAAATGAACTAGAACATGTACCAAACATCCGATTGGGAATTTCTGTACTACTGCTCACCTGGGGACTAACTTTGCCAATTTTGCTGTTGCTCTTTCTGCTGTTTCTATTTCTAAAAATGCTTCTCAGGCTCTTAAACATCCTGCTTGGCGCCAGGCCATGGAAGCTGATATGTAGGCTCTTACTGATCGTAACACTTGGGAGTTGGTTGATCCTCCCACTGATTGTTCTCCGGTTGGATGTCGCTAGGTGTTTACTATTAAATATCAACCAAAAGCACGATTGAGCGTCTCAAGGCTAGGCTTGTTGCCAAGGGCTACACACAGACTTACAACGTTGACTATTTTGAGACTTTTTCACCTGTGGCCCGACTGAATTCAGTTCGCATACTTATTTCTGTTGCAATTAATTCTGATTGGCCCTTATTTCAGCTTGATGTGAAAAATGCTTTTCTATATGGAGATCTGCATGAGGAAGTCTATATGGAACAACCTCCCAGATTTGTACTTCAGGGGGAGTCCTCCAAAGTTTGTTGTTTGCGGAAAGCAATTTATGGCTTAAAACAAAGTCCCCGTGCTTGGTTTGATAAATTGAGTACCATTCTTCAGAAATTTCATTTTAGACTTCCCACTCTGATCATTCTGTCTTTGTTAAACAGACTACTTCTGGCATTGTTATTCTGATTGTATATGTTGATCACATCATTCTATCAGGGAGTGATCTTGTTGGCATTCAGGCGACTGAACGTTATCTGGAGAAACATTTTGTCACCAAAGATTTAGGCAACTTGTGCTATTTTCTTGGGATTGAAGTTTCTCGGTCAGCCTCTGGATTGTGCTTATCTCAGCGTAAATATGTTCTGGATCTCCTATCTGAAACATGTCGTCTTGGTGCAAAGCCTGCTAGTACTCCTCTGGATCCAAACACCAACTGGGATGATGAGAATTCTCCTACTTATCCTGATCACCATCAGTATCGACACATGGTTGGCAAGCTCATCTATCTTACTGTCACTCGTGCTGATATCACATTTCTAGTAGGACTTGTTAGCAGATATCTTGACAAACCCCGACAATGTCACTGGGATGCAGTCTGTCACATTCTCAAATATCTGAAGAGCTCCTTGGGAAAGGTTTGTTGTATAGAAAACATGGTCACTGTAACCTTGTTGGGTATTCTGATTCTGACTATGCGGGGAGCAAGATCGATCGACGCTCCACCTCCGACTACTATACTTTTGTAGGTGGAAATCTGGTTACCTGGCACAGTAAGAAACAAACAGTTGTTGCTCACTCGAGTGCTGAAGCAGAATATCGCGCCATGGCGCATACTACATGTGAACTGTTATGAATACGGAGCCTGTTGAAAGACTTTGGCATTTTCTGATTCTACTCCTATCCCTATGTACTGTGACAACAAGGCTGCTACCTTTATTGCCAATAATCCTACCTTCAATGAACGAACAAAACATATTGAGGTTGACTATCACTTTGTTCGAGAAGCTGTCTTATCTGGCCAGATATCTACACCCTACATACATACCTCAGATCAAGTGGCTGACATCTTAACCAAAATACTTCCGAAGTCTAGATTCACTGCTATGACTGACAAGCTGGGCATGATTGACATCTATGCTCCAGCTTGAGGGGGAGTATTAGTATATACACTTTGCTGCTGTTTTTACTTAGTGTATTTTGGTTATTTGTCTTTTAGTCACTTGTTTCTTTATCCCATATTGCTTATTTCTAAACGCTGTACTACTCTCTTGTCTTATAAAAGAGAGAGCATTGTATTGGTTTTATTCACTCAATAAGAAACAATACTTTTCTATTCTAGACAGACCATACACGGATTTCTTGACTTGCACACCTTCTGACATTCCCCCTGAGCAACATAACCAGGAGGTTGCTCCATGTACACCTCCTCAAGAAGATCTCCATGAAGAAATGCATTTTTAACATCCAACTGAAGAAGAGGCCAGGAAAAATTAGTAACAAAAACAAGAATCCACACAAAATTCAACTGAGCCACTAGAGAAAAAGTCTTAAAGAAGTCAACACCATGTGTCTGAGTGTACCCTTTTGCCACATGACGCGCCTTCAAGCAATCAATAGACCCATTAGGTTTCTGTTTCGCAGTGTAAACCCAACGGCAACCTACAACAAACTTGCCATGAGGAAGATCCACCAAGTCCCATGTAGGGTTCCCATGAAGTGCTTCCATCTCAATGTCCATAGCTCGGACTCAACCATCAAGGCAGATTGCTTCCTTAAAAGAACGAGGAACAGCCGTAGAGTTCAGTTGAAGAGCAAACATGCGTGCTGCAGTTGACAAATGAGACAAGCAACACACATTTGCCAAAGGATGAAGGATAGTGCAGGACCGAACACCTTTTCTAGCTGCAACTGAAAGGTGTAAATCTGAAACCGAAGCATCAAGAGACCTCTTAGTAGAAACATGTACCTCAGGAGTGGCAGACGATGAGGAGGCATGTTGCTGGACTGGTGACGCTACATCCTCTTGGCGAGGCCCTGCTCGCTTGGTGTAAACTAGAGGAAAGGATGGGGACGGTGATGGTGGTGGCGGCGGTGGTGATGGGCAAGGAATGAAGTTTCGTCAGTATCGAAGGTATTTTGACCAAAATACCGATACCGACGGGTACCGACACAGAAACACGTGTGCATACCGATAGGATCGCAAATATCGATAATACTGACATGTATTTCACCAATACCGCCATTTTTTGTTGGTTTCAGTGCAAAATGCACTACTAACTTCACTATATCGACCGAAACCGGCGGTAAACCGACGGGTATACCGTTTTTTGCGAGAATGACGGCTGTTACTTATTGGGAGGAGAAAAGGTGCATTTGGATGATTTTTGACGATTGGAGCTAATACCAACCCAAATCAAGGTAATTCTAACCATTCTCTTTCATTTCTACCATTAGCAACCTCTCCATCTCTTTTTCCTACTTTTTTCTTCCACTTTCAACTAAAATAGTGTCTTTTACCGCCAAACTAGGAATAAAATGTCCGATTTCGGTGTCGTTTCGGTGGCTTCAGAAATAGAAATTTTGATAGAAATTTCGATAAATGCATTCCTGGCATTTTGAATGCAAAATAAATGAATTAATTTATGAAATTTTACCAGAACGATCTACTAGTGTAGATCTACTCAAATATATAATAATATTTCATATTGGATATGTAGGGGGTGGGGTCTCGTCATTTTTGAGTGAATGACCCTGAACTATTTCGATGGGCATTTCAATGGGGATTTTTGACGTCAATTTTCAATGGCGAAATCAATGAATTAAGCCATTATAGTTTGCAAGCACAATATATAGACTTAAACACACAAAACTGTGCAAAAAAGTATGCTCTAGGTAGTGCATAATATATGAAAAAGTAGAAAAAATATCGTTGATCTGCCTGTTTCGAGAGTTTCGTCAGTCAATTTCGATGTCCGATTGCCACAGAAATAGAAATTTTCACAATAAAGGTATTACGCAAACATACATACATCTATACGTGTATTATACATACATCTATAAGTGTATTTATATGATAAACAGATAAGATACTGCTAACAAAATGATTTACAGTAGCAATTGTGAAAAGCCTAGTATTACTCCAAATTTTTATATGTTTACGCGAACATACATACATCTATAAGTGTATTATATAGATCTGCAATATTATCACTAGATCTACCTACTTACAACACTATTACTAGTATCATACAATTTATCTAAGCATATTACAATTAGTATTGATATAATTAGTTATTTATGTTTAGTGGACGATGTTATACTAAAGAGTAATGTGAATATAATACAAAGGAGTATTATACACTTATAAAGTATTGCACATGAATGAGCAACACGAAACTTCATACAATTTGCCAATAATGATGTGTATGATGAGCATGTGACTACATACAACCACCTTTATAGGATGCACATGTCACGGTCGCAATATCTCAGTAATATCAACTCATCACTGTATGGAGAACCAGCGCACCACTCAACATGCAACTGATGTGAGTTGTAAGTAAATATGTTATTCATATGTTGTAAATTGTATATTATTGCATAATTGTGTGTATTTAAGTTTGTGGCTTGTGCTAGTAAAATTTCATATCTTAATTCTTACATTTTGTCATCAAAATCCTTCTTCGAAATCTCAATGAAACAGGACAGATTCCTTACCTCCTACATGATGGACCCGCTTGTGCTAGTAAAATTTCATATCTTAATTCTTACATTTTGTCATCAAAATCCTTCATCGAAATCTCAACGAAACAGGAGAAATTCCTTACCTCCCACATGATGGACCCCCCCATACACCCAATATAGAATTTTATTACATAAAACGCTGCATTTGGGTGTAGAGATTACGCCTGTAAAATTTCTTGAATTATTTCGATCATTTTGGCGTCGAAACGGCCAGGATTGCATCTGTCGGTATTTTCATCGGTATACCGGCAAATACTTATTTCCAAGCTGTCCAGCACCTCAAAGTTGATATACCTTGATGCATTTTAAGTCCAATATATTTGGATGAGTAACACCTGAAGAGTGTCATGTCAATTGTTACATTGAGATGTAATGAGATTAATGCACTTTGATAAAGTGTAAGTTTATATGCCTTGAGAAATGGTTAAACTAAGTTAATGGAGTATGATGTAATCAATATCCTAGCAAGGATGAGAGAGAAACACATACTTTGTGTTGATAACCATTTAATGATAAATGATTAGAATAAATAAGTATGATTGAATACTTATGATAACAATGTATGCTCCTAGATGTGTTGAGCAATGAATTAGGGTTTGGATTAATAATATGAACATGAAACCCTATTCGGCTATAAAGGAAAACCCTAACCCTAATGATGGGAAGGTTGCATTTCTCTTATTGCATAAGCCTTGTAAGGCATGTTAAATACTTGTATAACAAGTATGATGATTAATGGCCTTGTGAGGCATGTGAATAAGTTGTTGCCTAATGAGAGGTGACAAGATGATTAATGGCCTTGCGATCCATGTGAATAATTTGTTGCCTAATGAGAGGTGACAAGATGTTTAATGGGCCTTATTAGCCATGAGAATAGTTCTTGCCTAGTGAGAGGTGACCAAATGTTTATATAAGTTTCAGGTAAGAAATGATAATGTTTAAAATAAACTAGGAAATGGCAACTTAGTAACATAATAATAACAATAAATGGAAACAATAATAATAATGAAATGCTAATCATACATGCTTTATGCTTATAACCATATAAGGGCTATAGTATTTGAATATGCTTAAAGGAGATACGAGGAATATTTGTATTACAAAAAGGATGTGAATAAGTATAATGGCTTGGCCAAGGTCCAATGCCTGGCTGAACTCGATCTCAGGATTGATATAGTCCAATGCCTGGCTGATCTCAGGATTGGTAAAGTCCAATGCCTGACTGTGAACTCAGGATTGGTAAAGTCCAATGCCTTACTGTGAAATCAGGATTGGTATAGTCCAATGCTTGGCTGAACTCGATCTCAGGATTTGTATATTTCAATGCCTGGCTGAACTCTATGATCTCAGGATTGGTGAAGTCCAATTCCTAGCTGTGAACTCAGGATTGGTAAAGTCCAATGCCTGGCTGTGGAATCAGGATTGGTATAGTCCAATGCCTGGCTGAACTCGATCTCAGGATTGGTATAGTTCAATGCCTGGCTGAACTCTATGATCTCAGGATTGGTGAAGTCTAATGCCTAGCTGTGAACTCAGGATTAGTAAAGTCCAATGCCTGGCTGTGAAATTAGGATTGGTATAGTCCAATGCCTGGCTGAACTCGATCTCAGGATTGGTATAATCCAATGCCTAGCTGAAACGATGTCAGTATCGGTCACCTTGTTCCTTGGTGATGGGGGGTGATATCGGTAACACTCTCATAACACAACACAGGAAGAGGTGGCTCTCTCTCACGCTCAAAGATGTAGTCACGCCCAGGATTGTGCTCCCCCTCACTCTGAATAGAGTCACTAAAGAATAGAGTAGACACATGAAACGTAACGTCCGCCGACACAAAAAGATGACGAAGACAAGGACAATAACACCTGTATCCCTTCTGTGTGGGAGAATATCCCAGAAAGACGGTGCGAACTGCGCGAGGAGGCAACTTGTCAGCTCGTGAATCAAATACATAAACAAACGACGTGCATCCAAATACACTAAGAGGAACAAGAAACAAGCAGTGAGAAGAGCATTAGACCAATATCTCTTGGGCACAAACATTTGAAACAACAGAGTACGGGTGACATCAAGTAAGTGACGATTTTTGCGCTCAACAACCCCATTTTGTTGGGGTGTATGAGGACAAGTCGTTTGGTGAATCATGCCAACATAATCACAGAACATAGAAACAACCTTTAGAACATATTCAAGAGCATTATCAGTACGAAGTCTTGATTTGAGCATCAAACTCGCGAGACTTAAGTAAATAAACCCAAGTCATGCAGGAGTAATCATCAATAAAAGACATTAAATATCGAAAGCCATTATAAGTTTATAACTTGGCTCTTTAAGAGGACCCTAGACATCACTATGAATAAGATCAAAAGGACGCTTAGAGCGTTTAACAGTGCGACTCGGAAAAAAAGGCGATGATGCTTGCCTGGCTGACATGACTGACACTCGAACGACTTAATTGAAGCTAAGCCTTGGACAAGCTTTTGAAGACTTTGTCAGGATGGATGTCCATAGCGACAATGCCATTGTTAGGGAGAGCAGCTGAAAACGGTGGATGGGGTGGAAGGAATCTGGTGAGTTGGGCGACACCTTCAAAGAAGTAGAGATCACCTTTCCCAAACCCCCCCCCCCCCAATCGTTTTCCAACTCCTGGGATCTCATAACACAAAGAAAGAGTCTCCAAAGATTACCAAGCATTTCAAAGAATCAACCAGCTTAGCAACTGACATTAAGTTAAATGGAAAGTCTAGAACATAATGGATAGATTGTAAAGTCAAATTAGATGACGCTTGTATGGTGCCACATGCTTGGACGCTTCTGACAGAACCATCAACTAGTGTCATAGAGGAATGTGGGTTATATGAATCAGAAGAAAGAAGCATAGAGCGTATACCCGTCATATGCTGAGAGACCCTGGAATCCACTACCGATGTAGAGGATGGATGAGAGGCAACAAGTGAAGTCCCCAGGTTACCTGTATTTAAAATGAAATTGACGGAGGAGCTAAGGGAAGCTTGTTGAGTAGCCTGTAGAAGACGGTCATACTCCTCCTTGGAGATTGTGACATCTGATTGCACCCGTTTAGAACTTCCAGCTGCAGATGCTTCAGATGAATTAGCAGTATACTGCGCAACTCCAGTTAGAGGCTGACCATGCTTAGAATTGCATTTTTCTTCTACATGTTCAAGTTTCTCATAGAAAGTACATTTTGGACGATTGCCTCCAGCACCTCGTCCTCGACTAGCACCTCGTCCCATTCCTTTGGCAGCAGCAGCAAGAGACGCATGAGTCTCAGTGTGGTGATCTCTTGGAGTGGCGGAAAGGGATTCAAAAGATGGCTGTTGAATTCGTACAAAGGCTTCTTCAAGACTTGGTAGTTTGTTGGTAGCCAGAATAACACTTCTAGCTGAGGCATACAAAGCCGGATAGAAACCTTGCTGTCACTAGATCATCTCGATTCTTCATCTATTCATCAATCTTTAGTGGCTGGTAAAAGCTGAGTTCTTGAGAAATAGGCTGGATAGTACCAAAATGATCCTTAAGAGAGCGACTATTTTGTTTCTCTGCAAAGAGGCGATCATAAACTGTATACAGACAAAGAGCATTCTTCTCATGAGAAAAATGTTTCATTCCAGCTTCCCAGATTGGTTTGGCTGTAGAATATAACAAGAATCTAGACGTAATCTGAGTCTCCATGCTATTCCATAGCCATGACTTCACCAACCTGTTGTTTTTCCGCCAAGTAGGGTAGTCTTTGTTCCTTTATCAGGAGGTTCCGAATCAATAATGTCCACGTTCTCACGAGATTCAAGCACGATGTAGACAACATTCATCCAAACAAGACAGTTCTGTGAGTTAAGCTTCACAGAAGTGATATGAGATTGGTCGTTGTATGTGACTGTAGTGGAAGAGCAGGCTTGACATATCCAATATTAAAAAATCAAGAAAATAGCAGACATAGTGAATGATACGCTGTGTCGAGGACGAAACACGATGTGTCTGAGTAGTGCATGACCTGTTTGTATTTCCGCACGTCGTGTAAGTTGACAGAAGAATACTCCAGAGACCTCTGACAGAGTTTTCACACGTTGTGTTGTTGAGGGACACGCCGTGTCAGGCATGAGACACGTCGTGTCTTCCGTAAACAATGTCGTCAGAACAGAAGTCTTTGACGGCAACATGCCGTGTCGCCTGCAATACACGCTGTGTTTGGCGGTGACAGACAAATACGTTGACTAGAATTGGCTTCGTCAAACGGTGAGGAACAACTCTGGGAAGACGCTCCAGAGAGAGGATGGCCGCGGAAAGACGCGCCCGAGTAGGGTGCCGGGAATTAGCGCTGTCACAAATCACTTGATGATGTGAAATTGATGCATCAACATCCCCGAGAGATGTGGGTACTCATCCACGTACATGGACTACGTGGAGAGAAAAGGGGATGAGAAGGAAGGTGCTCCTCCTCTCTTTGGAATAGAACGACAAGTTCTCCTCTCCTTCAAGCAACTAATGTGTCTTGATGGATCAGAGGAGGACTGACCGCCCGGTGAGTAGAACCTCCGTCGGTTGTCCTGCTTCACTGGCGACGATAGATGCAACCAGAGAAGAAGAAATGAAGAAGGAGACGTATGGAGGGGAGGAAGAGGCGACAACTAGGGTTGCATCAGCCGGATATGCTCAGATACCATGTGAGAGGATTTGGGTCAAAGCGATACCTGGTTAGGGTGTTCTCTCCTTTATTATATATAGAAAGACTATTTACATAGTAGATCCAATAGGAAAAGGAAATAGTAAAGAGATACATAAATAAGAAAACTATTTTCTAACAACCATCTTAGCCACCCATCAGCCACAAAGTTGAAACATTTATTTCCTACTTTAGTTGATATTTTTTTTCCTATGAATCTTACCCGTTTGGCAAACAAACTCGTTTTGTGTTTCCTGCAAAGAAAAAAATTGGTTTCTGAATGCATTTTTGATATTGTCCATGCTCATCTCGTGGGATGATTCATCAAATATCATGCCCCTATACCCCACAACAAAATGTGGTAGCTGAATGAAAAAATCACCATCTTCTAGAGGTTGCTCGCACCATACTACTTCATTATCATGTTCCCCAATGTTTTTGGCCTGAAGTTGTTTCTACGGCTTGCTACCTTATCAATCGCATGGTTTCCTCTATTCTACAAAACCAGATTCCGTACAACATTCTCTTTCATAATGCACAATTTCTTTCTATTCCGCTGCACATTTTTTGGGTGCACTTTGTTAAAAATCTTCATCCAGGGATGACGAGACTTGACCCTCGCTCCACAAAATGTATTTTTTTGGGTTATTTTAGAACCCAAAAAGGGTATCGCTGCTATGACCCTATTAGGAGACAATGGTATGTTAGTGCGGATGTAGTGTTCTTCGAACATCTACGATACTATTCTGATAAAGGGGCCTCTTTATCGTGTGAGATCTTGGCACCCACTCCGTTACCATACATTGTGGATATTGATCCACCCTCCGAGCTGGCACTTGAAGAACGACTGTTGAAAGTCTATAAGAGAAGACCAAACCCTACGACCCCCTCCATGGCCCCTCAACAACCAAATCCTCCTTCGGTAGAAGATCACTGCACAACTGAGGTACACTCTGACTTACACCTTGCTATTAGTCTTCGGAAAGGTGTCACATCCAGTACTCAACATTTGATTAGTCATTTCTATTCTTCTATTAATCTGGGTGCTAGCTTTGCTTGCTTTACTGTTGCAATCTCTGTTATGTCTATCCCGAAAAATGCTTCAGAGGCGCTTAAAATTCCTACATGGCGACAAGCGATGGAAGCTGAAATGAAGGCCCTCTCTGACTGCAAGACATGGGATCTTGTGGATCACCCTTCTACTTGTCCTACTGTTGGATGTTGATGGTGGATCTTCACTATTAAATATCAGCCCAGTGGCACAATTGAATGTCTAAAAGCACGCCTGGTGGCAACAGGATACACTCGAACTTATGGAGTGGACTATTTTGAGACATTATCTCCTGTAGCTAGACTCAATTTTGTTACAGTTCTCATCTCTGTCGCGGTGAACAAAGATTGGCCATTATTTCAGTTGGATGTCAAAAACGCCTTTCTTTATGGAGATCTGCATGAAGAAGTTTACATGCAGCAACCTCCTGGCTTTGTTGCTTAGGGGGAGTCAATGTTTTAAAAAGCATGAAGTGGGAGGCGTGCGGACGAGACCTTGTAGCCGATTAAGCGGCAGGCGGGTGATTAAGCGGGTGATTTTTGAAAAAGCAGATGTTTAAAATCTTATATATTTATATACAAAATTACATGTATGTGTATATAAAAAATATATTTCTAAGGAAATCAGTAATACTAACCAGTAGTATCAATTAGTAATGAACGAAATTTGCAAGAAAATCAGTAAAATCAGTAAAACCATTAGAAGTATAATAGAGTAATACAGTATAATAGAGTAATACAAAATCAGTAAAGCCATCAGTAAAACCAGTAGTATCAATTAGTAATGAACGAAATATTTATGGACAAAAACAAAGTCACCACGCCTGGTTTGACAAGCTCAGTCATATTCTCGTAAAATTTGGCTTTCGTCGTTCTCATTCAGATCACTTTGTATTTATCAATAAAACTGTGAATGGTCTTGTCATTCTTATTGTCTATGTAGATGACGTTATTTTATCTGGCAATGACACCACATGCATGAAAAACCACTAGAGGGGGGGGGGAATAGGGTTTTATAAAATTGTTAATAATAATTCAACTCAAGCAACCACAATTGAGATAATAAGGAGGCAAGGTGTTTAGAGTGGTTCCACCTTTAGCAAAAACTAAAAGAGTCAGTCCACTACCCAATTGTTTCCAATTGGGATTTTGAAAGTATTTAATTTTATTACCTCGCAAGGATGTTACATAAAATTACAACACTTTCACCACCCTTTGGACAACCTTCACCTTGAAGTAGTCTCACCAACTTTGAAGCAGCCTTCCTTGAAGTAACTTCAAGCTCCCCTTTGAAGTAGCCTTCCTCTTGAAGTAGCTTCCCGTTGAGACAACCTTCTTGAAGTAGTCCAAAGTCCTCCTTCTCCACCGAGAAGATCAAACCCTCTCCAATCCGCAGCCTCCAACCCTAGGAGTAGCAAGGAGAGTACAAGCAATAAGAAAGAACAAGAAGGGAAAATAGAAATTACAATTACCGTTGTAGCACAAGGCTTGATTTCCTATATCAAGTGTTTTGATCTCCTAACCAATGTATATGGAAGCGTGAGTGCAGTGGGTAGGAGATGCTAGCCTATAGGACACAAATTTGGAGCAAAGGAAATGAGTAGCAAGTACTAGAATTGCTCAATTGCTCACACAAATGGATTGCCAATTGCAAGTAGTATGCTCAAGTATTGCACAAGTGTATTTTGGGTGTCCTAAGGCATGTCCTATTTATAGGAATGGCCTATGAGTGCTTAAGGACGTTCTGGACACTTTCTAGGGGGTTCTTAGTGCTTGACTAGCTATTAGGTATCCACTAATTGCTTTAGCAACGACTAGTTAATTAATCCTGAAAAGTGCAGACAGAGACAATCTCGGTCGAGGAATTGTCGACCGAGATCCCAGTCGGTCGAGGTCTTTGTCGATCGAGGGACAGTCTGGAGCAAGAGTGTATAACGTTCTATTCCAATTCCCAACTACCTTGTCTGCTGTGTCTAACAACTACTTGGGTCATTCTCGGTCGAGGAGATTGTCGACCGAGAGTGTCTCGGTCGAGAAGTTTGTCGACCGAGAATGACTCTGTTTCAATGTTTTAAACTATGTACTAAGTGTGTGTATCAGTGTGCAGTTGTGACACTATTGTAGGGGATGACCTATCTAAGTGTTGTGATTGGCTAAGGAAGATCTAAACGCTTGATTTACATGATATCTAAGTACTTGTACATTATATACTTGTACAAGTTTTTACATTTGATTACAATCATGAATTAAAGCATTTTGAGCATATAGATCTTCCAAGTTGTGTCATCCACCTAGTTCCTGCAACACTCAAGTAGCGTGTTAGATCCACAAGAATGAAATGTTTGTCATAATCAAAACAAAGGGATTTAAATGATGTCCATTTAGCCAACAATCTCCCCCTTTTTGAAGATGACAAACATTTCCAAAATATAAATCAACCAGTCTTTAAAATGAGTTGAGTTGCATACCTGAGATTTACTTTGTGAATTCTTCTCTTGTTTATGAAATGTGCGCTTTATTATTCCCAAAGAAGTATGGAACATAAAATCCAATTCTTAGGGAATATAGCAACTTTTAATGTAAAGCCAAGAGATTATGAAACCCATTGAGTTTTTAAGAGTTTACCACTATTTAAGATTTACATTATTTCTCCCCCTTTGTTATTTCAAAAAGATATCCATTCAAGTGGTAAGAACTCCCCCTTAATTTTTTCTCTCCTTAAAAAGATAACCATCAAATCTTTTAAAAAGATGTCCATTTGAAGCCAAAATGGAAGAATTAAAAACCAGCCGGTTTAAGAAGCACATATGTCAAAGAAAACATCTTCTAAGGGAGTAATGAGTAGTTGCTTCCTTATTTTAATGAATTGGTCTAATGGAAGCGGTTTTGTGAAAATATCAACCAATTGATCTTCCGTATCAACATGATGAAGGGATACATGATTTTTAGAGATATGATCCCTTATAAAATGTGACGGATTTCAATATGTTTGGCACGGCTATGTAGGATAGGATTATGTGCTAAGTTTATAGTGCTTGTATCGTCACAAAAGATAGGCGTGGATGAAAAAGTAAAACAATTATCGTGTAAAACTTGTTGCATATAAAGCACTTGAGCACAACAAGATCCAACTGCCATATATTCAGCTTCAGTTGTAGAGAGGGCAACTGTGTTTTGTTTCTTGCTAAACCAAGATACTAAGGCTCTTCCTAACAAGAAACAACTACTGCTTGTACTCTTTCGATCAATTCGACAACCAGCGTAATCAACATCGGTATAAGCATTAAAGTCCAAAGATTGTCCTTTAGGATACCATAGACCATAACTGGTAGTGCCGGCTAAATATCTTAAAATCGTTTGACGACTTGAAAATGGGTTTGCATAGGTTGTGATTGAAATCGAGCACAAAGACCAATAGAAAATATGATGTCCGGTCTAGAAGTGGTTAAGTAGAGCAAACTACCAATTATAACTCTATATAAGGAATCATCAATAGGTTCCCCATTTTCATCCTTATCAATTTTAGTAGAGGTAGCCATCGGAGTGGTAGCATGTTTGCAATGGTCCATCCCAAAACGTTTTAAAAGTTCATTGGTATACTTCTCTTGGCTTATAAAAATCCCGGCGGGCGTTTGCTTTATTTGAAAACCAAGAAAGAAAGTTAGTTCTTCCATGAGACTCATTTCAAATTCCTTTTGCATGATATCACTAAATTGTTTGCATAAAGATTCATTTGATGAACCAAAGATAATATCATCAACATAAATTTGAACTACTAGAAAGTCATATTCATATGTTTTTGAAAAATAAAGTAGAATCTGAATTTCCAATAAAAAAATTGTTATCAAAGAGAGTTCTTGAGCCTTTCATACCAATTTCTAGGTGCTTGTTTCAAACCATAAAGTGCTTTCTTAAGTTTGTATACATAGTCACCTTTTTCCGGTATTTCAAAACCAGGGGGTTGGGCAACATATACTTCTTCTTGTATTATTCCATTTAGAAATGCACTTTTGACATCCATTTGGAACAGTTTAATGTTTTTGTGGCCAGCTATGGCTAGTAGTAATCTAATGACTTCAGGTCGTGCTATTGGTGCATAAGTTTCATCAAAATCTATTCCTTCTTGTTGATTATACTCTTGTGCTACCAACCTAGCTTTATTTCTTACTACTTCCCCGACTTCATTTAACTTATTCCTAAAAACCCACTTAGTTCCAATAATGGTTTTATCTTGCGGTTTAGGCACTAAGTCCCATACATCATTCTTAGTGAATTGGTTTAATTCTTCGTGCATTGCCATTATCCAATAGTCATCTTTTAGAGCTTCAGTCACTTTCTTAGGTTCAATTATAAAAACAAATGCCATATTTACAACATCTCTAAAAGATGAACGGGTTTTGACTTTATCATTAGGATTTCCAATGATTAGTTCTTGAGGATGATCCTTAATGAGTCTAGGAATGGGTTGTTGTGTCTCAACTTGTTGATCATCTTTAGTTGATATGGTAAGATTTTCTATTTGATGAGTAATATCAACTACATCATAATTTTCAGTTTTTAGTTCTTCATGAAAAGTGATGTGAATGGATTCTTCAACTTTTCTAGAGATAGTGTTATAAACTCGAAATGCTTTACTAGAGGTTGAATATCCCAAGAAAAAGGCTTTTTGTGATTTAGAGTCAAACTTTTCTCTATCATCTTTTGTGTTCAAGATATAACAAGTCGAGCCGAAAGTATGAAAATAGTCAACCCTTGGTTTCTTAGTGTACATGATTTCATATGGTGTTTTCTTCAAATAAGAGTGTACGGTTACTCTATTTAGCACATAGCAAGCTGTGTTTACTGCTTCAGCCCAAAATGTTTTAGGTTTACTATGTTCAAGCATCATAGTTCTAGCCATTTCTTGTAATGATCGATTTTTCCTTTCAACTATGCCATTTTGTTGTGGAGTGCGTGGAGCAGAAAAATTGTGAGTGTAACCTTGAGATGTGCAAAATTCTTCAAATAGATGATTCTCAAATTCTCCACCATGATCACTCCTAATTGTGCATATCTTGTTTTGTAGTAGATTTTCAATCTTGGAACAAAATTGTATGAAAACTTGAATAATATCATCTTTATTTGCAAGAAAATGTACCCATGTATATCTACTGTAATCATCAACAATAACAAAGCAATATCTTTTTCCACCAATAGATTGTGTCCTCATAGGTCCGAACAAATCCATATGAATAAGTTCTAGTGATCTACTCGTGCTAAGCATGTTTTGGGTTTTAAAAGAAGTTTTAGTTTGTTTACCCAAAGTACACGGTTCACAATTTTCAGATTGATCAAAAGATAACTTAGGCAAACCACGAACAAGATCATATTTAATTAGCTTTTGGATAACATATGAACTAGCATGACCTAATTTTCTATGCTATAGTTGTAAAGAATTTTTTTTTGCAAGTAAGCATTTTCCAACTACAGATTGCATAGAGTTGGGTCTAAGGATATAAAGATTTCCAACTCTTTTTCCTTCATAAACAACATTTGTAGTTTTTTCTATTAGTAATTTGCAGCAATTTTTGTTGAATAAAACATCATATCCACTATCACATAATTGACTAACACTTATTAAATTATGGTGCAAACCATCGACAAGTAAAACATTCTTTATTTCAAGGTTTGTACCAATATTACCTATTCCAACAATTTTACCTTTACCATTATCTCCAAAAGTGAATGTTCCGCTTTTCTTTTCTTCAAAAGTTTGAAATGCATCCTTGTTCCCAGTCATGTGTTTGGAACATCGACTATCAAGTACCCAATCCTGCAATAAAATATAGGTTTTGGTACCCATGTGATGGTCCATTATGGTTAGGTACATTTAATAACAAACTGAGCATGTCTTAACAAAGTAAACTAAACAGAACTTCATTCGTTCGACAAATAGTTCGACCGACAGATGTCTCGGTCGACCAATTTGTCGATCGAGAAAGTTGCTGTTTTACAGGTTAAAACTGAACAAAAACAGAAATCCGCTTGGTCGACCATCTTTCGACCAATTTTTGCTCCGATCGATAATTTTTCGACCGGAATAGTTGCTGTTTTCACTATAAATTCTGCTGTAGATTTTGATTTGTCACAAGCATTCTCTCGGTCGAATTTTTCTCGACCGATAATGTCTCGGTTGAACTATTTGTCGACCGACAATGTTTCTGTTTGTTTTAGCAATTTGTTTATATCAGTTCTGAATTTAAAACAATACATGAAGCTATCTGCTTAGTTGAGATATGATATTTAGATGTTCAAAACAAGTATTAGATCATATCCCAACTAAATTACATTCAAGTCTTCTAATTTTGAGGTTTGGGAACCCAAACTAATTCAGAATCCTTCTTCTTATAAGGGCATGAAAAGGAGTAATGTCCAAGACGCAGGCAATAATGACAAGAAATATAGTCAATTTCATTTCTCTTTCTAGGATTTGGAATTGTGTTCTTGGGCACAAACATGATCTTGGTCTTGGATGCTTGGGCTCTTCTAGGTTTAGTTTGATAAGATTTTTCTTTTGGAGCATATCCTAAACCTCTTCTTCCATTGTAGCTAGAAGAATATTTCAGAATATTATCAAGAACATTATTGCTCCTTAAACCATTAATTTCTCTCTGTAGCTTTGCAATCTCATCCATCTTCTTATTGATATCTATCCTTGCTTGATCTAGATTAGATAATAAAGAGTTTCTTTCCTTAACAACAATATCATAATCTAAATGATTACATAGAATAGGTTGGGTCTGAAAATTGTTTAGTTTTGCAAGAAAATCAACCTTTTCTTGAGAAAGAAGATCATGATTTGTTTCTAAAGTAAGTAACTTCATATTGCAGTCGTTTAAAGATGATTTCAAAGTAAAATTTTCAGAAGCAATATTGTCCTTTTCAACAAAAAGATTGTTCAATCTAGTATATAGATCCTCATTAGTTTTAGTAACCTTCTTAAGTTTCTTTTTGCAGTCAACATATTTGTCATGAGTATCTTGTAGACTAACAATTAGATCTTCTTTTGGCAAATCAAGAAGGCTTACCTCTTGAGAATCGTCACTATCATCTTCTTTTGCCATGAGACACTCCACATTCTCTTCTCCACTTTCACTGTCACTTGACTCATCCCATGCAGCTTTATAAGCTTTTTCTCCCTTCTTGGATGAGCTTTTCTTTCCTTTCTTTGCTTTAGGACATTCATTTTTGAAATGTCCTTTCTTTCCACATTCAAAACACCTAGGAGGGGAAGAGGAAGAACCAACAACTTTGTTAGATCTAAATCTTCTATATTTCTTACCATTAACAATTAGGGCTTCTTCTCCTTCTCCATCACTTGTTTCATCACTTTCTTGCGTGATGATCTTTGAAGCTCTTAGAGCCATATCTTTCTTTCTTCTTTGTTGAAGTTCGCGCTCTCGTCGTTCCTCTTCCTCCAAGGTTGCCTCATGTGCTTCTAAGTTGCCAATGAGTTGCTCGATCCTTAGTTGGGTGAGATCATTTGCTTCTTCAATAGCAGTCACTTTGGGCTTGTACTTGGGAGGAAGAGACCTAAGAATTTTTAACACTTGATCTTCTTCACTGATCACTTTACCTAAAGCATTTAAACCATGCACAATAGAAGAAAATTTTGCATACATCTCACTAATAGAATCATTTTGATCTATACGAAATTGTTCAAATATTTGCTTAAGCATTCCGATTTTAGAATTCTTAACTTGAACAGTTCCTTCATATGTTATGGAGAGTCTATGCCATATTTCATATGCTGTTTCACAGTTTGATATTCTATTGAATTCACCAACTGAAATTGAACAATAGAGTATACTTACAGCTTTTGCATTCATTTGGGCAGATCTTACCGTATTGGCATCCCAATTTGCATACTCTGTTTGAGGGAATTCATATGGATTTGATACCATCCTCCAGAGATCCCAGCTAATTCCTTAGAAGTAGAATTGCATCCTCCTCTTCCAGTAGGTGTAGTTAGTGCCATTAAAAGGTGGAGGTCTAGCCACGAGTGTCCCTTCCAGGTTGAGGTTGTTGAGTACCCCGTCACCCATTCTTCAAGACTTTGTTAGAGTTCCTTGAAGCCTTGCTCTGATACCAATTGAAAAACCACTAGAGGGGGGTGAATAGGGTTTTATAATTTTTTTAATAATAATTCAACTCAAGCAACCACAATTGAGATAATAAGGAGGCAAGGTGTTTAGAGTGGTTCCACCTTTAGCAAAAACTAAAGGAGTCAGTCCACTACCCAATTGTTTCCAATTGGGAGTTTGAAAGTATTTAATTTTATTACCTCGCAAGGATGTTACATAAAATTATAACACTTTCACCACCCTTTGGACATCCTTCACCTTGAAGTAGTCTCACCAACCTTGAAACAACATTCCTTGAAGTAACTTCAAGCTCCCCCTTGAAGTAGCCTTCCTCTTGAAGTAGCTTCCCGTTGAGACAACTTTCTTGAAGTAGTCTAAAGTCCTCCTTCTCCACTGAGAAGATCAAACCCTCTCCAATCCGCAACCTCCAACCCTAGGAGTAGCAAGGAGAGTACAAGCAATAAGAAAGAACAAGAAGGGAAAATAGAAATTACAATTACCGTTGTAGCACAAGGCTTGATTTCCTATATCAAGCGTTTTGATCTCCTAACCAATGTATATGGAAGTGTGAGTCAGTGGGTAGGAGATGCTAGCCTATAGGACACGAATTTGAAGCAAAGGAAATGAGTAGCAAGTACTAGAGTTGCTCAGTTGCTCACACAAATGGATTGCCAATTGCAAGTAGTATGTTCAAGTATTGCACAAGTGTATTTTGGGTGTCCTAAGGCATGTCCTATTTATAGGAATGGCCTATGAGTGCTTAAGGACGTTCTAGACACTTTCTAGGGGTTCTTAGTGCTTAACTAGCCGTTAGGTATCCACTAATTGCTTTAGCAACAGCTAGTTAATTATTCCTGAAAAGTACAGACAAAGACAGTCTCGGTCGAGGAATTGTCGACCGAGATCCCAGTCGGTCGAGGTCTTTGTTGACCGAGGGACAGTCTGGAGCAAGAGTGTATAACGTTCTATTCCAACTCCCAACTACCTTGTTTACTGTGTCTCACGGCTACTGTTGGATAAATTGGATATTATGATAAATCCCTTTGTTTCGATGATGACAAACATTTCATTCTTATTAATCTAACGAGCTACTTGAGTGTGCAGGATGACAAAGTAGCAAGGGAAAATCCAAGAGCTTACTTAGCTATATTTTCATGCAATGTAATAAATGTTGTAAAACTTGTACAAATATATAATGTACAAGTACTTAGAATTGCATGTAAATCAAGCGTTAGATTTTCCCTAGTCAAACACCATAGTTAGACATGTCATCCCATTTGAATAGAATCACCTTTGCACACTCACACATATAATTAGTGCTTAAATTGAAACCTTGAAACAGGATCTATCTCGGTCGACAAACTCCTCGACCGAGACACTCTCGGTCGACAAACCTCTCGACCGAGAAAGATCCAAAGTAGCCGTTAGACACAACAAACAAGTTAGTTGGTAGTTAAAGAAAGACGTTGCAAATCACTTGTTCCAGAGAGCCTGTCGGTCGACAAAAGTTCGACCGAGTAGGTGTCTCGGTCGACCATTTGTCGACCGAGATGGTCTCTGACAGCAACTGCAGAATAAATTAATTAGCCGTTGTTAAAGCAACAACTTTGTACCTAACGGCTAGTTAAGCACTTAGAAACCCCTAGAAGTTGTCTAGAACGTCCTTAAGCATACTTAGGCCATTCCTATAAATAGGACAAGCCATAGGACACTAGAATTCACTTGTTACACTTGAGAATACACTTGAGCATACTTGAGCAATCTTTTGCAAGTAATTTGAGCACTGTGATCATTGGCCTACATTCTTCTTAGCTCAATCTCGTGTCCTATAGGCTAGATTCTCCTACCCACAACAATCACAAGTTCACATACTTGGCTAGGAGATCTTACGCTTGATCTAGGCATATCAAGCCTCGGGCTTAAAGGATAAGTTGTAATTTCCTTTTTCTTTCTTGTTCCTTTTTATCTTTTGTACTCTCCTTGCTACTCCTAGGGTTGGAGGCTGCGGATTGGAGAGGGTTGACTTCTCAGGTGGAGAAGGGGACTTCAAGCTACTTCAAGAAGGCTATCGCAAGGGAAGCTACTTCAGAAGGCTGGTGCATCTACTTCAAGGGAAGGCTGCTTCAAGGTTGGCGATTACTTCTAGGTGAAGGCTGCTTGAAGGGTTTAGGAAAAGAGATTGTATTTTATGTAAATTCCTTGAAGAGGTAATAAAATAAATTTCTTTTCAAATCCCGGTTGGGTAAGCAACCGGGTAGTGGATTGACGGCTATAGTATTTGCTATAGTTGGAACCACTCTAAACCTTGTGTCTCCTTGTCCAATATTTTCATTGTGGTTGTTTGAGTTAAATAATTGTTAAATTATCTATAAAACTCTATTCACCCCCCCCTCTAGTAGTTTTCAGCTACTTGGGTCATTCTCGGTCGAGGAGATTGTTGACCGACAGTGTCTCGGTCGAGAAGTTTGTCGACCGAGAATGACTCTGTTTCAATGTTTTAAACTATGTACTAAGTGTGTGTATCAGTGTGCAGTTGTGACACTATTGTAGGGGATGACCTATCTAAGTGTTGTGATTGGCTAGGGAAGATCTAAACGCTTGATTTACATTATATCTAAGTACTTGTACATTATATATTTGTACAAGTTTTTACATTTGATTACAATCATGAATTAAAGCATTTTGAGCATATAGATCTTCCAAGTTGTGTCATCCACCTAGTTCCTGCAACACTCAAGTAGCGTGTTAGATCCACAAAAATGAAATGTTTGTCATAATCAAAACAAAGAGATCTAAATGATGTCCATTTAGCCAACAATGCATTCAGGCGACTAAAACCTAACTAGAACAACACTTTGTCACCAAGGACCTTGGCAAACTGCGGTATTTCTCAAGCATCGAAGTGTCTAGGTCATCTACGGGTGTGTGTCTCTCACAATTAAAATATGTTCTAGATCTCTTGCAGGAAGCAGGTATGCTTGGTTGCAAGCCGACCGATACCCCTCTAGATCCAAACATTGATAGCGTTCTTATAGAGAATCAAATCTAATGTATTAATGAGTAAAAATGAGTACAATGCCCTCTCTTTTATAGGACAAGAGAATAAAACATTAAACATAGTTAGGAACAATTGGATAAATAACACAAGTAACATGTAGATTAGAACACAATGATTTTATGGTAGAACTTTTAACGATGTACTGCCTTATGTTAGGATGCTTTTCCTCACCCAAGGATCAGGTATGGGGTGCTGGAGGCATGGTGGAAGAGTTGGCCCTAGGCTAAACTCTGGTCCTTGAATGGGTGCTGGAGGCCTGGTGGAAGAGTTGACCCTAGGCTACTGTGGTTTGGAAGATGTGGTAGGAGAGAAATCGGATGAGGTTTTTGGGTTCTTTCTATTCAAGATGACAATGAGGAGAGCTTGTCTTAATGCCCTTTATTAGCTGAGGTGTTAAGCTCTTAGAAGGACGTCTTTGAGAAGGTGCCTAGCGGAGTCTAATTGTTAAATGTAATGTGTATTTGTTCCCATTCTCACTGAAATTGAGAAGTTTGGGTTGCTGCAACTGGTATAGGAAGAAAGTAAAAACAATGTTTAACTCATTGATAGTGTTTCAGATATGGATACATTTATGATGGATAAAATGGGATAGTTTTGGTGGGGATATGAGGATCACCAATAAGTTTTTTATATATTACATAATTATGTGTATAAATGATTTTTGAATGTTTGCTTTCGCTATACATGATAGAAGTGGGATGATATCTATTAATATGGTGAGATTAAAAGTGTCTAGTTTGTATTGTGTTAAGGTGGATGTGATATATTTTTCTTTTTTGAATAATACGCTGGCTGCGAAAGTGCATTTTAGCTATGCCAGTACATATTGGAGTCCAAATCAGGGATATGATCAATTGAAATATCCAAATGGGTACATAGACCTTATGGGTTGATTGACATGGCATAGTCTACATGTGTTCTGGTATTCACTTACACTGATTTTGTCCCTACAACAGTCCAATTGAAGGAGATATCTTATCTTCTATTAATGTAAATGTGGCAAAATTTTTACTTTTATTTTCTCTATTAGAATTGGTTACCAGAGAGGTCCCTGTATGTTTCTGCTTCTTTAGTTCTTTGATCATGGATATTTTGGTTGAGCATGTTACAATTTTTCATCTCTACTTATTTTATATGTGCTGGAAAAATGTAATTATAATTGTTATTGTGATTTACAGATGACGGTGCTAAGGAAGAACTCCATGAAAAGCTTATTCCTGAAGCAATCAGCATCCCCTGGTCAAAATCTGACGATCAAGTCTGGCTGCACTTTTATAATATAATGTTTAATCCAATTCCAGAAGATAGATGCTATAAAGAATTTGGACTTTTCGTGAAGGCCCGTCTCCCCGAAGAGGCAGAAACAATGCAAGTTGATCTCCATCTTGCACGTGGTAGAATTGTGAAAACTGCATTAAAACCTTCAGGCCATTTACCATTTAGCAAAGAAGAGGTTAGTAGGAATATTTGGAGTTTATTAGTTTCCATAGGGAACTTTTCTAATACAATTTTCTATTTGACAGATAATTTTAGCAGAGAAATTTCATGAATTGGCACTTAAGGTTGTCTTTGACCGCTCTGAGTTTGTCAATGAGTTCGTTCAATTAGGAACAGATGTTTCGTCAAACTTGGACCAAAGATTTTACCTATTGCTTCCTACTTCTCAGCAAGAACATGCCATGATGGTTGACTGGAATATTATAAGGAGCTGTTTGTCCTCACCTGTCTTCTCAGATAAGAAGGATTCTCTTCGTAACGACTTTGGTGTGACAAATACCTCTGATTTTTTGATACTTGGCACTGGAGCTGCCTATAAAAGTGATATCTCAAACAGTTTGGTTTATAACCCACTTGGGCGAGTTTTCTACTTCATTGATGGATTTCTCACTGAGCTCAATGGACGCAGTCAAATGCTAAAGTCAAAAAAGTCAACCTATGCTCAGCACTACAAAAACAAGTATGCTATTCCAAAAGTTTAGTTCCTTAGTACCAATCATAGAGGTCAGCAGCTCTATATGGAATGCCATACTCTTATAGAAGCTTACCGCAAGGGTTCAAGAGAAAAAAATGATTTAACATAACACAGTGTGTATGTGTGTGTGTGTAAAATTTCTGAATGCTTGGATTTTGGATAAAGGGAATTCTTATAACAAGACATAACTATTTGTCACTATCTCCGATCAGATGCTACACCAATATACCATTTTTTTAGTCTGCATCTCACTCTCGTGCACTATAGTTACCATTAGAATTCTTTCAGAAATTTAAAAAATATTATTATACACTTGTTGTTTATAAAGGATCTCGATCTTGAACTGACTAAAAGCCAACTATTTTCCGTAGCAACAAATTTGGGATTCGGCAATTTTTTGAATAGCCGAAAAAATGGAATTAAAAAATTGGAAAATTTGGAAAAAAACCCAGTGGTTAGATCCTTGGTTTGTTACCAAGAGGTCTCAGGTTCAAGCCTCAACGACGACATGGATATAATCTCCATTTTTAAAAAAAAGTTTGGTCAACTCTTCAGAAATAATCGAGAATGTTAAAAGTTAGTTTCCTTATTTAGTATCTCTTTACTATTTCCTTTTTCAAGTTGGTTCTATTATGTAAGTATTCTTCTCTATATAATAAAGGGGAACCCACTCTAACCGACACATTGACCCAAATATACTCACATGGTATCAGAGTGTATCCTGCTGTTGCAACCTTAGTCGCAACCCCTTCCTCCCCTCTTCCCGTTCTTCTTCTTCCCTCTTTCTTCTCCGGTTGCATCCTCCGTCGCTACCGCAGCAGGACAACCGTCGGCGGTAGTCTTCACCGGGCAGCCAATCCTTCTCCTACCTGTCAAGGCACGGTGGTTGATTGAAGGAGAGAACCTCTTGTTCTATCCCAAAGAGAGGAGTATCTTTCTTTTCATCCTCTTTCCTCTCCACGTAGTCCCCGTACGTGGATGAGTGCCCACATCTTTCGGGGTTGCTCTTGCGTCAGATTCACATCATCAATTGACTAGTGACGACACTAATTCCCGTCACCCCTTCTCAACTTGTCTTCTCAGGACCATATTCTCTGCGGTGCGTCTCCTCGAAGTTCATTTCCGCCCTTTGACTGAGCCAATTCCCATCAAATTGTACGTCTACCGCCGCTGACATGGCATGTTCTTCACTCTGTCTGCTACTTGTTCTTAATTTCTCAATATGGGAGACGCCAAGCTTGCTGCTTCTGCTGTGGTTGTTTACAACGACCAATCTCAGATCACTTTTGTGAAGCTTAACTTATAATATTATCTTCTTTGGATGAATGCTATCTACATTGTGCTTGAATTTCGCGAGAAGGTGGACATTATTCAGTCAGATCCTCTTGATGAAGGTTGCAAAGACTATCCCAATTGGCAAAAAAATAATGAGCTGGTGAAATAATGGCTTTGGAATAGCATGGAGCCTCATATTGTTTCCAGATTTATGTTCTACAACACTATAGCTAAACAAATCTGGGAAGCTGCAAAGAAACATTTTTCCCATGCGAAGAATGCTCTCCGTCTTTATACAGTCTATGATCGTCTATTTTCAGAAAAACAAAATAGTTGCTCCCTTGAGGATTATTTTGGCACTATCCAACCTGTTTCTCAAAAACTCAGTCTCTATCAGCCAATAAAGACTGATGACCAGATGAAAGACTCTAACGATCTAGTAACAACAAGGTTTCTATCAGGCTTAAATCCTGTATATGCATCAACCGGGAGCGTTATATTGGCCACAGACAAACTACCAAGCCTTGAAGAAGCCTTTGTACAGATTCAAAAGTCATCATTTGAGTCTTTTTCGAATACTCCAGGAGAACACCATACGGAGAATCATGCTTCTCTTGCTGCTGCTACCAAAGGAACAAGACGGGGTCCTAGTCGAGGACGAGGTACTGAAAATTGTCCAAAATGTACTTTTTGCCGGAAACTTAGACATGTAGAAGAAAAATGCTAGTCTAAGCATAGTCGGCCCCCAGTCGGTGTTGCACGTTATACTGTCAATTCCTCCGGAACATCTGCCTTTGGAGTTTCTAAACAAAATGCACTTAGATGTTGCAATCTCCAAGGAGGAGCATGACCGTCTCCTGCAGGCTTCTCATCAAGCTTCCCTTGGCGCTTCGGCCTATCTAGTTTCAGATGCAGGTAACCAGGGGACTTCACTTGTTGCCTCTCACCCATCCTCTACGTGGGTGGTGGATTCCTAGGCCTCCCAACATATGGTATAGGATATATGCTTCTTTCGTTTGACTTGTATATCCCGCATTCTTCTGTGACATTGGTTGATGGTTTTGTCAGACGAGTCCAGGCGTGTGGCACTGTACAAACATCATCCAATTTAACTTTACAGTGTGTACATATTATGTACCAGACTTTCCATTTAACTTAGTGTCTGTTATAATGGCTTTCGATATTTTTTGTCTTTCATTGATGATTTCTCCAGCATGAGTTGGGTTTACTTAAGTCTTGCGATGAAGTCTTGTTTGTTATTCAAACTTTTCATCAGTCAGTAAAAATTCAGTTTGATGCTCAAAATTAAGATTCTTTGTAGTTTGTACTGATAATGCTCTAGATATATTCAAAAGGTTGTTTCAATGTTTTATAATTCTTTTGGCATGATTCACTAGACGACTTATCCTCATACACCCCAGTAAAATGGGGTTGATGAACGTAAAAGCCCCCAGTTACTTGATGTAGCACGTACGCTACTTTTTCAAATGTCTGTGCCCAAGAAATATTGGTCTAATGCTCTTCTCACTGCCTGTTTTTTGATTAACCGTCAGCCATTTTTTGTCCTATAAGGGGCTACTCCCTTCTCTGTTTTATACAACTTGATGAACAACCTTTCTTTATTCCTCTTCGTGTGTTTGGGTGCGCTTCGTTTGTTCACGTGTTTGATCCACAAGTTGTCAAGATTTCCCCTCACGCAGTTCACACTATCTTTTTGGGATATTCTCCCACACAGTCTTTGTCGCCTTTTTGTGTCGGTTGACATCGTGTTTCATGAGTCTACCCCTTTCTTTAGTGACTCTGTTCAGAGTGAGGGGGAGCATAATCCTGAGAGTGACTACATCTTTGAGTGAGAGAGAGAGAGAGCCACCACTCCTCGTGCCATGTGATCAGAGTGTTATAAAGACCACCCAACCATCACCACCACCACCACCACCGCCGCCTCAACCTTTGCCAACATATACACAGAATGCTAAATTATTTATAAATAAAATGGACAGTGTTTACATGTGATTAGTGTGGCCTTTAGAGGCTTTTAATTTGTATCTTGGTTACTAATTGAGTTCTATAACTATGACCTATTTCTTTGAGACTTTGTCTCCTGTGGCTCTTCTCAATTCTGGTGCGGATTCTGATTTCTGTTGCTACTCATTTTCACTAGACTCTTCTTCAGCTGGACATCAAGAATGCTTTTGTTCATGGTGATCTACTTGAGGAGATCTATATGGAGCAACCTCCTGGGTATGTTGCTCAAGGGGAGTGTTAAAAAGTGTGCAAGTTAAAGAAATCCTTGTATGGTCTAAAGCAGACACCCCAGGCTTGGTTTGATAAATTTAGTCCTGCACTTATACAGTTTGGGTTCACCTGGTCTTCTACTGATCACTCACTATTTGTGTGTAAGTCTTCAAGTGGCACTATTATTTTAGCCGTGTATGTAGATGATATTGTCATCACCGGTGATAACTCTACTGGCATTATACAACTCAAGAAATCGCTGCAAACACGATTTTGGACGAAAGATCTGAGTAATCTTTGTTGTTTCCTTGGTATAGAAGTTCTACGCTCCAAGAAGGGCATAAACCTCTCACAGCGGAAGTAAGTCCTTGACCTCCTTGCAGGGATAGGCATGGCACAATGCTAACTCGTCTACACGCCTATGGATTATCATACCAAGACTTCTATTTATGATGACAATGATTTTTCTGATCCAACAAAGTATAGAAGGATTGTTGGGAAACTGATTTACTGGACAGTTACTCGTCCTGATATTTCTTATGTTGTGGGAGTTGTTAGCCAGTTCATGAGTGCGCCTAAGATGTCACATAGGATGACAATCCCCCGGATTCTTCGCTATATTAAAGGATCGCCAGCGAAGTGCCTTGCCTACTCTACATCACAGAATCTCTCACATACACCCTTGAAACCCACAGAGTTTACTGATGCTGATTGGGCAAGTGATGTTGGAGATAGACGTTCTACATCTGGCTATTGTGTGTTTCTTGGGTCACATTTGGTGACTTGGAGGAGCAAGAAACAAAATGTAGTAGAACGATCTAGCATAGAGGCCGAATATCGAGCCATGGCACATGCTAGTTGTGGGCTATAGTTGGTTGTGTCTGTTTTGTCAGAAATGGGGGTGTCTGTTAAGACACCTATTTCTCTCATGTGTGATAACTAGGCAACCATTCATATTGCTAGCAATCCGGTGTTTCATGAAAGGACCAAGTATATAGAAGTAGACTGCCATTTTGATCTTGATTTATTGCTCTCCAAGAAGATTCAAACTCGTCATGTTCGGACTGGTCAGCAAGTGGCAAATATCTTCACCAAGCCACTATCATTTTCAACTTTCAAGCGTATGACTTCCAAGCTGCGCATGCATGATGTGTATGCTCTAGCTTGAGGGGGAGGGGGAGTGTTAGAAACTTATTTATGTATTTCTTTACTATTTCCTTTTTCCTGTTGGGTCTGTGAAACACAAAGCAGTTTTGGGAAGCGTAGGGTTGCATAATGTGTGCACCCTCATATATGTAACACTGAAACATTTACAGAGAGGTCCACATATAATATGGAAATAACAAAACAACTAACAGAATATATAAAACAGGAATATATATTAACACTCCCCCTCAAGTTGGAGCATAGATATCAATCATGCCCAACTTGTCCGTCAGTGTGCAGAATTGCTTCTTCGCCAGCAGCTTGGTGAAGATGTCAGCAACTTGGTCTTCAGAACGAGTGAAGGGAGTGCATATTTTTCCAGTCAGAATGGATTCCCGAATAAAATGACAATCTACTTCAATGTGTTTAGTGCGCTCATGATAAACTGGATTATTCGCAATGAAGGTAGCAACTTTATTATCACAGTGCATAGGTATAGCCGAAGAAGAATCAACCCCGAACTCCTTTAACAGACAGCGCACCCACAACAATTTACAGGCAGTATGGGCCATGGCCCTATATTCAGCTTCAGCACTGGACCTTGCCACAACATTTTGTTTTTTACTCCTCCAGGTAACAAGATTACCTCCAACATACGTACAATACCCAGAAGTAGATTTTCTATCAACTCTGCTGCCTGCATAATCAGAATCAGAGTACCCTTCAAGAGAACAGTGTCCATGCTTCCTGTAGTGAAGTCCTTTGCCAGGAGACTTCTTCAAATATCGTAGAATCTGACAAAGAGCATCCCAGTGACACTGTCTGGGTTTATCAAGGTACCTGCTAAGAAGACCCACTGCAGTAGAAATGTCAGCTCTGGTGACAGTCAAATAAATGAGTTTACCAATCAGCCTCCTGTACTTTTTATGATCAGCAAAGAGAGGAGAAGAGTCATCATCCCAATTTACATTAGGATCTAGAGGAATATCAGCAGGTCTCGCCCCCAGCATACCAGTCTCTTGCAGTATGTCTAGGACATATTTTCGCTGAGACAACACAAGAGCATTAGAATTTCTAGAAACTTCTATGCCCAGAAAATATCTAAGCTTGCCCAAATCTTTGGTAGCAAAGTGTTTGCCTAGATGAGATTTAGTAGCCTGAATACCAAGAGAATCACTGCCAGATATGATAATATCATCAACATAGACAATCAGAATAATAATACCAGCTGAAGTCTTCTTGGTGAAAACAGAATGATCCACCTGAGAACGCAGAAACCCAAAATCAATCATAATTTTGCTCAATTTATCAAACTAGGCACGGGGACTCTGCTTCAGCCCATAAATAGACTTCTTTAACCTGCAAACTTTGTGAGACTCCCCCTGAGCAACAAACCCAGGAGGTTGCTCCATATAAACTTCTTCTTGTAAATCACCATACAAGAAGGCATTTTTCACATCTAGTTGCAACAGTGGCCAGTCAAGGTTAACAGCAACAGACAGAAGAATTCTGACAGAATTAAGACGAGCAACAGGAGAGAAAGTCTCAAAATAGTCAATACCATACGTTTGGGTGTAGCCTTTAGCAACTAACCGTGCCTTCAGCCTTTCAATAGTGCCGTCAGGTTGATATTTCACAGCATACACCCATCTGCAACCTACAGGTTTACACTGAGGAGGTGGGTCCACCAGCTCCCAAGTATCTCGTTCAGCAAGGGCCAACATCTCCTCCTTCATAGCAGACAACCATCCAGTACTCTGTAGAGCATCCTGGATATTCTTTGGAACAGCAACAACATATAAGGCATATACAAAATTGCTAGAATGAACATTCAGATTATCAGTAGAAACAAACTGAGCAATACTGTGTGATGTGCAGGAACGAGTACCCTTTCTAAGAGCAATGGGTAAATCAAGATCAGAATGTACCTCAGGTGTAGTAGAACCTTCTGGAGGTGAAGATTGGTTTTCATGGGGGGTTTCTTGAGTAGAAGGTGCTCTGTTCCTGCGTTGATAAACTATAAGAGGAGGCTTATCAGCCTCAGTAGTGACTTTGTCAGTAGTATCAGGCACACAATCAGAAGTAACAGGTAGAGGTGAGGCAATAAGATCGGACTGTAAACTGTCACCACGAGTCGAATAATGAGTATCCTCAAAGAAAACTACATCACTGCTAGTGTACCATTTTCTTGCAGTAGGACTGTAACACCTGTATCCCTTCTGGGTACGAGAATATCCCAAAAAAATGCACTTCTCAGCACGAGGAGATAGTTTATCAGAAGTAGGTCCAACTAACCGTACAAAACATGTACATCCAAAGATCCGAGGAGGCACAATAAATAGCTGAATATCGGGTTGAAGAACTTGAATAGGTATTTTGTTTCCAATCACAGATGATGACATTCGATTTATCAGAAAACAAGCAGTCAATATAGCCTCAGGCCAAAACGAGCGAGGAACATGTGCATGCATCATAATAGTTCTAGCAACCTCTAACACATGTCTATTTTTACGCTCAGCCACACCATTTTGCTGAGGTGTATAAGCACAGGAGGTCTGATGTATTGTACCCACAAATTTACAAAAAACATCCACATCTTTTTTAACAAATTCCAGTGCATTATCAGTACGAAAATTTTTGACAGGCATACCATATTGTGTTTTTATTTCAGCAAAAAAGAACTTGATAGCAGACAAAACTTCGGACCTACTTTTCATCATAAACAACCATGTAGTCCTTGAAAAATCATCAATAAAAAGAATAAAATACTTATGACCAGATAGACTTGGCACATGACAGGGTCCCCATACATCAGAATGCACTATATCAAACACATTTTTACTGCTAATCTGACTGCGTCTGGGATAAACAGCTCTAGTCTGCTTTCCAAGTTGACATGACTCGCACTGAAAACTACAAATGCCAAGATCAGACACTAAATGTCGAAGCTTTTCAGATGATGGATGGCCCAGCCGGTAGTGCCACTGTAATGCAGAAACTGAGGTAGATAATGCAGGAGTCGCGGATGCTTTAGCTGCTTTTGGCAAATGATCCAGATAGAAGAGTCCATCAGCACCTTCATACCCCCCACCAATCTTCATCCTCGTGCGAAGGTCCTGAAAAACACATGAACCAGGAATAAAAGTCAGACTGCACTGTAGGCTTCGCAATATCTTGCTGACAGACAACAGATTCAAAGGAAATCTAGGCACATATAAGGCAGATTTCAGCAGAAAGTCAGAAACAATATCCCCGACTCCAGACACCGCAGACTTGGAACCATCAGCAAACATAACAGATGAGGGTCTAGCAGGTTTAAATAATTTGTGAAACAGTGATCGATTTCCAGAAATATGTGAAGAGGCACCGGAGTCGATGACCCACTTAGTATTACCAGGAGTAGAAGAGGAGCTCAGGAAGGCAGTGTCATAACCAGAATAAGTGGCGGCATGAGCTCCACTAGTCGAAGCTTGAGACGACGCACCAGCTCGCTCAAGAAGAAGACGCTCCACCTCAGCACGGATGTAGTCAGCAGTCGCACCCGAGGAGGCTGAGTCAGTAGGCTGAGTCGTTCCTTCTGATGCAGTAGTAGTGGAGTCAGCAGCTGCATTGGCCCACGCCGACTTACCATATTTCTCCCAGCATTTTTCTTCAATATGGTTGGACCGGCCACAGAAGGTACAAAGGCGCTGTCCTGACTGAGGACGCGCACCAGCAGTAGGGGCAGTAGAAGAGGCTCCACGACCAGGAGCAGCCCGTCCTCGTCCTCCACCCAGGGGAGGACGACTATCAGTAAAGCGACCACGGCCACGACCACGGCCACGACCAGAAGCTGCAGCAAGAGCCGAAGAGTCCCCAACATCAGTAGTCAGAGACGAGGAAGACGAAGGCAAACGCTGAAGGCGTTTGTAGGCACTCTGTAGTGACGACAGAGGGTCACTGGCTAAGATCTGGTCCACAACTCCTGCGTAGGACTCGGGCAATCCACATAGAAACTGTACCAACTGAAGCTCCTGGCGCTGACGCTGCATGGTAGCCAGGTCCGTGGAGAGAGGGTGATAGGATTCCAGTTCACCCCATAATCCAGTGAAGTCAGAGAAGTAATCTGCAATGTCCGTCCCCGTGAACTGTAGACGTCCCAGCTGCTTGGTGATGTCAAACACCTTCTTGGGGTTCTGACTATGCGAGTAAGTACCGGCGAGCTGATCCCACATCTGCTTCGCCGTAGGTAGGTGAAGAAGTGTGACGCTAATCTTCTCAATGCTGCTGTTGAGAATCCAGGTCATCACAGTGGAGTCGTCACGAACTCAGTCGTCATACGCCTGCACATCTTTAGCATCAGCGTCTACTGCGGGTGCTGGCGGACCAGCACGGGTAAGATGTGAGTACTTGCCCTGGGATCTGGCATAGATCGTCATGGAGCAGACCCAATGCGGATAGTTGCGCCCATCAAGCTTCACAGTGGTAACCTGACGGCGGAAGTCATTATGCGAGGACGCCATGGGAGCAGTAGGCACAGCAGGAACAGGCACGATCAGGCAGGAGACGGTCTACGCCGTCAGACAGGCACAACATGCACAAAAAAACACGGAGAAGACCTCTCACATACGGTCTACGTCGAAGCGCAGAACAGAACCCGGTGGCACAACGGCCTACACGGGCAGGCAGGCAAGAGACCGAAAAAAAACGGTCTACATCACACCAACTTCAAGCCACCGGATCGCTGTAGGACTTCACGGAGCCAACGTACCGGCGGCTAGGACAGCGGAGGCGCACCGACCCCCTGCGGCGGAGTGGGCGCCCGGCCCCGGCGGCGAGCCTGACGGCTGCTGCTGCTCGGCGCCCCGACGGCGGCTGCCCGGCGCTGCCGACTGCCCGGCGGCTGGGCGGCGGCCGGCGGCTGGGTGACTGCTGGGCGGCGCGGGCGGGAGAGAGGGGGGGGGGCGGTCGGCCGGAGAAGAGAGAGAAGGGTGGGAGGGTGGCGGCTGGATCTACTGCTCTGGTACCATGTGAAACACAAAGCAGTTTTGGGAAGCGTAGGGTTGCACAATGTGTGCACCCTCATATATGTAACACTGAAACATTTACAGAGAGGTCCACATATAATATGGAAATAACAAAACAACTAACAGAATATATAAAACAGGAATATATATTAACAGAGTCTATTATGTTAGTATTCTTCTCTATATAATAAAGGGGAACCCGCTCTAACGGAGTATCACTTTGACCCAAATACACTCACAGAGAACAAGTCGGGTGTGTATATATATAATTATTATGGTCACTACTCACTAGACATACAATTATGCAATCTTATTGAGTGAAAAAGTAATAAAATAATTCACCAAAAGTGAATTGTAACAATGTTATAACAATTGAGAGAAACACGTGTAACAACAATATTGATTAATGAAACATTGGGCTTACGTGGTAATGATTATGACAGATAAGAGGCATGTTGAGAAAAAAATGAAAATTAAGAGCAAGATTGCATATTTGATTATGTAAGAGAGGAATATTAAGTTGAGGATGCAAACACAACATCAGAGAAGAAGGGGAGGAAGGGGGACTAGTACAATTCAGTAACATGGGTTGTCTCGAGAGTGTAGGGTTTGGGGTTGAAGAAATTATTGTAAAAAAAAAGGAGCAAGTGAGTTAAATTGTGAAACGCCACCAGAAATCGTGAAAAATCGTATAAATCGAGAAAAAATTGGAAACATCGTGAAAATTCGCGACTAACATATTATTCGTGCAGAACATTCGGAAGCCTATTAAATCGTAAAAAAACGTTGATTTTCGTATAAGTTGGAGACTTCTATTACATGGCTGAGAATACTTATTTACTTCATTGTATTTGATCTGATGTCTATCATTCGGATACTATGAAACTTACTCTACATTGTAACTCTCCAGTATTGATCTCCTTATATGTTCCATTATGTCTTCCTGGTGATTTCTTTTCTCCGTTTTTATCCCGTCAATTTTTCCCTCCCATCTTTTTGCCTTGATGTCACCTATTATTACAATAAAAGAACTCTTATCCATGTCATGTGTATTAACAAGAGTGATTTAACTGACCCTATGTAATTGGTTGTGTTAGTTTGGTTTCTGGAACTATCATTCCCAGGGTATTTCTCTGATTCTTTCTTTTTGACTAATGTGATGTCTTTCCACAAAAGGCAAATGTTATATTAAATTAGTAATAGGGGTGTTGTGGTGGTTCTCTAATGCCAATACATCACTTACCACAGGAGCTACACATTTATTCAGTTGATCGTATGTTGAATTATGTTTTTCCCACCTTTTAATGGATGTTGAACTTGTAGTCATTAAAGCAACAACCAATATATGAAATAGATATAAAATGCAAAAGCCAAGGTTGTGTAAATTTTTTATAGTATGTTATTTCTGTTGTGATTGTGCTGATGTATAACATTGCTATAAAGTTTCTGAGAGATCAAATGATTTGCTTTTATCAAAGGGTTAGCTACTGTGGATTCTAGATCTTGTTGTCATAGGAGTTATGATTGCATTAATCCCAGGAAAAACTAACAGTGATGTTTTGGTTGCTATAATAATTGAAAGCATGCATTTTTCCTTCGTTTCATGGTCTCTACTTTGACAATCTATTTGTTTACTTGAACCAGGTATGGACATGATCTTTTGTACCCAGATCAGCCTTTATTGAAGGCCAAACAACTTTTTCGTCCTCATAATCTTCTTATCAATCGTCTACAAAACAATACTGGTAACATGACAATATGTCATTCCTTACTTTTATTGTTTCCAATTCTATTACACTTTTTAGTTTCTGATTTTTTTGATAATTTTTAAAAATGGTTATTTGTGCTGTACTTGTGTCGACATTATTAGACACATGATGATCATTTAAGCTTGCTATGGGAATGAGAGAACATTTCCGACCATGCAGTAATCTGCTTACAATTTGTATTTGGCGTATAACACTCAGCTACGACCAGTTCTGGATTGCATGCAAAAGCTTGAACTAATTGCTTGTAAAACATTCATAAAGGCAGGCTATGAATTTGCCTAAATTTATCGTGGGAACTTTCACTCACGACACGGTACCTTGGAGATATACTTTTCTAATAATGTGGCTAATGGTCAAATACAAAGATAAGAAGAGACTTAAATGGTTCATATTGATTCCATTGAAGACTTATCATTGAGTCAAAAACCACTACTTTGATAGGTGTTGGGAAAAAAGAATCATAGTTACAGATGTAATTGAGAAATAGACAGAAGAAACCCTCAACTTGTCTTTCATAATCGATTTACTTGCAAAATTATATGCAAGATCCTTTATAGACATTTCACATAGGTCCATGACTTTTTTCACACACACACACATATGTATGTTGTTAGAGTGTCTATTTACTTAAGTTGTTTTGTCTATTTACTTAAGTCATTTAGTCTATTTGTAATATGGACCCAATTGTCTATTGGCCCATTAGGGTTTGTCCAAGTGTATGTATGCTTCCCCCTTATCCTATTTATAGGAAAGGGTGGCTGCCTCCTATCTATCAAGCAATAAGAAAAACCTCTAGTTGTTTGGGGTTCTCTCCACTCATATCGTTTTCCACATGTATATATATATATATATATATATATATATATATACACACATATATTAACACTTCCCAAGGCCGTATGATATACATCACATGTTCCCAACATGATACACCTGAAAACCATTTAGGGACTTTGTAAACAAATCAGCTAACTGATCTTATCACCTGATTGTTTGCAACTAGAAATTGAGTCAACAATCTCATTAATCTTTTCTCTAGAAAGTGACAATCGTCTTAAATATGTTTGGTTCTCTCATGAAAGGCATGATTCTGGGCAATGTGGACATCATCCTAGTTGTCACACTTCAAGTGCAGAGGAGCTTTCTACATTAAGCCAAGCTCTCTAACAAGTGGAGATTCCATAGTTACATGTTAGGGCCATAGCTCTATACTATGATTTGATCTTGCTATGACAATTTGCTTTTGGCTTTTTCATGACACTAGGTTTCCTCCCACAATAGCTAGAATTAGGCCTATTGTCGATACTTGATCCATCCCAATCAATATCTGAGATATCCTGCACTCCATGATTCTAATATAGAAGTCCCTTGCCAAGAAACTTTTCTTGAGATACTCAAAATGTATATCACAACCTCTGTAGGACATGTGCGTGGCTTATCCATGAACCAACTAACAACACTAGTAGCAACGACAAAGTCGGGCTGAGCGACAATAACTTCTAACAAGTTGTCTATATCTCTATGGATCATCATCTCCCCCTTGCTCCATGGACAATTTGATTTTAGGATCCAACAGTCCTAAGCATCCCTGTCTTAGTGAGAGGATCTAATTCATACTTCCTCTCTTATGTAACTATCCCCGACTTGGATTTGGCAATTTGAATCACATAAAATGTCTAAGACTATCCAAGTCCTTTATCTGAAACTTGTCCACTTGTCCAACAAAAAGGTCTTTAATTCTACAAAGTTATGCCCGTCATCATCACCAGTAATCACAATATCATGAACATATACCACTAGGAAAATGCTACCACAACGCTGTCATCTGTTGAATCTATCAAAGTAAGCACGAGGTGACTGCTTTAGTCCATAGAGAGATTTGTGAAGATGACACAATGGATGTGTTAGATAATGCCTTTATATATTCTATTTGTTATGTTCCTTTTCTATATGGACCTCTGTGTAATTGCTCCACGTATATATATATATATATATATATATATATATATATATATATATATATATATATATATATATGGACCTCGTGGTCTCCTAGCAGCCGCCTCCTCTGAGCAACCCCACCTCCCGGGCGCCTATGTGAGCCTCTTCCGACTCCGTCTACTGCCTGCCTGTGTCGGCCTTTGAGCCGCTGGGTCCCTTGCTGTGCCTAGGCGTAGTCCGTATGTAACTGGTCCATCCAGTTTTTCTCCTGTGCGTGCTGCCGCCTAGCCCGAGGACCTAGGCGGTCATCTACTGCTTGTACCTGCCTTCTATTGCTGGCCTTGGTGTTGGTTCTCTGCCTCTTATGTCATGGGTTCCTCACATGATGATCATCGCCGTCAGGCTACTACTTTCAAGCTGGATGGGCACAACTACCAGCACTGGGTTTGTTCCATGGAGATTTATGCTAAATCCCAGGGCAAAGATTCCCACCTGACGCGCGATCCACCTCCTGCTCCTGCTTCTACTGTCGACTCTAAAGATATAAAGGCCTACGATGACTGGGTCAACGATGATTCGACTGTGATGACCTGGATTCTCAACAACAGCGAAACAAAAATCAGTGTTACCTTACTACGTCTCCCTACAGACTGCTAAGGAAATGTGGGATTAGCTGGCAAGCACTTACTCTCACAGCAAAACTCCCAAGCTGTTCGACTTAAATAAGCAGCTGACTCGTCTACAATTCTCGGGACCTGACCTTGCTGATTACTTCTCTGCCTTCAAGGGACTTTGGGGTGAACTGGAGACCTATCACCCTTTGTCGATTGATTTTTTTTTTCAATCGGACATTGAAACGTCATTTTGCATGAACTGGTCAGCAATTTCACGACAATTTCGCAGCTACAATCGAAATTTCGCAAAACAGGGGGTATTTTAGTGCAAAACAACCTAGTTTGGGCCTTGATATTGAGAAATCAGTGCGAAATGCAACACATATTTTGCGAAATAGTGTTCCATCGACTGGGTTTGTTGGGACTTTGATCTTTTAGCAATTTTTTTGTGATATCTTGATCTCGAAGGCTGCTTTACTTGATTCTAAGGTATACAAACCCCCTCCCTAGCCTATCTATTACTCCTTTTTTTTACTCCATGTTAGACATATATTAATAAATACTCCAAAAATCCAAAATTTCTAAGTGACATTTCTCTTAAGATTCTCAAGATCTTGAAGTGAACTTGTAAATCTAAGAATCAATAGTGTGAAATACGTATATCTATACTTATTTTGAGAATCTATTCAATATATTTCATATTTATATACAAAATGGCTACAAAAGCTTTTTTTATGGAAGTTCTTATATTTTTGTATTTTTCACTTATATAACCTTATTTATATTATAATAGTAGCCTTATACAAAATGATGTGTAAGTTGTAAGTTGTAACTTGTAGCCCTAATTTTTTTTTATTCACTTATGTAACCCTAAATATATTATAATAGTAGAGTTATACAATAAATATACTGACCTACAATATTGTAATTTGTATGTTATCTCTAAGTTATGAAGTCTATTACTCTAGTTGTTTTAACTTGAAGTTTGCAAGTTTGTAACAGTCTATCTGTCTAGCAGACATGACATTTCTGTTCATTTGTGCACTCTCATGAAGACATAGATCCTACCCTAGCCTCTAAACATATAAATTTATTATACAATCTAGTGTGTTTCTGTCTAGACTTTGTGTTTGCAAAATTTCAAAGCTTAATTCCTTAATTTTGCCATCAAAATTCTTTCGAAATTGTTCAGCTTCCTTTACTTACAAATGTGGGAGACCCCCCCTCCCCACATATCCAATATGAAATATTATTGCATATTGATCTTGGCGTTTAGATCATCCTGGTAAATTTTCATGGTTTAATTCGCTTATTTGGTCGTCGAAATCGTTAGGGCCGTAAATATCGAAATTTCAAAAAAATTCTATTTCTAGGCCATCGGACACGACATCGAAATAGGACATTTAATTCTATGCTACCATGCAACGTTAAAGACAGGAGTTGCAGGTAGTCCAGTTTCTGTGTGGCCTTCCTGAGTCTTATGCTGGAGTTGTGGATCAGATTCTCGCCAGTGATCCACTGCCTATGTTGCAGAGTGCCTTTCAACGCCTTTAACGACTGCCTGTCTCATCTTCTGAGTTACCTGCTGATACTGGCGATACTATTGCCCTAGCTGCTATGTCAGGCTGTGGTCGTGGTCGCGGCCGTGGTCGCTTTCAGGAGAACCGCCCTCTTAGCTCTGGGAGGGGGCATGGTTCGTTTGGACGTGGTGCGTCCTCTGGCCCACCTAATGCTTCTCGTCCTTCATCTGGTCAGTGCTTTTGCAAATTCTGTGGTCGATGCAACCACGTTGAAGAAAAGTGTTGGGAGAAGTATGGCAAACTTGCTTGTGCCAATGCTGCTTCTGAAGTCAATGCTACTTCTGAGGTTGCTACCCAACCTCAAGCTACTGATTCGTCCAAGTCTACTAGTGCTGATTTCATCCGTTCTGAGGTGGAACACCTACTCCTGGAGCGTACTGGGTCGTCATCTACTACTACTACAGGAGCTCATGCTGCAACCTACTCTGGTTGTGATTCTGCTTTTCTAAGCGCACCCTCGTCTAGTACTGGTAATACAAGATGGGTGATTGATTCGGGTGCTTCTCACATTTCTAAAAATCGGTCTCTTTTCTTGAATTTATCTAAATAGGTTTCTAAATCTTCTGTTATGCTTGCTGATGGCTCAAAATCTGCTGCCTGGAATTGGTGACATTGGTGCTCAGTTTTTGTTGAAATCTGCTCTATATGTGCCTCGTTTTCCTCTAAACTTACTATTTGTTAGCAAAATTGTGCGTAGCCTGAACTGCAGTCTCACCTTTGTTCCTGGTACTTGTATTTTTCAGAACCTTCGCACGGGGATGAAGATTGGTGGGGGGCATGAAAGACCTAATGGTGTCTACTATCTGGATGAGTTGAAACAGATCGACACTCTGGCATTAGACCTGATGGTCTCTACTATCATCTTCAGTTTCAGCTTTGTAGTGGCACTACAGACTTGGACATCCATCATCTGAGAAAATAAAGCATGTCAATTCTGGTGTAGGAACACACAGTTTTCAGTGCGAGTCGTGTCAGTTAGGGAAACAGTCTAGAACTGTCTATCCTAAACGATCTTAGATTAGTAGTAAAAGCATTTTTGATCTTGTTTATGCGGAATTGTGGATATATGGAGTCATTATCATGTTCCAAGTTTAATAGGAAATTATTAGAATGTGTGGTATTCAACCCAAAACCAATTGGCAATGGGTGAAGGGACAACACACCTTATAAGCCCAGGACCTATCCCAGAACTCAGTGGTGTGGGACAATCCTAACATCCCCCCTCAAGTGCAGCCACTTTTGTGTGCTTGCACTTGTTATTTTTCGGTAGGGTGTGGTCCTCACACTTGTCTCATGGGGTCCGCTTTGATACCATATTAGAATGTGTGGTATTCAACCCAAAACCAATTGGCAATGGGTGAAGGGACAACACACCTTATAAGCCCAGGACCTATCCCAGAACTCAGCGGTGTGGGACAATCCTAACAGAAATAAATACTTTATTTTGTTTATTGATGATTTCTCTCGTGCCACATGGTTGTTCCTTCTGAAAGATCGGTCCCAAGTATTGCCTACAATAAAATTCTTCTTTATTGAAATTAAAACCCAATATTCTATGTCTGCTAAAATTTTGAGAACAGATAATGCTTTGGAATTTGTTTAGAAAGAAGTTGAGCAATTTTGTCGTTCTTTCGGTGCTATTCATCAGACATCATGTGTCTATACACCTCAACAAAATGGAGTTGTAGAGAGGAAAAATAGACATTTATTGAGGTTACTAGAACATCATGCTCCACTCTAATGTTCCTAGACATTTTTGGCCAGAAGCCATCCTTACTGCCTATTTTCTAATTAATCGAATGCCTTCTTCTGTGATTGGTAACAAGATTCCAGTACAGGTTCTACAACCAAATATGCCTTTTTTTCTGTTCCTCCAAGGATATTTGGATCTACCTGTTTTGTGCGTTTAGTTGGACCGAATTATGACAAATTATCATCTAGAGCGGAAAAATGTATTTTCTTGGGTTATTCACGTACTGAAAAAGGGTATCAATGCTTAGTCCTACTACTAAAAAATGTGTCACGAGTAGTGACGTGGTCTTCTTTGAGGATACACCGTTTTATTCTCTAAAGGGGATACCTTGAGTGCAGATATAATAACAACACCATTACCAGTCATCAGTGATTGCATATCTGATACTTCACCTGCTGAAACTGCTTCTCCTCCTCTTATTGTGTATCAACGCAGGAACAGGTCACAGTCTGCTCAAGACCCCCCCCCCCTCCCCATTCAACACCAATCTCCTCCTCTAGAAGGTCCTACACTTGCTGAGGTAACTTCTGACTTAGATATGCCTATTGCTCTCAGGAAAGGCACTCATTCTTGTACCTCATAATATTGCTAATCATGTTTCTACTGCACATTTGAGTATTCATGTCAGTAATTTTGTTGCTGTTCTATCTGCTATTGTTGTTCCTAAGAATATCCATGATGCTTTACAAAGTTCTGCCTGGACTAATGCCATGACAGAGGAAATGACTGCCCTTGCTGATAGAGGAACTTGGGAGTTGGTGGATCCACCTCCTGATTGCAAGCCTGTTGGCTACAAATGGGTATATGCTGTTGTGAAACAACCTGCATCTCTGTCGATACCATCGACAGGAGGTCGATGGTATCGAGACAGTCACAGCGACAGAACATCATTCTGTCGATACCATCGACAGTCCTGTCGATGGTATCGAGATGGTCACAGCGGAGGAAATCAACGATCTGCCCCCTGGTTCTATCTTCATTATATTATTTGTTTTATTGCTTTTCTATTATTTTCTCCTTTGTACCACCATGTATCTTACCCTAATATATAAAAAGAAGTGAGACGGCTATTGCCCTCTCAAGAAAGCTGCTCCTTGCAGCCGACAAATCTCTCGGTGTTTCGTCTTCTCTCCTCCTCACCTCTTCAAACATGGTATCAGAGCAGAGCTCGATCTAGGGCTTCTCTCCTCTTCCGCCACCGCTTCTCCCTTCCCCCTTCTTCCTCTTCTCTCCTTGCCGGCGATGCTTCTCTCTCTTTCTCTCCTTGTCGGCGGCGCCGTTCGGCTGCAGCCCATCCGCCGATCTGGAGTGAGGCACCGGGCTTGCAGGGTTATGTCCGTCTACGTTGGGTCTTCGGTAGATCTCCAACGCTGCCGTAGACTTCACTACAAGTTGTTTGGGGATCTTTGGGTGATCCGACGGCCGTCTAAAATCTAAATCGGAGGACTCGTCACCCGACAGTTGGACTCCTAATCACATCTCCTCCATGTATGATTAGGAAAATTGATTGGAGGCTGTGAATGCGTTAGTAACACATTTATCTGTTCTTTTTTGGTTGTGACGTGTATCTCTCCGTCACCCCATCTATCTCTGTGACGTGTATCTCTCCGTCACCTCAGCTTTCTTTGTAACGTGTATCAATCCGTCACTGACTTCCCGTCTATAATGGAGGACACCAAGATTCCCTACGGCGAGGCGTCTCCTATCCCCTCCATCAAACTCAACGGGAAAAACTATCTACTATGGATGAACGTTGTTCACACTGTCTTGGAATCTCGCGATAAGGCGAGACATGTTGACTCGGGTCCTATAGACACTGCTGATAAAGGATACGCTGAATGGAAGCGTCATTACAGTCTTGTGAAGATTTGGTAATGGAATAGTATGGAACCTACAATTGCGGCTAGGTTTATGTTCTATACTAAAACTAAAGAGATATGGGCCGTAGTAAAGCAACACTATTCCCAGGAGAAGAATGTTCTTCGGCTATTCATGATATATGATCGTCTATTTGCTGAGAGGCAAAGTGATAGATCTCTTGAGGAATACTTTGGAGCTATTCAGGCACTTGCTCAGGAGCTGAGTTACTATCATCCTGTGACAGCTGCTGCACAGATCAAAGACAGAGACGACTTGGTTACTGCTAAATTTTTATCCGGGTTTAATTCCATTTGCGGTTTTGCCCGGAGTGTCATTCTAGCTTCTGATAAATTGCCAAGTTTTGTAGAAGCCTATTCGAGAATTCAACACTCTGTTTTTGAGTTTGTTAATCCTGTCTCTACTATATCTTCTGGGGAGTCTCATGCATCCGTAGCTGCTGCAGTGAGAGGAGGACGACCTGGTACGGGCAGAGGACGTGGGACACGTCTGAAGTGTACCTTCTGTGACAAACCGGGACATACAATGGAGAAGTGTTGGAAGAAACACGGGAGACCTGCTGCACCTCCTGTGGGGGCAACACATTGTGCCACTTCTACAGATTCCGCTCCGTCTTCAGCTCTGGGCACCAATTCTGGGACCGGCATCACCCTTACTCAGGAGGAGTATGATCGGTTCCTTCAGGCTACACAGCACATGAGTGTGGGATCTTCATCTTCGTCATCAGCAAACCTAGCATCTACTGCGGGTAATCATGCTACATCTCTCATAACTTCTGGATCTCCTACATCTTGGGTAGTTGACTCTGGCGCGTCACAACACATGACTGGTATGCAGAGATTGCTCCAATCTATTGACTCGTATATCCCTCACCAATCTGTCACACTGGCAGATGGTTCAGTGAGGAGAGTGCTAGCTAGTGGATCTGTCTCTCTAACACCCAAGATTGACCTTAAATCTGTACACTTTGTGCCTGAGTTTCCTTTTAATCTTCTTTCTGTTGTAAAATTGATTGACACTGTAAAATGTACAGTAACATTTGGGCCTTCTTGTTTTGTCTTACAGGATCTCAAGAGTATTAGGACGATTGGTGGGGGGCCTAGGAAAGGTGATCTCTACCTTTTCCAAGGTGACAGTCTGCCTCGCCCAGTATCTGCTCCAGCTCCTTCCATCCTGTTGAGTGGTTCCCCCTTACTCTGGCATTGCAGATATGGACATCCGTCGTTAGAAAGCCTGCGGAAGTTGGAACCTCAGTTGTCCCAAGTGTCATCTTTAGAGTGTCAGTCATGTCAGCTGGGAAAACATTATAGGTTGTCTTATCCCAGTCGTGTCAATAAGCGGGCATCTTGTCCTTTTGAGTTAGTCCACAGTGATGTATGGATCTACCTTCTCAAAACCCGAGAGTTTGTGCTATCTATTATGAAACATTTTCATAAAGAAATAAAAGTTCAGTTTGATTGCAATATAAAAACTCTCCAATCTGATAATGCTTTAGAGTATGTTCAAAAGGCTATGTCTGATTTTTATAGTTATGTGGGCATGATCCATCGCACGTCTTTCCCTCACACCCCTCAGCAAAATTGGGTGGCTGAGAGGAAAAATCGTCATCTTCTTGATATTGCTCGATCGATCATGTTTCAATCCAATGTGCCTAAGAGATTCTGGTCCGAAGCTCTGTTAACTGCTTGCTTCTTAATCAATAGACAACCATCCTCCGTTCTTAAAGGACAAACTCCTTTCTCTGTGTTACGGCCCACGGATCAACCCTTCTCTGTTCCCCTCAGAGTGTTTGGTTGCACCTCTTTTGTCCATATTTTTGACCCTAAGGCTGACAAACTTTCTCCTAGGTCTATTAAAACCTTGTTCCTTGGTTATTCTAGTATTAGCAAAGGATACAAGTGTTACTGTCCTAGTCTTCGTCGCATGTTTGTGTCTAGGGATGTTACCTTCCATGAGACCACTCCATATTTCTCCGATGCTACGAGTAAGGGGGAGCAATTGAGAGAGGGAGTGCCACCAGATTTTCAGAGTGAGAGAGTGGCACCATCTGTGCAGAGTGAGGGAGCGCCACCCATTATTCCTGATTATACTTTTATTCAGGACGGGCAGGCAGCTGACAGGCCTGTTATTCAGTAGTACCCATATGTTTATAGTAGGCGAGGCAGGCAAGATCCAGAAGAGGTAGCGACACCAGTCCCTGAGTCTTCCTCATCGTCTTCTACTCACGAGATTCCTGTAGAAGCATCAGATCTTGATCTTCCTATTGCTGTTCGGAAAGGTGTTCGTTCTTGTACTATTAGACATCCCATTACAAATGTGTGTTGTCTGTCTCACTTATCTAAGCAGGCCCGCGCATTTGCTATTGGGATTGATTCTGTTGATATACCAAGGGATCACTATGATGCTATGACGGACAGTGGCTGGAAACAGACAATGCAGCTTGAGATGTCGACTCTCTTGCATAATGGCACATGGGATCTTGTTGACTTACCTGCAGGGAAGAAAGCAGTGGGTTGTAGATGGGTTTTCACCATCAAACATAATCCAGATGGATGTGTTGAGAGGTTGAAGGCCAGATTGGTAGCAAAAGGCTAGACACAGACCTATGGAGTTGATTTCTTTGAGACCTTTTCTCTAGTAGCTCGTCTAAATTCTGTCTGGATTATTATTTCTCTGGCTACTACCTTTGATTGTCCCCTATTTCAGCTTGATGTTAAGAATGCCTTTCTACATGGTGATCTACAGGAAGAGGTATATATGGAGCAACCTCCTGGGTTTGTTGCTCAGGGGAAGTGTCAGAAAGTGTGTAAATTGAAGAAAGCCATATATGGGCTGAAACAGTCTCCTAGAGTTTGGTTCGACAAGTTCAGTGAGGTTGTACTCCATATGGGTTTCTCTCGCTCCATGACTGATCACTCTTTATTCTACTCTAGCTCTTCTTGTGGCTCTGTCATTGTTGCTGTATATGTTGATGACATACTGATTACTGGCAGTGATTCTCCAGGCATATCTCGTGTGAATGAAGAGTTACAAAAACACTTCCAAACGAAGGATCTGGGTAAACTGAGATATTTTCTGGGCATTGAGGTGCTTAGATGTCATGCAGGTGTCAACCTATCTCAGAGGAAATATGTGCTTGACTTACTAAAGGAGACAGGCATGACAGAATCTAAACCGGTATCTACTCCTATGGATTATCACATCAAGGAGACGGTTGATGATGTCGAGTACTCAGATCCAGGATATTACAGGAGAATAGTTGGTAAGCTAATATATCTGACCGTTACACGACCTGACATTTCCTTTGCTGTAGGCGTTGTGAGTCAGCATATGCACTCACCACGACAGTCACACTGGACAGCAGTTTGCAGGATTCTAAGATATCTGAAGAGTGCTCCTGGTAAGGGGATCACATATTCTAAACCCAAGGTGACTCCATCTATTGTGACTCTCACAGGGTATTCAGATGCAGATTGGGCTGGTGATCATACTGATAGAAGGTCTACATCAGGCTATTGTACTTTCCTTGGTGATCATTTGATTACTTGGAAAAGAAAAAAACAGCATGTGGTAGCTAGATCCAACACTGAGGCTGAATACCGTGCTATGGCCCATGCATGTTGTGAATTACAATGGGTCAAATATGTTCTTTCTGAGTTAAAAATCACTATCATGTCTTCTATGGAGCTCAAGTGTGACAATCAGTCTGCTATACACATTGCCAGGAACCCTATCTTTCATGAGCGTACAAAGCACATAGAAGTTGATTGCCATTTTATTCGTGATCAAATCAAAGATGGCACTATTGTGACGCCATATGTCAAGTCTGAAGATCAACTGGCGGATATCTTGACAAAGCCTTTGGGTCCAACAGCTTTTCAGAGATTATGTGGCAAGCTGGGCATACACGATGTGTACTCTCCAGCTTGAGGGGGAGTGTGAAACAACCTGCATCTCTGTCGATACCATCGACAGGAGGTCGATGGTATCGAGACAGTCACAGCGACAAAACATCATTCTGTCGATACCATCGACAGTCCTATCGATGGTATCGTGATGGTCACAACGGCGGAAATCGACAGTCTGCCCCCTGGTTCTATCTTCATTATATTATTTGTTTTATTGCTTTTCTATTATTTTCTCCTTTATACCACCATGTATCTTACCCTAATATATAAAAAGAAGTGATACGGCTATTGCCCTCTCAAGAAAGCTTCTTCTTGCAGCCGACAAATCTCTCGGTGTTTCGTCTTCTCTCCTCCTCACCTCTTCTAACAGCTGTGAAGTATCAACCTGATGGAACTGTAGAACGTATGAAGGCACGACTGGTGGCCAAATGGTACACTCAAACCTACGATATTGATTATTTTGAGACTTTCTCTCTTGTTGCAAGACTTAATTCTGTCCGAGTACTTCTTTCTATTGCTGTCAACTTGAATTGGCCACTATTTCAGTTGGATGTTAAAAATACTTTTCTGTATGGTGATCTTCAAGAAGTGGTCTATATGGAGTAACCACCTGGGTTTGTTGCTCAGGGGGAGTCACACAAGGTTTGTCGTCTAAAAAAATCTATTTATGGACTCAAGCAGAGTCCTCGGGCATGGTTTGACAAATTGAGCAAAATACTGACTACCTTTGGATTTCTGAGATCACATGTTGATCAATCTATCTTTACTAAAAAGACATCGTCTAGTATTGTGATTCTGATTGTTTATGTTGATGATATCATCCTGTCTGGCAGCGATGCTACTGAAATTCAGGCTACTAAAACACACTTGTGCAAGCATTTTGCTACTAAAGACTTAGGAAAGCTGCGATATTTTTTGGGCATTGAGGTGCCCAGAACTGCTAGTGCTCTTGTCCTATCTTAGAGGAAGTATGTTCTTGATCTTTTACAGGAGACTGGGACGCTTGGAGCTCGTCCTGCTGATACTCCTCTGGATCCCAATGTGAATTGGGATGATGAAGCATCTCCTATATTTTCGGACAATAAAAAATATAGGGGACTGGCTGGTAAGATGATTTATCTAACTGTTACTAGAGCTGATATCTCTACTGCTGTTGGTCTTCTTAGTAGGTATCTTGATAAGCCTAGATAGTGTCACTAGGATGCCCTTTATAATATTCTACGATACCTTAAGAAATCTCCTGGCAAATGCCTCTGTTATAGAAAGCATGGGCATTGTTCACTTGAAGGTTATTCTGACTCTAATTATGCTGGAAGTAAGATTGACAGGAAATCTATTTCAGGCTATTGCACTTATGTTGGAGGAAATCTTGTCACTTGGAGGAGCAAAAAGCAAAATGTTATTGCTAGATCCAGTGTTGAGGTTGAGTACATGGCTATGGCCCGCACTGCTTGTGAACTGTTATGGGTACAATTTCTCTTGAAAGACTTCGGTGTGGAGTCTCTACTGCTATTCCTATGCATTGTGTCAATGAAGCTGCCATCTTCATTGCTAATAATCCTGTGTATCATGAGCGGACAAAGCACATTGAAGTGGACTACCATTTTATCAGAGAAACTATCTTGTCTGGTCGGATCTACACTTCATTTACCCGCTCAGATGATCATGTTGTTGATATTTTGACAAAGCTGCTGGCAAAGAAACATTTTAGCACTCTTGTGGACAAGTTGGGCATGATTGATATCTATGCTCCAACTTGAGGGGGAGTGTTAGATAATGTCTTTATATATTCTGTTTGTTATTTTCCTTTTCTATATAGACCTCAGTGTAATTGCTCCACGTATATATGTATGAGGTACACAGATTGTGTAACCCTACGGTTTATCAAATTGCTTTTCTCAATATGACTACAAACAAACCTAAATGGTTTCTCTGTATAGATCTCCTCATCTAGAGTCATTATGCATGAATGTATTCTAAACATTAAGTTGGTGCAGAGGCCAAGAGTGACTAGTAACTAGAGACAGGAAGATGCAAGCAAATGCCTTATTTGCCACAGTAGAGAATGTCTCTAAATAACCCTCACCATAAACCTAAGTGTAGCCCTTGGCTACCAAACATGGCTTAAGCCGAGCAACACGTCCAATTGCACCCACTTTGATAGTGTAAACTAGGCCTGGGCAGGAAACCAAACTTGACCACCAAACCAAACCAAACTTGACTAGACTGCCAAGTCTGGCCTAGAGAGGTCTTATGGTCAAGTTTGGTTTGAAAGTATTAATATATATATATTTTACATAGTTATTTTACTTATTGTGTTATGCTTTAGACTTGTCTAGTCTATTAGCCTCTTTTCTTTTATCCCATATTGCCTTTATCTACTTTATGTCTTACTCTCTTGTCTTATAAAAAAGAGAGCCTTGTACTTGTTTTAGACATCTAATAAGACGCCTTTTATTATTTTAGATGGTAGCAGAGCAGCCTCATCCTCCGTAAACCCCTCCTACCCTAACCCTATCCATGCCTCCCTAAACCCTACCTAGCCGCCACCCACCCTTATCCTTTCCTCTCCTTTTTTTCCCCCCTTCTCCACCCCCAGACCTACCGCTACTGGCCGACTACCCCCCCTTCCCCCACCCCAATCTGCCGCCACCTTCCACACACCCCAGCTACCACCCGCCGCCACCCCACCTTGCTCCCTTCTGCCACCGCCATCACCACCAAACCGGCACCCCATTACCACCTCCTCTCCTCACAACCTTCTTCCTCCTTTCCTTATCCCCTCTATTTTCCACCACCATTCTCACCGCCACCTAGTCTCCTTTTCTCTATCTCACCCTCCTTCCTTCTCCTTCGGCAAGTCTTCGGTAATTTTCTAATAGAGACACATTGACGTGCTAATCAGCCCCCGCTCGTTGCTTGCCTGCGCCTCGCAGTGGAGTCTCTCCCATGTTGGCGTAGGTCTTTTAATTTTGCCCCGGAGCGGGTTGTTGTTGATCTGATGCGTCAGATCCATCTCTTCTGCCTACTGTTCCGTTGCGGGTTCTGCTGGATCTGTTGATCTCGTTATTATTCTACCCTGGAGCTACGTTATTTGTGGTTGTACCGACTTCTGCTATCCCCTATGTGGGTTTCTGAGATCTGATGCCCCAGATATTCTATTACTGGTTTTTGCCCATGTGTTGGGTTTCGACTGCTATCCTTTTCTGCTTACTACTAAGTGTCTGTTGTTCCTGCCTATTGTTCATGCCTGCTACCTGCCTTGGCACCATTTGTGACTCATGGCGTCCACTGATCTGCCCCAAAACCTGTGTGTGATTACTGTCAAATTGGATGGCTCCAATTATCGCCTGTAGCTCCCTCTTTCGAGCTTTATGTCAAGGCTCAAGTACGCTACTCCCATCTCTCTTCTACCAAACACCCTGATGCTCCTGATGTGACTGCTGATGAAAAGACAAAGCATGCCTATGATCTATGGTTCAAAGAAGATTTTGGTGTTATGACTTAGATGGCCAATTGTGTTGAACCTAAAATCAGCCAATCTCTCCTATGACTGCGGACGGCTAAGGACGTGAGTTCAACTTTCCCAGATGTACTCTCATCAGCGAAATCCGAAGAAAGTGCTTGAAATTTTCAAACACTTGGCCAAGGAGTACACCAACTTTGTGGAGGATTACTACAATCAGTGTTTTGCTCTCTGGGATGAATTCGAGATCTACCATCCACTCTTATATGATATTAAAGAAACCCAATGATAACATAATGAGTTGCTGCTTGTTCAGTTCCTCGCTGGTTTACCATCATCCTTTGCGGGCGTTGTTGATCAGATCCTCTCTAATGACCCTCTGCCTACTTTGCGAGATGTCCTGAAATGCGTGCAGTGACTTCCCTCTGTATCTCAAGTTCTTCCTGATTCTGCTGATGGGGCAGCCTTGTTGTTAGGTCTGGTGATTCGTTTTGTGGTCGTGGCCGAGGTCGAGGGTGTGGTCACGGACACCCTACTACAGACCCTGATTGTGGCTCGTAATCCTCTGGTTCTGACACTACTGAACAACACTACTGCACCTTATGCAAAAAAAAACCCAATCATAATGAAGATCGTTGTTGGATTAAGCATGGAAAATCTGCTTGGGCAAATCAAGTTACATCCGACCAGCTCGAGACTGCTAAATCTTCATCTGCCCTGGCATCTGGTGACTGGATCCAATCTGAATTTGAAAAGCTACTCCGAGCCCGATTGGCTTCCTCTGGTAAGACTTCTCTTGATTGCAATTCTGCTCTCCTGACACAGTCTGGTAAAAATACATGGGTGATCGACTCCGGTGCGACCTCCCATATTACTGGAAATCCTACTTTATTTTCTAAATTGCATAAAATGTATGCTATTCCCCCTGTTACTCTTGTCGATGGTTCACAAACTATAGAGATATGTGTTGTCTTGAGCGTCATGTGCTTAGCATGTGCTTTACTTATGTTGTTTCTTATGTTGTTTAGTCCCATATGGGCTGCTTCTTAACCAGTCTCTGTCTCTAGTTGTTATATAAGAGACTACTATGTACACTGTTTTGATCATCCAATAAACAACACTTCTCCACTTTACATGGTATCAAGAGCAGGTTCTATTTTGTTTCTCCCACCCTAGTTTCCCACCCATGACCTAATCCTCTCAACCCCCCCCCCCCCCCCCCGCGCCGGCGCCACCCCTCCCCTCTCCAGCCGCCGCCGCCACCCCTCCCCTCGCCAGCCGCCGCCGCCACCCCTCCCACTCTCCCCAACCCCCACCCTCCACCACAGCAGCCACCGCCCACCCCCCCCTGCCGCCGCTGCTTGCAGCAGCAACTTCCCCGTCCACCACCACCCCCAACGGCCTCCTCCACCATCCCGTGACCCCTCCGTCTCTTCCTATCCATCCTCTCTACCTAATCCTATCTTCTTCCGCAATTTTCTCCACCTATAATCATTTCTCCACTCCTACGTAAGGCCTGAACACTTTCTAATTCTTTTACGTCTACGACCGGGATTCCGTCAGTTTCTACTCGGGTCTCTGCTGGCCATCTAAGTTGAGAGTCCTCTTTGTTCTTGAGGATTTCTGCCTGCGCCTCATGGGAGAACGTTGAGTTTTTCTCATGTTGGCGTAGGTTTCTATGATTTTTCTGCCCTTTTTCGGGTCCTTCTGATCTGCTGCGTCAGATCCCTTCTGCCCGGTTTGGGTTCCTCTGCTCTGCCCATTAAGGGTCTGTACTGCTTCTAAAGCGTCATCGTAATCTGCTATGGCTTACTCTGAACCCCCCAGATCTCTGTGTGTCACTACGGTGAAACTCGACGGCTGGTCCAATTACCACCTATGGTCGGCGTCGTTTGTCCTTTATGTCAAGGCGCAGGGTCGATATCACCATCTGACGGCCGACCCTCCTGATGCTCCTACGGCGGATTCCGATGATAAAACTAAACAAAGCTACATCCAGTGGTCCAAAGATGATTCAGGCGTCATGTCTTGGCTCCTCAACAGCTCTGAGCCCCGGATCAGTCAATCTCTTCTCTGCCACCATGATGCCAAGGCGATGTGGGATCATTTGGCACATGTGTACTCTCATCAGGAGAATCCAAAGCGGGTCTTCGAAATCTTCAAACAACTTGCCAAAAAGGAGTTCTCCACTGACACATCTATTGATGATTTTTATAATCAATGCTCTGCTTTGTGGAATGAATATGAGTTATATCATCCTCTTACTGCTGATATCAAGATTGCCCAGAAACAACGAAATGAGCTTCAGCTTGTGCACTTTCTCGCTGCTCTTCCTGCCTCCTTCTCGGGGGTTGTTGATCAAATTCTATCAAGTGATCCGCTGCCCACTGTTCGTGATGTCCTCAAAAGAGTTCAAAGACTGCCTTCTCTGACTCCCACACCTGCTCCTGAGCATCCTGCGCTTGTTGCGCGCTCTTCTGATTCTACTCGTGGCCGTGGCCGTGGTCGCGGTCGTGGTGGTCGACCTCCTCCTGCTGGTGGCCGAGGCTCTTCTACTCCGGGTCGAGGTCTGTCTCAAGGACCACGTCACTGCAACTGGTGTGGACGGGACAATCACACTGAAGACCGCTGCTGGATAAAGCACGGTAAACCTGCTTGGGCGAACCAAACTGCTGATGATGCTGCTGTGACTGATTCTTCTACCGATTCGACACCTGCGCCACCTAATACTGATTGGCTTCACTCAGAGTTCGAGAAGATGTTTCAAGAACGTCTTGCACAACTGCCCTCTGCATCCAGCTCGTCTGCCATGCTCACCTCTTCGTCTTCTGGTAACAAACAGTGGTGCATCGACTCCGGTGCTTCCACTCATATGACTGGTGCCCTTCACTTATTTTCAAAACTTAGTTCCACATCTCCGATATCTTCTGTTACTGTTGCAAATGGCTCGAAAACTGCTGTTCACGGCACTGGCACAGTTCCTTTGTCACAAAAGATGCATCTCAATTCTGCTTTATACATTCCAAAATTTCCTGTTAATTTGCTTTCAGTCAGCAAAATGATTAAACAACTACACTGCTCTGTCAAATTTGATCCCTCTGGTTGTATTGTGAAGGATATCCGCACGAAGACGAAGATTGGTTCGGGCCGTGAAGGACCAGACGGGCTGTACTACCTGGATGGGCCACCAATTTCAAAGGCGATGATCTCCACCTCTGTGTCAGGCCTACAGTTGCATGTTCGGCTTGGACATCCATCTGCTGCGAAACTGAAACTCCTTTTTCCACATATATCTGAAAATAAATTTTCCTGTGAAACATGTGTTATGGGCAAACATTCTCGTTCTGTTTTTCCTGCTAAAAGAGTTATTTCTTCTAAAGCACCTTTTGAATTAGTACATGCGGATATTTGGGGACCTTGTTCTGTGCCTAGTATTTCTGGTATGAAGTATTTTTTGACTTTTATTGATGATCATACTCGTACCACTTGGCTGTTTCTTCTCAAAGGTCGCAATACTGTGCTTGATTGCATTCGTACTTTCTTTGCTGAAATTAAAACACAATTTGGCCAACCTATTAAAATTCTTCGCACTGACAATGCTCTTGAATTTATGCAACAAGCTGTTACTTCTTTTTGTGTGTCCCAAGGGACTCTCCACCAGACCACTTGCCCTTATACACCACAACAAAATGGTGTAGCAGAACGGAAGAACCGCCACCTTCTTGAGGTTGCTCGCACCCTCCTCTTTCATTATAAAGTTCCTCACTGTTTTTGGCCTGATGCTGTGTCCACGACTTGCTATCTTATCAATCGCATGCCGTCCTCTGTTTTGAAAAATAAGGTTCCGTACGCCCTTTTATTTCATGATAAACCTTTGTTCTCTGTGCCACCTCGTATATTTGGGTGTACTTGTTTTGTGAAAAATCTTCGCCCCGGTATCACTAAGTTGGATGCTCGATCTGTGAAGTGTGTTTTTTTGGGGTACTCTCGCACTCAGAAAGGCTACCGTTGTTTTGATCCTATTACAAAACATTGGTATGTTAGTGTGGATGTGATATTTTTTGAACACATGCCCTATTACTCTGCCCCGGGGAAACAAGTGACTCCTGATATTTTGGTTCCTACTCCTCTACCTTTGGTAGATGATCCACCTCCTGCTGCGGTACCTTCTGAACGCCCTCTACAGGTTTACAAGCGCCGCTCGAAGCCTGCCACTGCCCCGGCCGAACCAATTCCTTCGTCTGCGGATGATCCACCATCGACTGAGGTACAATCTGACCTGGATATTCCTATCAGTTTATGGAAGGGTGTTTGTTCTTGCACTCAGCATCCTATTAGTCGCTTCTGCTCATCTGCCAATCTCAGTAATGACTTTGCCTGTTTCACATCTGCTATATCTGCTGTGACTATTCCTAAAAATGCCAAGGAGGCGCTTTGTCATCCTGCCTGGAAACATGCTATGGAACAGGAAATGCAAGCTCTGACTGACCAACATACCTGGGATCTGGTTGATCAACCGTCTTCTTGCCATCCAGTAGGATGTCGCTGGATCTTCACTATTAAATATCAGCCCGATGGTACCATTGAGCGTCTGAAAGCTCGGCTCGTGGCAAAAGGATATACCCAGACTTATGGTGTCGATTATTTTGAAACCTTTTCTCCCGTAGCTCGTCTCAATTCTGTTCGTATTCTGATTTCTGTTGCTATCAATAAAGACTGGCCTCTTTTTCAGCTGGATGTGAAAAATGTCTTTTTATATGGCGATCTACAGGAAGATGTCTACATGGAGCAACCTCCCGGATTTGTTGCTCAGGGGGAGTCTGCTTCAAAAATCTGTAAACTTCGCAAGGCAATTTATGGCTTAAAGCAAAGTCCACGAGCTTGGTTTGATAAACTAAGTAAAATCTTACTCTCTTTTGGCTTTCGCCGATCACAGGCTGATCACTCGGTTTTCATCCGAAAAACCACATCAGGGCTTGTTATTCTCATTGTGTATGTAGATGATATTATCTTATCTGGCAGTGATAGTGCAGGGATTCAAGCAACCAAAAACTATCTAGCACAACATTTTATCACGAAGGATCTTGGTAAATTACGATATTTTCTGGGCATTGAGGTTGCTAGATCTTCTGCAGGATTGTGCTTATCACAACGGAAATATGTTCTGGATTTGCTGAATGAAACATGCATGTTAGGCTGTAAGCCAGCTAACACACCTCTGGATCCCAATATGGATTGGGATAGTGACTCTTCTCCCCCATATGCTGATCGACACCAGTTCAGGAGATTAGTAGGCAAGCTTATCTACCTGACTGTCACTAGAGCTGATTTAGCTGCTGCTGTTGGGTTTGTTAGTCGGTATCTTGACAAACCCCGACAATGTCACTGGGATGCTATCTGTCATATTCTTCGATATCTCAAAAGTGCTCCTGGGAAAGGACTATTATACAAGAAGCATGGGCATTGTAATCTATCTGGCTTTTCTGACTCTGATTATGCAGGCAGTAGATCTGATAGAAAATCCACTTCTGGGTATTGTACGTTTGTAGGGGGCAATCTGGTTACATGGCGCAGTAAGAAGCAAACAGTTGTTGCACGATCCAGTGCTGAAGCAGAGTACAGAGCGATGGCTCATACTACATGTGAGCTTCTGTGGGTCCGAAGCCTTCTGAAAGAATTTGACATCTCTCCGACTAGCCCCATTCCTATGTTCTGTGACAATAAGGCATCGATTTTTATTGCGAGCAACCCTACTTTCCATGAAAGAACGAAACATATAGAAGTCGACTGCCACTTTGTACGGGAAAAAGTTATGTCCGGACAGATTCACACTCCATATATCAGCACGGAGAAACAACTTGCAGATATCTTCACCAAAGTGCTACCCAAGACTCGCTTCCAGACATTGACTGACAAGCTGGGCCTCTTTGACATCTACGCTCCAGCTTGAGGGGGAGTATAGAGATATGTGTTGTCTTGAGCGTCATGTGCTTAGCATGTGCTTTACTTATGTTGTTTCTTATGTTGTTTAGTCCCATATGGGCTGCTTCTTAACCAGTCTCTGTCTCTAGTTGTTATATAAGAGACTACTATGTACACTGTTTTGATCATCCAATAAACAACACTTCTCCACTTTACACAAACACTTGTCTCCGAATTTGGGAATATCTGTATTTCTGGTCGACTTTCACTACGTTCAACATTATGTCCCTAAATTCCCAATAAACTTATTATTTGTGAGTAGAACTGTTAAGAGCCTACAATGCTCCATAACATTTGACCCGGATGGTGTTATCTTTCAAGATTTCTGTGTAACATCCTGATCTTCTGCCCAAGTTAAAACTCCTTATTTAGATTTTTTTTTTGGTAAAAACAAGCTTCTTTGGGAATTTATTAGTAAAATAAATTTTAATATTAAAGTACTATATTTTGATTGCTTTAAAAACTTTTATATATTGAAAATATAATTACGAACTTTTTGCTAAATTTTGAAAAAAAATAATTTGGTGGGTACTCACACAAGCAGGTAGCTGAGCAAGCAAGATGCTTATGGAGGCAAGCATATAGCTGTATAGCAAGTAGGTAGGTTGAGCAAGCACATTAGTTAGTGAAGCAAGTAGGTTAGTGGCATGCTCCTTTCCTTGACACCTAGCACCTCCAAATGTTGACACCTATCCTACCATGTGGCAACCAACCTTTAATAACTATGCAGTAAGAGTATAGGCATACTTCATATACTTTCCTAAAAAATGAATAAGTGATCAACTATACACAATCTCTTTATTAAGAAGCTAGGTATGACTTCCATATATTTGTCCATATTATCCTTCAAAATTGAGTTTAAAGGTTTAGATGATAATCAAGCATTTCTTTAGATTCCAGTCCTATTGTCTTTTGGTTCCCTTTTCCTTTATTTCTCCCTATTAATTGAGTCATGTGATATTGTTGGAAAGTGGAATTCTATCATACACTTCTAAGGCGACTAGAAGCCTGTTTCACTGATGCATGTAGCCTGTAAAGAGGAAAACTTATTTAATTGGTTCCGTGTTCGCACGGGGGGACTCCCTAACCTCTTGCACGCTCTCTGCCATAGACTTGTCTGAATCAAAACGATAATCCCACAAGTTTACATTTTAGGTGTCATAGTGAAATAATAACCAGTGATTCATTTACTCAACTACCTTTTGATCTCTCCAACTCTGAATATCTAGGAGATGTGTTGGTAACAAAGTCGGCATGTCTTGGTCGAGGATTGATACATTTGGGATCCAGATCTAAGTCCTTTGGAGTCAGGGATGGATGAGTATAATGCTCTACCATAGTCAGGCCCACACTTGGGTTGATCAGGCATGATCATGTTAGTAATGGGGAATAATATCTTGTAAAGATTAAGAATGCTAACTAATGATACTCCAAGTGGCATTTTGTGCAAGGAGAACCTCTTCCGGTCTTGGAAAGGCAACCGGTGGCTGCATGTGTTAATCTCATTCATTGTATAGAGCATGCAGTGTGCACGAGTGGCTAGGGGTGTGCCAGGGTACTTACAGGTGTTTTGGTGACCCTAATGGACTAAAGTCTTGGCTAAGCAAGTTTTTGTGGTTGCAGGCCAGTTGCCCAAGATGAATTGACACCTTCTCTGAGAGTTGTAGTTAAACTCGTTTATGGAATAAGGTCTCCCTTTTTGTTATCAATATACCAATAATCCTGATTATGCTCCACAATATCGGTCTAACATTTTGATAGAGTTGTCATTTGATAAATGCTTTATGAATATACGTACATACACATTCCTTATGCTTCATGCTAGTAGATGGTCAATAATTTTGGTTTGGACTTTTCATACTTTAGTTATCTGAGTAATACTAAGAATATAGTTATATTAATAATGTGTTGCTGCTTATCTTTATTTTTCCATACTTAGACATTTGTTTAACCCATACTCTCCTACTTGGGCTGCGACATATTTTTCCCATTTTGCAGATTATATTTATTTGTAGGACCTTTCCTTGTGGAAGACATCTTGAAAAGATCCTGAAGGGCGTTAAGAATCAAAGACGGATCAAGCTTAATTTTAAACTCATGTATCATTTTTTTTATTCATATATGAGATAATGTAAAAATACCTTTTGTAAGGGTGTTGTTAGAGAGTCTGTTTATTAGTTATTTATATTGTCCTTGTAATATGGGTCTCACTGTGTCTTGGCCCATTAGGGTTTAGTTAAGTCTGTATGCTTCCCTGTTCTCCTATTTATAGGAGCAGGGTTTCTCCTATCTAATAAAACAATTTGCCTTCTTTTATTATTTGACATGGTATCAGAGCAGCGATCTTGAGCCGCCGTCGTACGTAAGAGAGAGAAACAAGAGGGAGATGTAGCCGGCAGGCGGCTACCCTTCTTCCTTGTGGGTCGGCTGCCCGCATGCTGTTCCATGGTCTCCGAGGCTATTTCTTTCATTTTTTGCTGCTCCGGGCGTCCTTTCCTCCAGTGCTACAGTACAACTACAGTACTGCCGCGCCACTACAGTGCGTCTGCTACAGTACGCTGCTATGCTACAGTACACTGCTACAGTAGCGCAACCCACCCCTCCGTAGCCCTCAATCCACCTCTAATCCCCTAATAACCTCTATCCTTGTGGCCTAATCCACCACAAGCCCCTCCGTCTAACTCTGTTTCTCTTTTCGAAATCTCCGGACAGCCTCGGTAACTTTCCAATTCTGGCACGTTGACGGAGTAACGGGATTTATCTTCTCTATCTGTCTGCGCCTCATGGTGGAGTGATTAATCCTCCATGTTGGCGTAGATTTTTTTCTCTATCTGCTGCCCCTACGTGGGTTTTTCTAAGATCTATGCGTGTTGTCGGTTGCCTCCTCCACCTATTTGCCTACTGGAAAAACTTTGCCTTTATCATTGTTTTTTGACTCTCAACACCAACCACTCCTTTACTCCTTCCGTGCTTGGTGTGAGGGGGAGAAATAGAGAAGAGATGAGATGAAGAAGAAGAATTTTATTCTGTTGTTCTATTTGGTATATTTTGCTGCTAGATTGTTTATTCATCATCTACATCGACTGCTGCTGTGAAGTTGCATACTTGGATGTCATCTTTGCTACTTGTGCTATGATTAGCACACTTTACCTGCTGCTTTGTGCTTTTGCACTTTCTGCTGTCCGTGCTTTATTTGCACGTTGACTTTCTACTCTGTGGACCAACACTCTCTGGATTTATGACGTCTACTACTGTGATGGATGCTTTATAAAGAAGGAAGATGATTGAGACATTTGTTGTTGACTTTACATGGAGCTTCGTCTACTGGAGTTATGTATTTGCTTGCTACTCTGCGATACTGGTCTTCTATCTGCCTACATCGTCGACTCTCTACTGCTGTGCGTCAGCACTCTCTGGCATGTCCGTGCCTTGTTTGAAAAAAAAAACAAATGTCTGATAGGAGAAACCCTGCTCTGATACCATGTCAAATAATAAAAGAAGGCAAATCGTTTTATTAGATAGGAGAAACCCTGCTCCTATAAATAGGAGAACAGGGAAGCATACAGACTTAATTAAACCCTAATGGGCCAAGACACAGTGAGACCCATATTACAAGGACAATATAAATAACTAATAAACAGACTCTCTAACACTCCCCCTCAAGCTGAAGTTGGGAGAATCCCAAATCAGCTTGCAGATAGAGAGTCAAACTAGAAAACAAATAGACAGAAATAAAATGATAAACCAAGCCCATACAAGAAATTGCTCCCCCTCAATATTATAATAAAGCACACAAATACTCATACACTCCCCCTCAAGTAGATACTCCAAATAAGCAGACAAGCAGCTTGAGGGGGAGTGTTAGAGAGTCTGTTTATTAGTTATTTATATTGTCCTTGTAATATGGGTCTCACTGTGTCTTGGCCCATTAGGGTTTAGTTAAGTCTGTATGCTTCCCTGTTCTCCTATTTATAGGAGCAGGGTTTCTCCTATCTAATACAACGATTTGCCTTCTTTTATTATTTGACAGGTGTAATATTTTGAAATGAAATATTGCTTATCTCACTCTTGTGCTTTGATTCTTGGTGCCATATTAAAGGCTCGGATTCAACTACTTGATTTTCGAAGGAAGAAAATTAGATGGGTGAATCGGGGACGTTACACTCTGAACGAGGATGAAGATTTGTTCGGGCCATGAGGGACTAGACGACTTATACATCTAGACACACCGAAGAATGATGCATTCCTGACTACTTCTGTGACTGGCATCCAATGGCACTATCGGTTGGGCATTCGTCACCGGCTAAGTTGAAACACCTACTACATGATATTTCAGATTTTGTCTTTCAGTGTGAAACTTGCCAGTTCGGCAAACAGACTAAGATCTACCTTTGTTAAGAGAATTCGTATTGGCTCAAAACAGTCGTTTGATATAGTGCATGCTGACATTTGGGGCCCATGTTCTATTTCCAACATTTCTAGTTGTCGGTATGAGTTTTAGTGAGGATTTCTCTAGAACAACCTGGATATATTTGTCAAAAGACAGGTCTAATATTCTTGATACTATCACATCCTTTTTTGCTGAGATAAAAACCCAATTTGGTAAAACTATAAAAGTCTTTCACACTAACAATGCCCTTGAGTTCATGCAAACATCAGTTAGTTTTTTTTGTCAGAAACTGAGAACCATTCACCAAACCTCGTGTGCTTACACACCTCAACATAATGGGGTCACCGAACGCAAGAATAGGCATCTTCTTGAAGTTGCCCACACTCTCATGTTCCACTGCCATGTGCCCCAATATTTTTGGTGGGAAGTTGTTTCTACTGCATGCTATCTCATTGACCGCATGCCTTCTTCTGTACTTGGCAATCAAGTGCCTTATTAGATTTTGTTTCCTAATGTTCCTCTTTTTATTGTACCACCTCAGATTTTCGACAATACATGTTTTGTCAAAAATCTACGCCCTGGCCTATCCAAATTGGATCCATGTGCTATCAAGTGTGTTTTTTTGGGGTACTCTATGACACAAAAAGGGTATCGCTGTTATGATCCGATTACGAAAAAGTGGATGGTTTCAGGCTTTCAGCTGATGTAGTCTGTTTTGAACATATGTCGTTCTATTTCTAAGTTGGCTCTGCCATGACATCTGATTTACTTGCGGATACACCTTTACCATTGATTGATGATGCCACTTTATCGGATACAAATACTGCTCCCGCTCCTCCACTGAAGGTTTATCATCGAAGACTGAAGGTTCCAACTCCCTCGATGGCCCCTCCAAGTCCTCCATCTTCGTAGGCAGATCCAACCCCCCCTTCAGCTCAGGTATTTTCTGACTTGGATATTCCTATAAGTTTACACAAAGGCACTCAGACTTGCACTCGACATTCCATTGAGAATATTTGCAATACTGCTCATTCGGGATCTAATTTTGCAAACTTCACTTCTTCTCTTTCTGCTGTTTCCATTCCTAAAAATGCTTCCCAGGCTCTTCAACATCCCACATGGCATCTAGCCATGGAATCTGAAATGCAAGCTCTCACTGAACGAAATACTTGGGAGTTAGTTGATGCCCTTGCTGATTGTTCCCATGTTGGCTGCCGATGGATTTTTACGTTCAGATATCATCCTGATGGGACTATTGAACGCCTCAAAGGTCATCTTGTCGCCAAAGGCTACACTCAGACATATGGCGTGGATTACTTTGAGACTTTCTCTCTTGTCGCTCGCTTGAACTCGGTTCGTGTACTTATTTAAGTGATAGTTAACTCCGACTGGCCTTTATTTCAGCTTGATGTCTAAAATGCCTGTAAAGTCCTAGGATTTGAGGCCTTGGATAAGATGATCTTAAAAGGAATGATTGGACTACCCATATCACCAAGGTGCACCTCCTTTTCCGGGAGCCCATCACTAAAGAACTCCATAGTTAAGCGTGCTCAGCTTGGAGTAGTACTAGGATGGGTGACCAGTCGGGAAGTTGATCCTGGCTTGCGCGTCAATGTGGACAAAGTGCGCAGTTAAGGCTAGTGGTGGTTTGTGGGGCCAGTCGTCATTCATGAAACTTTACTAGAGCCTTGGGCAGTGGGCCCAGACGTTACAAATGGTATCAGAGCCAATTCCCCTCCAGTAGGTGGGGCCCACATGGGCCTGGGGCATGCCAGTCTTTGAGCCGTGCGGTCTACGCATGTTGGAAAGGGCTATCCGAGTTGATGGAGCCGCCCATGCGCTGGTAGTGTCTAGGCATGTTGGAAAGGGTTATCCGAATTGATGGAGCCACCCTTGCGTTGGTAGCCGTGGTCGGGAGCTGGGTGTACATGGGACATTTGGGTCTACACTGAAATGGGGAAAGATTATGAGGCCATATAATTGAGCCTTGACGAGGACGTCAGGAGTCTAAGTGGGGGAGATTGTAAATTCCTAGGATTTGAGGCCTTGGATAAGATGATCTTAAAAGGAATGATTGGACTACCCATATCACCAAGGTGCACCTCCTTTTCCGGGAGCCCATCACTAAAGAACTCCATAGTTAAGCGTGCTCAGCTTGGAGTAGTACTAGGATGGGTGACCAGCCGGAAGTTGATCCTGGCTTGCGCGTCAATGTGGACAAAGTGCGCAATTAAGGGTAGTGGTGGTTTGTGGGGCCAGTCGTCATTCCTGAAACTCTACTAGAGCCTTGGGCAGTGGGCCCGGGCGTTACAATGCCTTTCTATATGGTGACCTGCATGAGGAGGTATACATGGAGCAGTCTCCCAGATTTGTGCTTTAGGGGGGGTCATCAAAAGTCTGTCGCCTGCGCAAAGCCGTTTATGGCCTGAAACAAAGTCCTTGTGCCTGGTTTGATAAATTGAGCTCCATTCTTCACAAGTTCTAGTTTCGTCGCTCTCAGTCTGATCATTCAGTATTTGTCAAGAAAACTACTTCTGGTCTTGTTATCTTGATTGTCTACGTTGATGACATCATATTATCTGGTCATGACCCTGCAAAAATCTAGGCCACTAAAAGCTACCTGGAAAAACACTTTGTCACCAAAGATTTAGGCACATTGAGATATTTTCTTAGCATTGAAGTTTCTCGGTCATCTTCTGGTCTATGCTTGCTTGTCTCAGCGCAAACATGTTTTAGATCTTCTATCTGAAATAGGTTTGCTTGGGGCCAAGCCTGCTAGTACTCCCTTGGATCCAAACACTAATTGGGATGAAGAATCTTCTCTTTCTTACCCTGATCATCATCAGTATTGCCGCATGGTCGGAAAGCTTATATATCTCACTGTCACTAGAGCTGATATCACATCTGTTGTTGGACTGGTTAGCAGGTATCTAGATAAGCCCACACAGTGTCACCGAGACGCTGTATGCCATATTCTGAAATATCTGAAAAGCTCTCCTGGAAAAGGCCTTCTTTACAAGAAACATGGGCACTGTAATCTTGTTTGTTATTCAGATTCTGACTATGATGGAAGCAAGATAGATCACAGATCTACTTCTGGATACTGCACATTTGTCGGCGGTAACCTAGTTACTTGGCGCAACAAGAAGCAAGTAGCCGTTGCTCGTTCTAGTGCTGAAGCGGAGCATCGAGCAATGGCTCATACTACATGTGAACTCTTTTGGGTACGCAACCTTCTAAAAGATTATGGTATCTCTACTTCTTCACCTATCCCCATGCATTGCGACAACAAAGCAACCATCTTTATTGCCGACAATCCTACTTTCCATGAACGCACGAAGCACATTGAGGTTGACTGTCCCTTTGTACGGGAAGCTGTCTTATCTAGTCAGATTTCGACACTGTATACACATACTTCAGATCAAGTTGCAGATATCTTCACCAAAATTCTATCAAAGACCAAATTCACTACTCTGATGGACAAGCTGAGCATGATTGATACCTATGCTCCAGCTTGAGGGGGAGTATTAGTATATATAGTTTACTGTGTTATTTTACTTGTTGTGTTATGGCTTTAGACTTGTCTGGTCTATCAGCCTCTTTTCTTTTATCCCATATTGCACGTCTCTACTTTATGTCTTACTCTCGTCTTATAAAAGAGAGCCTTGTCCTTGTTTTAATCATCTAATAAGAAGCCTTTTATTATTTTAGAGAAAGCTCTTCAGACCACCTTTAAATGGTCTGGGCATAGTCTAGGCAACCAATTAACCAGTCAGATCGAACTTGACCAACAATACATATGTGCACGTATGTGTGTCTCTATCTATATATTCTAGTAAATTATTTTATTCATAATGCAGTTGATATATAGATAATTTGTTAAATAATTTCAACATTAATATTTATTATTACTTATTAGTGTTGTAAATGACTTCTATATAAGAATGTAATTGTTATATAGTCAATTTTGAAAATAATTTTAGCTTTTATTTATTACAATGTACAAACTTTACATCTAGTGCTAATAATAAAAAATTATATTTCATGAACTAAAAGTAGAATTTTGTTGAAGAGCACCAATATCAAAATTTAATCCATTTTTTATTATACTCTTTCCTAATCAAAGTATGGTCTTAGTAAATACAAGGTATTAGTGGTTTTAAACCAAACTTAACCAAACTTGACTTCATTTTAGTAGTCAAGTTTGATCTAGACCCTTGCAGTAGTCAAATTTGATCTAGGAAAATTTCAGACCACTGCTATGTATATTCTAGTTTGTCGTTTTAGGGTCAGACCAGACTTGACTAGACCATGCCCATCCCTAGTGTAAACCAATGACATCCAACTACAGACTTGCCTTGCACACATGAAACAAGGGATCATGTCTTATTCTAGTTAAGAGCTGACGTCAACTTGGGTGATCAAGTGCAACTGAAATGGATAGAGGTACAAAGATAGAGAACATAAAAGAAAGGCATAATACAAAATTTGAGAGGTGGATATATGAAACTAAGTTGGAAATGGGATGCTAAGTATGCATCCCATTTCTGACATCTTTACTCATAGCAAAATGAAAACTCCGTTGAAACAATGGAGAAGGAACTGTCTCTACCCGTCTTGAGAATTATGAAACAACCTGCATCCCCGTCGATACTATCGACACGGGGTCGATGGTATCGAGATTATCACAACAACAAAAGAGCATTATGTCGATACCATCGAAAGTAGAATTGCGGTGGAAATCGACGACCCGTCAACTGGTTCTATCTTTATTATATTATTTGTTTTATTGTTTCTCTCTTATTTTCTTCTTTGTACCACAATGTATTTTACCCTAATATATAAAAAGAAGAGAGACGGCTATTGCTCTCTCAAGGAAGCTGCTCCTTGCAGCCGACAAATCTCTCGGTGTTCGGCTCCTCTCATATCTTTTCACATGGTATCAGAGCATCTTTGATCCGCCGTCCCGCTTCCTCAACAAGCCGCCACCACAGCCTCCCCGCCTCCTTTCTCCTTCTCCAGGCGCCGCGGCCACCTCGGCCGTCGGGCCGGCAGAAACAACAGCCTGCCACCGACGCGGGTGTTGCTGGGCTAGCAACCGTTAGCCGTCTTCATCGCTGGATCGATAGCAACTTTTCTCTCGCTGTTGTAGATCTAGCCACGAAGGACCGGAGCCGCTAGCAAGCTTCCTGTTGATTTACAGTAGTTTTCGACCAGTTCTCAGGAGCCAGAACTACTGTTTGGGAGTCTCCGGTTGATCCAACGACTATCTAAAGCCCAATCCGAGGGACTCGTCTCTTCCAGAGTGCTCTCCTAATCACATATCCTCCATGTGTGATTAGGAAAATCGATTGGAGGCTGTGAATGCGTCAGTAACACATTTATCCGTGTTTTTTTTGTGTTGTGATGTGTATCTCTCTGTCACCTCATCTATCTGCGTGACGTGTATCTCTCCGTCACCTCAGTTTTCTCTGTGACGTGTATCAATCCGTCACTAAGTTCCCGTCTACAATGGAGGACACCAAGACTCCCTACAGCGAGGCGTCCCCTATCCCCTCCATCAAACTCAACGGGAAAAACTATCTACTATGGATGAACGCTGTTCACACTGTCTTGGAATGTCGCGACAAGGCGAGACATGTTGACTCGGGTCCTATAGAAACTGTTGATAAAGGATACGCTGAATGGAAGCGTCATGACAGTCTTCTGAAGACTTGGTTATGGAATAGTATGAAACCTACAATTGCGGCTAGGTTTATGTTCTATACTACAGCTAAAGAGATATGGGACGCAGTGAAGCAGCACTATTCTCAGGAGAAGAATGCTCTTCGACAATGCATGATATATGATCGTCTGTTTGCTGAGAGGCAGGGTGATAGATCTCTTGAGGAATACTTTGGAGCTATTCAGGCACTTGCTCAAGAACTGAGCGACTATCATCCTGTGACAGTTGTTGCACATATCAAAGACAGAGACGACCTGGTTACTGCTAAATTTCTATCTGGGCTTAATCCCAATTGCGGTTCTGCCAGGAGTGTCATTCTGGCTTCTGATAAATTGCCAAGTCTTGTGGAAGCCTATTCGAGAATTCAACAGTCTATTTTTGAGTCTGTTAATCCTGTCTCTACTATATCTTCTGGGGAGTCTCATGCATCTGTAGCTGCTGCGGTGAGAGGAGGACGACCTAGTATGGGCAGAGGACGTGGGACACGTCCTAAGTGTACTTTCTGTGACAAACCGGGACATACAGTGGAGAAGTGTTGGAAGAAACATGGGAGACTTGCTGCACCTCCTGTGGGGCAGCACATTGTGCCACCTCTACAGATTCCTCTTCGTCTTCAGCTGTGGGACCGACATCACTCTTACTCAGGAGGAGAATGATCGGTTCATTCAGGCTACACAACACATGAGTGTGGGATCTTCATGTTCATCATCAGCAAACCTGGCATCTACTGCGGGTAATTAGCCTACATCTCTCATAACTTCTGGCTCTACTTCATCTTGGGTGGTTGACTCCGCGCATCACAGCACATGACTGGTATGAAGAGATTGCTCCAATCTATTGACTCGTATATCTCTCACCAATCTGTCACACTGGCAGATGGTTCAGTGAGGAAAGTGCTAGCTAGTGGATCTGTCGCTCTAACACCCAAGATTGATCTTAAATCTGTACACTTTGTGCCTGAGTTTCCTTTTAATCTTCTTTCTGTTGCAAAATTGATTGACATTATAAAATGTACAGTAACATTTGGGCCTTTTTGTTTTGTTTTACAGGATCTCAAGAGTATGAGGATGATTGGTGGGGGGCCTAGGAAAGGTGATCTCTACCTTTTCCACGGTGGCAGTCTGCCTCGCCCAGTATCTGCTCCAGCTTCATCCATTCTGTTGAGTAGTTCCCCCTTACTATGGCATTGTGGATATGGACATCCATCGTTAGAGAGCCTGCGGAAGTTGGAACCTGAGTTTTCCTAAGTGTCATCTTAAGAGTGTCAGTCATGTCAGTTGGGAAAACATCATAGGTTGTCTTATCCCAATCGTGTCAATAAGCGAGTATCTTGTCCTTTTGAGTTAGTCCACAGTGATGTATGGGGTCCTGTTAAAGACCAGAGTTATATTGGTTTTCGTTATTTTATTTCCTTTGTGGATGATTTTTCCCGCATGACATGGATCTACCTTCTCAAAAATCGAGAGTCTGTGCTATCTATTGTGAAACATTTTCATAAAGAAATAAAGGTTCAGTTTGACTGCAATATAAAAACTCTCCAATCTGATAATGCTTTAGAGTATGTTCAAAAGGCCGTGTCTGATTTTTGCAGTTCTATGGGCATCATCCATTGCACGTCTTGTCCTCACACCCCTCAGCAAAATGGGGTGGCTAAGAGGAAAAATCGCCATCTTCTTGATATTGCTCGTTCGATCATGTATCAATCCAATGTTCCTAAGAAATTCTGGTCTGAAGCTCTTTTAACCGTTTGCTTCTTAATTAATAGACAACCATCCTCTGTTCTTAAAGGACAAACTCCTTTCTCTGTGTTACGACCCACAGATCAGCCCTTCTCTGTTCCCCTTAGAGTGTTTGGTTGCACTTCTTTTGTCCATAATTTTGACCCTACGACTGACAAACTTTCTCGTAGGTCTATTAAAACCTCATTCTTGGTTATTCTAGTACTAGCAAAGGATACAAGTGTTACTGTCCTAGTCTTCGTCGCATGTTTGTATCTAGGGATGTTACCTTCCATGAGACCACTCCATATTTCTCCGATGCTATGAGTAAGGGGGAGCAGTTGAGAGAGGGAGTGCCACCAGATTTTTAGAGTGAGAGAGTGGCACCATCTGTGCAGAGTGAGGGAGCGCCACCCATCATTCCTGATTATACTTTTATTCAGGACGACTAGGCAGCTGACATGCCTGTTATTCAGCAGTACCCATATGTTTATAGTAGGCGAGGCAGACAAGATCCAGAAGAGGTAGCGGCACCAGTCCCTGAGCCTTCCTCATCGTCTTCTACTCACGAGATTACTACAGAAGAATCAGATCTTGATCTTCCTATTGCTGTTCGGAAAGGTACTCGTTCTTGTACTATTAGACATAATATTATAAATGTGTGTTGTCTGTCCCACTTATCTAAGCAGGCCCGCGAATTTGCTATTGGGATTAATTCTGTTGATATACCAAGGAATCACTATAATGCTTTGAAGGACAGTGGCTGGAAACAGGCAATGCAGCTTGAGATGTCAACTCTTTTGCATAATGGCACATATGATCTTGTTGACTTACCTACAGGGAAGAAAGCAGTGGGTTGCAGATGGGTTTTCACCATCAAACATAATCCGGATGGATCAGTTGAGAGGTTGAAGGCTAGATTGGTAGCAAAAGGCTACACACAGACCTATAGAGTTGATTTCTTTGAGACCTTTTCTCCAGTAGCTCGTCTAAATTCTGTGCGGATTATTATTTCTCTGGCTACTACCTTTGATTGGCCCCTATTTCAGCTTGATGTTAAGAATGCCTTTCTACATGGTGACCTACAGGAAGAGGTATATATGGAGCAACCTCCTGGGTTTGTTGCTCAGGGGGAGTGTCAGATGGCGTGTAAATTGAAGAAAGCCATATATGGGCTGAAACAGTCTCCTCGAACTTGGTTTGACAAGTTCAGTGAGGTTGTACTCCAGATGGGTTTTTCTCGCTACATGACTGATCACTCTTTATTCTACTCTAGCTCTTCTTGTGGCTCTATCATTATTGCTGTATATGTTGATGACATAGTGATTACTGGTAGTGATTCTACATGCATATCTCGTGTGAAGGAAGGGTTGCTGAGCCACTTCCAAACGAAGGATCTGGGTAAATTGAGATATTTTCTGGGCATTGAGGTGCTTAGATCTCATGCAGGTGTCAACCTATCTCAGAGGAAATATGTGCTTGACTTACTACAGGAGACAGGCATGACTGAATCTAAACCGGTATCTACTCCTATGGATTATCACATCAAGGAGACGGTTGATGATGTTGAATACTCAGATCCTGGATATTACAGGAGAATAGTTGGCAAGCTAATATATCTGACTGTTACACGACCTGACATTTCTTTTGTTGTAGGCGTCGTGAGTCAGCATATGCACTCACCACGATAGTCACATTGGACAACAGTTTGTCGGATTCTGAGATAACTGAAGAGTGCTCCTAGTAAGGGGACCACATATTCTAAACCCAAGGTGCCTCCATCTACTTTGACTCTCACAGGGTATTCAGATGCAGATTAGGTCGGTGATCATACTGATAGAAGGTCTACATCAGGCTATTGTACTTTCCTTGGTGATCATTTGATTACTTGGAAAAGCAAAAAGCAGCATGTGGTTGCTAGATCCAACACTGGGGCTGAATACCGTGCTATGGCCCATGCATGTTGTGAACTACAATGGGTCACATCTGTTCTTTCTGAGTTAAAAATCACTATTATGTCTTCTATGGAGCTTATCACAACAACAGAAGAGCATTCTGTCGATACCATCGACAGTCCTGTCGATGGTATCGAGAGTAGAACAACGGCGGAAATCGACGACCCGTCAACTGGTTCTATCTTTATTATATTATTTGTTTTATTGTTTCTCTCTTATTTTCTTCTTTGAACCACAATGTATTTTACCCTAATATATAAAAAGAAGAGAGACGGCTATTGCTCTCTCAAGGAAGCTGCTCCTTGCAGCCGACAAATCTCTCGGTGTTCGTCTCCTCTCCTCCTCATCTCTTTTCACGAGAATCTAAAAGAAAGTTTTTAGAACTAGAGGAAAAAATACTTGGACTCCCTACTCGATTTTCCCATTCACAATTGATGGATTACTCATCTCATTAAAAATCCAACATGCCAAGGGTTTCTAAATTGTCAGGAGAGTGTGCTCCATAATTGCATCCCCTTGTCCAATTCACCACAACTCATAGACAATTTTTCTCCTCTGATTTTGAGAAGAACACGTGAAGTCAGGCAAGTGGCTTTCGTGTGCTTGTCAGAATCGAGTGCGAGGAGTGGACGTTGTGTTGGCAATAAGGTACGAGACATTGTTATGCTTGAGATAGGATGCATATCATTGATATCTAAAAGATTACTTTGTTGTTCTTGAGATGGGATGCCATATCCTTGGTAACTAGAAGATTTTCAGAGTGATGATCAACAACGCTATGGTAGAAGGCATGAAAACTTGTTATATGGAGATTGACACACAACAATGTTAGTAACGTTGTTACTTCTTGTCTATGAAGGCAGACCTATGAAGTGATAGCATGAGAAGCATTGCTTACGTCTATATTATGCAGCAATATCGCCCAACATTTTAAGTCAACAATCACGTTGGAGTAGTATTAGAATGAGAAGGTCCTCCTCAAAGTAGGACTATAATCTACAAATGAAAGCCCATAACGAGTCCAAGGAATAAGGTATCCGATTTCGACACCGTTTCGATGGCATGGAAATTGAAATTTATCAAAATTTTGACAGAAATTTCGATAAATGCAACAAGCTCGTTTCGACGCCAAAATCAACGAATTAAACCATGAAATTTCATAGGCATGAGATCTACACCTATTATGTATCGTTTTATGCAATAAAATTTGATATGGGGATAGGTGGGGGGTCCTTCATGTGGGAGGAAAGGATACTTTCCTATTCCCTACAAAAAATTTGAATTTGAGCAAAAAAAATCGATGATTTTGACATGGCGGTATTTTCGCAAGATTTCATTTCGATGGCATCGAAATCGGTATTTTGGGGTGAAATTTCGGTGGTTTCGCCGAAACCTTATTCCATGAACGATCTTGTGGGAAGGAAACTGAAAAATGCTGAATCAATACACATAGCAGGGTTTTTGGATGCTCGGATAGTCATTGAGGGCCCAAAATCCAACAAACATGTATATGTTGCCAACATTTGATTATGTATGTGGATAAATGAGGTACCCATCATAGATTGGTAAAGTGCTCAAAACGGTCCCCGAGGGAGGGCCTAAGTCACCTTAGGACAAGAACATGGAGTAAAACTATGGACATTTTTTTCCATAAACATAATATTTATGTTTTCTTTTTGTCTTGGTGTCTTCCTGAGTGTGCGGCGTTTCTGAGGCAATAAGATGATTCTATTAAACAAAACCCTGCTCCTATATATAGGAGAGGCGACCAATATCGTGCAAGCATGGACTCTAACTCTAATGAGCCACATACTTAGGCCCATATATATAATGAACAAAATAACAATAACTCTATCACTCACGAATTGACAATATTAATGCTGAAGACATCTTTGTTTTTTTTTTTGGAGTAAGTGAAGACATCTTTGTTGATTGTGGTATTATGTAATATATGTGGTACGCACCCATATAGTATCACTTAGACTTTTGCATATGGTTAGACCTATGAACTAAAAGAACCAAATATCACCTAGAGCGTTATCACCATACAAGCAATTGGATCTCGTTAAGTTGTTCACCGCCAATCTAAAACTCTACTTATGTTTTCTTTGACTTTAGTTATCGCTTGCTTTATGCCACTAAACGAGTTGCCAGTTCTTGTGTAAATTAACATCTATTTATGGCAGAGAGTCGTGAGGTAGAAGAGAATTTTGTGGAGTTGCCTCCAGAGATATGTTGGATGAAAATAATTGCATTCTCCAAGGATATTGGAAATTCTCTGTCTTTGATGCCTTCACTATTATATCGTTTGGAAAATCTACTTGTTGCCATTCAACTGAAAAGCAGATTATCAGAATCATTTCCCGAGGCTTCAAAAATTAGTGCTCATCGAGTAAGTATTTTCAATACAATATGAGTACCCTACAGAAAAGATACTATCTAATCTATGTATATATATAGGTTCTTGAAGCTCTAACTACAGAAAAATGTTTGGAACGCTTTTCACTTGAGAGACTAGAAATGCTTGGTGACTCTTTCTTAAAGTATGCAGTTGCGCGGCATTGCTTTCTTTCATATCATGCATTAGATGAAGGGCAACTAACGGGGAAGCGATCAAGAATTGTTAGCAATTTTCATTTGCATGAGCTGGCAATCAGAAAGAATTTACAGGTATAAAAGTACTGGAAGCATTCCTTTACTAAATTTCTTTGATATGCTTTCTACTTGTGTGATTGAGTAAATGTTTTACGAATGCTGGATCTTAATCTTCATTGTGGTTGATTCTAAATGCAATCCTGTTTCAATTGAGAAATTTAGTACAGTGTTTCAACATTTTCAAATCTGACACATAATCGTTAAGCAAAATAACACTACACATATTTTATACAAAACAACTAGATGTTATCACTCTTTCATTTTGAAACAAAATCTTGTAATTGGACAAACAAAATTAGAAAATGTAATTTGGAAATAATTGGGACCAGAAAGAAAAAAATACAATAGATATAAAAGCATGGACATCATGAATAATAGGTTGCAAAAATATAGATCAAGACTGAATATTATTAACCTAAACTCGGCCTTAACTTTGAGTTTAATGCTTTTGACAAATGAAATCCATGTAACATTATCAATTAGAGACTGACAGTCAACTATATTTAATGTCACAAAGTGTATATTAGTACCTCAAAGGATAAAACCTTCTTGCTTGATACAAGACATTATAATCTTGAATTGAGGCGAGCCCCTAGATTGCTCATCACATTGCATTCATCTGAGCCTTAGTGGTATTGATATGAGAGCCTCAATCTAGGGTGCTAAGGCAAAAACTTCGAGGTGCAAATAGGACCGTCTTGCCTCACCTGCCCCAGGGTGTAAGCCTTAGCAGTGTTTTAAAAATCATCCTAGGCTCGCTTAAGCGGCCAGGGTGCTTGGGCGATGATTTTGAGTTTTTGACCTTGAGAACCTGTTAGGCAGATTTGGGCAAAGCGGTCTCCTTTGGCCTGCTCAACCCGCTTAATGGTCCGGCTGCTGATCTTTCCTGAGCGGTGCTTAGTGGAAAGGGGGATAGTGGAAAGAAATGAACCATGCAAATCTTTCCCTTGGGTTATTGTAATTCATCTAGGTAAAATTGTTTAGCTTTCTAATTTCTGTAGCATTTGACTTGGGGGGTAAAAATTTTCTTTTTATGAAATTTACAGAACTTTCTGGACAGCGTCTATTAACCCCTTAACACACAGACACCCATATATATATATATATATATATATATATATAGTCAGGCTAGAATACACTCGAGTGTATTCGGAGCAGAATACACTCAAGTAATTTTTCATGGTGCAATATTTTAAAAAAAAATCTAATCCATTGATCTTCTTAAACATACTGTGAATAGCTCATACGCAAAATTTGAGCACATTTGGCCATTTATAGGTCATGTTATAAAGATCGCAAAAATTATGCATTTCAAATTAGTTTCGCGCGTTGATTTTGTTGCCCTTGGATGAGTGACTTACACTCATCCAAATGGGCTCAAAATTTGTATGTAGCCTAGTTATAGTATGACGGTAAAGATCAATGGTTTACATCTTGCAAAAAATAGTCTTGATATGCAAACACACTTGAATGTATCTGTGCGATTTGTACACTCGAGTGTATTCAGGCTAGAATACACTCGAGTGTACGGATCGCACGGATACACTCAAGTGTGTTTGCATATCAAGACTATTTTTTGCAAAATGTAAACCGTTGATCTTCACCGTCATACTATAACTAGGCTACATATAAATTTTGAACCCATTTGGATGAGTGTAAGTCACTCATCCAAGGGCAACAAAATCGACGCACGAAACTAATTTGAAATGCATAATTTTTGCTGTCTTCATAACATGAGCTATACATATCCAAATGTGCTCAAATTTTGTGTATGAGTTGTTCACGAGATGTTTAATAAGATCAACGGATTAGATTTTCAAAAAAAATATTGCATCATGAAAAACTACTTGAGTGTATTCCGCTCCGGATACACTCTAGTGTATTCTAGCCTGACTCTATATATATATATATATATATATATATATATATATATATATATATATATTGTGTGAATTCCTTGTTCATATCACTGATGTCCTCTCTGTTCCCTTGAACCTTTTTGATGTTTCAGTTATATATATGTGATGAAATGTTCGATCCATCCAATTTCTTTGCTCTGGGTCGCCCTTGTCGTATAGCTTGTAATAAGAAGACAGAATCCACGTTGCATATTTATCAAGGCAGCGATGTTGGTGGATCTGAGAATAGGACTGAGGTGAAGTGTCACAAGTTGCATCGTTGGTTACAAAAGAAAACAATTGCTGATACAGTGGAAGCCCTTGTTGGAGCATTTCTAGTTGAAAGTGGTTTTAATGCTACTATCGCTTTTCTTAAGTGGCTTGGTATAGAAGCTGGTTATGAGATTGCACACATGCAAATGATCCTTGCAGAAAGCGAAAAGAACATGCCTTTGATCAACAAAATGGACTTTGATGCCCTTGAAAAAGCTCTTGGCCATAGGTTTCAGCATAAAGGCTTGCTCCTGCAATCATTAATACACCCTTCTTATACAAAGCACTTGGGTGGATGCTATCAGGTTCGAATTGTCTCTTGTACTACTAACATCTGCGTTAAAAGTTTTTCCATTTCTATTAAATGCCTATCAGGTTCATAGTGCCAACAATGTCCAGTTTATATGGGCAAGCAATTAGGACAAGGCAGCAAGCATGCTAACTTCTATCTTATTGTTTATTTCAGAGACTAGAGTTTCTTGGAGATGCGGTCCTAGATTATTTGATCACTTCCTACCTGTTTACCAGTTTTCCAGACTTGAAGCCTGGACAATTGACAGACTTGAGAACAATCACTGTAAATAATACTTCATTTGCAGACAAATGTGTGCATAAGGGGTTAGACACTTTTCTTATAAATGACTCCACAGTTCTTGTTGATGCGATAGACCAATATAGATCATATCTTGTAGACCCCAACTCTGAAAGCTTGAATGAAGAGCCTGCATGTCCTAAGGTATTTCATAACCATTTTGTTAATTCTCACATTCTGTTTTGTTTGATGAAGAAAACTTACAGTTCTATTTTTGTTTGCTCTGATTATGGCCGTCATCATCTGCAGAGATCCCTTCTCTTTGTCAAATTATGCTGCAGAAGTGTATTTTTAGCCTGGTCAATAATATGGAGGGTGCCAAGATATAGGTTGATCAAATATCTTAATCTATAACACTTAGGTCTCAGATTCTGCAAGTTCTTTTACTTCATACAATAAGGCATAGCTAACAATGGTTCAAACGGGCTAAACGGCCATCAGAAGTTCTGGACTACGATTTCAGTTGATAGTGAGACATTCTATGATGGGGTCACCACCAGTCCAGTGACTTGTACATTATGCTCTTGAATTTAAGATTATAATGACTCTTAGGCAAGTCCTGGATCAAATATATATTTCATCATGATCACAATGGTCAAGAGAGATACTTTGAGTTATTTATCCATCACTTTGATCTAGTCGACCCCACAATTGGCTGGGCTTGGCACTTAGATGATGATGACGGTAATGATGCAAGGCTTTCTTTCTTGAATTAGTTATTTCTTTCATAGAAAATCAATTTCCAAGAAATGCTAATTCTTCTGGCATCGTGCCCAAGCTGATGCAGAACCACATCGGGAAGAGGGGAATGAAGAGCCAATGTAATAAGTATTTGTCAATTGACATTCACCTGTCAGGGACAAACCCCAAGGCTGTATATATAAACCCTTGCATCTTATAAAGAGCAACCTCTCTCGAAAGATTTTGAAGAGATGCAAGCGTGCATCCAAAAACTCTTACTCGTTGCCAACCATCTCAGACTTTGCGTGATTGATTTCAAGTAAAGACGGTAGATTGTACAAGACTCAAAACCCTAAACTTGAGGCAATTGTGTAAATGCCAAATAAAAATATATAATCAAAGAGAAAATATTAAGACTTGCAACTCAGTACAACAATTAGATGAATTGCACTTAGGTCCCTAACAATATATATAAAGAAAAAATAAATCGAATAATATTTGCATCAACTCCTTGGGGTCGAAAGATGAGGCACCGGTGAGTCGCGTACATATCCCACGTGGGCTCTCTAAGTAGCGGTTAGCGGTAGGAAAAATGGACTGAGCATCGTCGAGTTGTCATCTCACATAAGTAGCATCGAAGTTAGGATTCTGTAATTATCTCTGTACTATCTACAAGTGGCATCGACACTAAGTTGTTGTCTCCAACATCAACCATAAAAGCATTGACATTATAATGGAACACAATAGTAGAGGAAATCAAAGAGCAAAACCACATGGTTGACACCAACATTGCTATAGAGGTGTATTGGCGCGACGTCCGCATTGCTAGGAACAAGCATCATCAGCGAATGGTGGCAGTAGAGACGTTTTTTCTGACTCGTCCTCGAATTCATCTTTTTAATCATTGTTATGCTCGATTGAGGAGAGTGCATCCTAAGGCTCGATGTCGTTCTCATGGTTCTTGGTAACTGCAGTGTTGAACGGTTGGGGTACGAAGGAGGTTGAATTTTGAAGCTATACAAGTGTCGATTGAGGATTTGGATAATTGTTGAGAATTTCATCTTCTTAGATGTCTTAAAATCATTGCACTCCCAGATACTGATCATCTTTATAGATAGGGAATAAACTGGACATTTTTTATTTTATGTTTAGGAATACATTGGACGTGGTGGAATGATGATTTGGAACTAGCAATGGAATCAGGTTGACTTTTGATGGCGTGGTTGAGGTTGTAGCTGGGTTGGGTTTGGTAAATAGGGAATAATTATATCTACGGTTGGATTTGGGATAGCTAACGGCTGGCTAGAAAAGAAAAGGCCTGTTGGGGGGATGCAATGAAACATATCATGAGCCAAAGTGGGAGGTTGAACGATGGGTGTAGAATGTGAGTAGGTGTAGGGTTTTGAAGGGGTGGCGGAGCTGCTTGTTTTGACGTAAGGTGGTTAGTTGTTGCATCGTAAGGTGGCGGTGAGGCCTTTGGGCGCAGAAGGCAAGGGGGAGGGGTGTCACTGGAGAGCGTTGCTCGTTTGGCGTTAGGAAGCAACCAAAGGCAATTGATGGCGGGCTTTTAAGAATAGGGGACATTGCTTTTATTGCGTCGTCTTGCTGAAGAGTCGATAGGTACTATGCTACAGTTGGAGGGTTAAGGGTGGCTCAACTAGGAGAGGGATGAGTGATTAGGTGCAAGGTGCTATTGGGAACCTGATTGGATTGGGCTCTAGTTGGGAGGCTATGTAGAGGCAGAGGTTTTGAAGGTTGGTTTTTTTGGTCAATGTTGTGAGGTCTATCAGACATAAGAACCTAGTGTTGTGCCTGGAAAGTGATAGGGAAAGAGATCGGGGTCTGAGAGAGAAGTGAGGTAGCAGACGCTTAACTGGCGAGGTCCCACGCATGGATGAGGTCCCAACCCTTTTTTAGTGTGTGAGTCTTTAGTTCGTGGCTTCCTAAAGGCCGATGGACGGGTTCGGCTGATGGGGATAGTGGATCCACGTGCAACACTGGAGAAATTGTTAAATATTAGCCTGTATTTGTCCTTTATATTTCGCTTGTTATTTTTCTTTACTCTATATGGGCCTACATGTAATTGTTCTCTTAACCTTTTATATAAATATATGAGGGGACACACATTGTGTCCTCATCGATTCTCCAAAACCCTAGTCAGATTGTATCAGAGCGGGTTCCTTAGCCCGTCTCTGCCTGGCGCTGCCCCCTCCCCCCGCTGCCCCTGCCCATCGCCGCCCCTGCCTCTGCCTCCACCCGGCGCCGCCCGCCGCTGATCCCCTCCCTGTGGCCTGGCTGCCGCTGCTAGCCGCCACCGCTAGTTGTCGGCAGCCGCTGCTGCTGCCACTGGCCGCCGGTCATCGGCCTTCACCATTCTATCGAGTGCGACCACTAGTAGCGCTTGAGCCATCGTCGGTTTCGTCCCTCCCATCTGCCCGCGTAGGCCTTTGTATCTCCGGGTTCTCTGTTGCGCTCGGTGTAGTCCATATGTAACTGGTCCATCCTTTTCTTCTTCTTTTGTGTCTACTGCTGCCAAGGAGGATCTAGGCGGTTCTCTGTTGCTTGCTGCGATATTGGGCTCGGTTTCTGTCATGGCTTCCTCCCATGACGATTTCCATCAACAGGTGACTACCGTGAAACTGGATGTGAAAAACTATCAACATTGGGTCTGCTCTATGGAGATTTATGCAAAATCGTCTAGGCAAGCATCGTGATGCGCCTCCTGCTCCGCCCAGTAATGCCGAGTCCAAGGATATATAAAGGCCTACGATGATTGGGTCAAAGATGACTCTACTGTGATGACTTGGATCCTCAACAATAGTGAAACTCGCATCAGTGTTACTCTTCTTCATCTCCTGACTGCCAAGGAGATGTGCGATCAACTGGCCGGTATCTATTCTCACAATAAGAATCCAAAGAAGGTGTTTGACTTGAACAAACAACTGACCTGTCTACATTTCTCTGGGCCAGATATTGCTGATTATTTTTCTTCCTTCAAAGGAATTTGGGCTGAACTTGAGAACCTCCATCCTTTGTCTACCGACTTAGTCACCATGCAACGATAACAACAAGAACTTCATGTTGTTTAGCTCTTATGTGGACTTCCTGAGCCGTGCGCTGGAGTAGTTGATCAGATTCTTGCCAGTGATCCACTGCCAACATTGGAGAGTGCGTATCGACGTCTTCAACGCCAGTCGACTTCTTCATCTGCCCCAACTTCTGACACGGGTGACTTTATTGCTCTTGCTGCCATGACCGGCTGAGGTCGTGGACGGGGTCGAGGTCGATTTCAGGACAACCATCCTCCTGGTTCTGGTAGAGGACATGGGTCCCTTGGCCGTGGTTCCATTGGTCGTGGCTCATCTGCTGATACTTATGGGAGTACCGCTACTTAGCGGTACTGTGACTTTTGTGGTCGCTCCAACCACATTGAGGACATGTGTTGGAAGAAACACGGCACACCTACGTTGGCCAATGCTGTGTCTGAGGGTGCTTCTCAGACTCGTGTTGTTGATACTTCGAGCTCCTCCACTATTGAGTTCATTCGCTCGGGAGAGGAAGCGAAGTGGAACGTCTCTTGTTAGAGAAAACTGACGCTTCCTCTTCTACTGTTGTTGAGTCTGGAGCACATATTGCTACATTCACTAGTTGTGATTCTGCTTTTCTGGCTGCCCCATCTTATAGTACTGGTAATACAAAATGGGTGATTGACTCTGAGGTTTATTCCCATATATTTGACAACAGATCTCTTTTCTATGAATTATCTAAACCCTACTCTAAATCTGCTGTTATGCTTGATGATGGATCCAAATATGCTGTGTCTGGCATTGGTGATATTTATACTCGCTTTCTTATGAGATCTTCTCTATATGTGCCAAATTTTCCTTTGAATCTGTTATTTGTCAGTAAAATTGTGTGTAGCTTGAACTTCAGTTTGACCTTTGTACCAGGTACTTGTGTTTTTCAGGACCTTCACACGAGGATGACGATTGGTGGGGAGCATGAAGGACCTGATGGACTCTACTATCTGGATGATTTGAAAAAGGTTGACACTACAGCTGTAGCTTTCGCTCTATCTTCTTCTGTTTCTGCATTACAATGACACTATAGACTTGGGCACCTGTCTGCTGATAAAATAAAGCATGTTATTTCTGGTATAGGAACACACAATTTCTAGTGCGAGTCATGTCATTTAGGCAATCAGTCTAGAAATGTCTTTTCTAGAAGGACTCAGATTGGTAGTAAAGCTATTTTTGATTTAGTTCATGTTGATGTATGGGGTCCATGTAATGTTCCAAGTCTGTCAGGAAACAAATATTTTATTCTGCTCATTGATGATTTTTCCCGTGCTACTTGGTTTTTTCTGATGAAAGATAGATCACTAGTCTTGCCTACTATTAAATTCTTTTTGCTGAATTAAAACCCAATTCTCTATGCCTGTTAAAATTCTACGCACTAATAATACCTTGGAGTTTGTTCAAAAGGATATTGACCTTTTTTGTCGATCTGTTGACACCATTCATCAGACATCCAGTGCCTACACGCCTCAACAGAACGGAGTTGCTGAACGGAAAAATATGCATTTACTTGAAGTTAGTGGAACTAATATGTTGCATTTCAATGTTTCGAAACAGTTTTGGCCTGAAACTGTTCTCACTGCTTTTTTTTATTAATCGCATGCCCTCATCTGTTATTTGGAACCAAATTCCGGTTCGGGTCCTACAACCCCAACTTTCCATTTTCTCTATTCCTCCATGGATTTTCGGGTCAACCTGTTTTGTTCGCCTACTGGGACCAAATCATGATAAATTGTCTCCTAGAGCGGAAAAATGCATTTTTCTTGGATATTCGCGTACTCAGAAAGGATATTAGTGCTATAATCCTACTGTTAGAAAGTGGTTCAGAAGTTGCGATGTGGTTTTCTTTGAAAATACTCCTTTCTCTTCTACTAAAGGAAAAAATCTCAAATCAGATATTATTTCAGCACCTCTACCTGTGATCAGTGATTCTACTTTTTCTATACAGCCTGTTGAGACTACGTCTCCACCTCTTATTGTTTATCAACGTAGGAATCGACATCCACAATCTACTCCTGAAGACCCCCCCCCAATCAACCAATCTTCTCCTCTAGAAGGTCCTACGCCAGCTGAGGTAACTTTTGATCTGCATTTGCCTATTGCACTTCAGAAAGGCACTCGTTCATGCACATCTCATAGTATTGCTAACTGTGTTTCTACTGCTCATCTTAGTCATCATGTTAGCAACTTTGTTGCCGCCCTTTCTGCTGTTGTCGTTCCTAAAAATATTACTGATGCTTTACAAAGTACTGCTTGGACACATGCTATGAACGAGGAGATGACTGCTCTTACTGATAGAGGGACATGGGATTTAGTTGATCCTCCCTCTAATTGCAAGCCTGTTGGCTGCCATTGGGTGTATGCTCTCAAATATCATCCCGATTGGACTATTAAAAAACTAAAGGCACGTCTAGTTGCCAAGGGGTACACTCAAACTTATGGCATTGATTATTTTGAAACCTTTTCTCTTGTTGCTAGGCTTAATTCTGTGCGGGTTCTTCTCTCTGTTGCTATTAATCTGGATTGGCCCCTTACCTAGTTAGATGTCAAAAATGCCTTTCTTTATGGTGATCTCTAGGAGGAAGTCTATATGGAGCAATCACCTGGGTTTGTTGCTCAAGGGGAGTCACATAAGGTCTGTCGTCTCAAGAAGTCTATTTGTGGATGCAAGCAGAGTCCACGTGCCTGGTTTGACAAGCTGAGCAAGATTTTGACTACTTATGGCTTCCTGAGATCTCACGTTGATCACTCTGTCTTTATTAAGACTTCCTATGGTATAGTACTTCTGATTGTGTATGTTGATGATATTATTTTATCTGACAGTGATCTTTCTGATCCATGCTACCAAGGCCTATTTATGCAACCAATTTGTCACTAAAGATTTGGGGAAGCTAAGGTATTTTCTGGGAATTGAAGTCTTCAGGACTTGTAATGCTCTTGTTTTGTCCCAAAGGAACTATGTTCTAGATCTTCTGCAGGAAATAGGGATGCTTGGAGCTTGAGCTGCTGATACTCCTTTAGACCCTAATGTAAATTGGGATGATGATGAATCTCCCTTGTATCCTTACAGTAAACACTATAGGAAGCACAATGTCATATTCTGAGGTATCTGAAAGTTAATTTATTTGACTGTTACTAGAGCTGATATTTCTACTGCAGTTGGCCTTGTTAGCAGGTATCTTGACAAACCTAGACAGTGTCACTGGGAAGCACAATGTCATATTCTGAGGTATCTGAAGAAATTTGCTGGTAAAGGCCTTTTCTATAGGAAACATGGCCATTGCTATCTTGAAGGCTATTCTGATTCTGACTATGCTGGAAGTAAGATTGATAGAAAATCCACTTCTGGCTACTACACATTTGTTGGTAGCAATCTTGTTACCTGGAGGACCAAGAAGCAGAGTGTTGTTGCTAGATCTAGTGTTGAGGCCGAGTACCGTGCCATGGCTCACACAACTTGTGAATTTTTGTGGGTACAATCTCTCCTAAAAGACCTTGGTGTGAGCTCCTCTGATCCTATTCCCATGCATTGTGATAATAAAACAACTATTTTTATTGCCAATAATCTTGTTTATCATGAGAGTACCAATCACATCAAAGTTGATTGTCACTTTATCATAAAAGCTATCCTGACTGGTCGTATTTGCACTCCTTTCACTCACTTAGAAGATCAGATTGTTGATATCTTTACAAAGCTGCCGGCCAAGAAACTCTGCTCTTACATGGATAAGTTGGACATGATTAATATCTATGCTCTAACTTGAGGGGGAGTGTTAAATATTAGCCTTTATTTGTCCTTTATATTTCCCTTATTATTTCTTTACTCTTTGTGGACCTACTTGTAATTGTTCTCTTAACCTTTTAGATAAATATATGAGAGGACATTGTGTCCTCATCGATTCTCCAAAACCCTAGTCAGAGAAATCAAGTTCCTTTGTTGCATGAGGAAAGAGAGTAAGGGATGACATCTCGGTAGGGGAAACTAACATAGTGGTTGGAGGAAGAAGGTACATGAACAATACATAATGGATTAGAGTTTAGCTGTCATACCAATTGATGCAGAACTGCATCCAAAAGAGGGTAAAAGACATAAGAAAACCAACTATAGTAATGTTAAGCAGAGGTGTTAGAGGAAAGTTCCTTCTTGGCCATGTTTTTGAAAATCTCAAAGACTTTCTTTGAGTTTTGCTGATGAGAGTAGACTTGAGACAATTGATCCCACATCGTCTTAGCATCATGAAGGTAGAGTAATGATTGGCTGATCCGTGGCTCGATATTGTTAATTATCTAAGACATAACACCTGAGTCGTCTTTACTCCACTGTGTATAAGCTTGCTTGGATTTTTCATCCGTCGCGACATCAGGAGCAGGTAGAGGGTTGGTGATATGAGAGTAGCGGCCTTGCGCTTTCACATACAAGATGAAGGATGCCGAGTAGAGGTGATAATTGGAGCCATCTAGTTTCACTATGGTGACACAGAGAACGAGGAGGCTCAGTAGATGTCATGGCGCACAGGGCTGGAGCAGAAGCAGAGCAGAACAAACGTAGAAGCAGAGCAGATTGTTGGGATCAACGGATCCAAAGAAACCACTATGGGACAGCGGAGGGCAGCAGAGGGAAACAATGGATCTAACGCATCAAATCGTAGAAAACCCACCATGGGTAGAGAAGATGATAGTAGAACCTACGCTGTCATGGAGAGATTCACTACTCCATAAGGCGTAGGCAGAAGCAGTCGAAGATCTTTTAGACGCTTAACGTGAAAATATGCCCTAAGACGTAGGAAAGAACGAAAGAGGAGATTGGGCGGGGAAGGTGGCTAGATTTTAGGGATGATGGTGGTAGGATTGGTGTGAGGGCTGGTGGGGGTGGTGGATGGTAGAAGAGGAGTGGACGGGTGGTAGATGGTGGAGGGCGGGTGGCGGTAGTAGGGCTGCGTGCAGCAGCGCCGATGGCAGGGGGAGGGGGGTGGCGGCGGTGGGAGAGAAGAGAGCAGGAAGAGAGGAGGGGCGGGGCGGTGGGGCAAAGATGGAGGAGGGGCGGGAAGGAGAAGAGAGAGGGCAGGATGGCGGCAGGCACCGGGGGGGGGCTAGAAGAAGGGTTAGGGTGGGGGGCAGCTAGGGTATGGGGAGATTAGGGTGGGAATTTGTAGGGGAACCGAACCACTTCTCATACCATATCGAATAATGAGTAGAATTGTATTCCGTGAGTCAAAGTGTTTACAAGACATTCTCTTTTATAGGACAAGAGAATAAAACAATAACCAATGCTAAGGGGGGGCGTCTAGAAGAAGGGTTAGGGTGGGGGCAGCTAGGGTATGGGGAGATTAGGGTGGGAATTTGTAGGGGAACCGAACCGCTTCTGATACCATGTCGAATAATGAGTAGAATTGTATTTTGTGAGTCAAAGTGTTCACAAGACATTTCTCTTTTATAGGACAAGAGAGTAAAACGATAACCAATGCTAAGCAATATGGGATAAAACACAAGTAGAGTAAAACACAGAAATAACATATCGCTTTACCAACTATTTATCAAGTCATATTTAATTTAACTGCCCGGGGCAAGCTCCCAATGCTGGTATATCTCAAACTAATAAAGACTCAGAGCCCTAGACTTGAGGCAATCACTTAAATGCCAAATGAAAATATACAATCAAAACAAAACTATTAAGACTTGCAACTAAGTACAATAATTTGATAAATTGCACTTCAAAGCTTAACAATAAAGGTAAAGTAAAAAAAAAATATCGCCTGCGTCCTGCATCACATGGTACTCAACTCTACTTGTCATCTCCTTTGTATGTGTTGCACCTTTCCTCCCCACACATTATTTCCTAGTCAGCAACATAATGTTACCACACTACCTTGTTCCTTGTTTTCTGTTATTGACTTGTACTAGTTATCTTAGGGGTTTAATAACAGGGGTAGGTGATAAGCAAGTCTGAAAATGATGCCTCTTCTTCCACTTGTAGACCATTTCTCATGGTGGTGGAAAACATTTGTTAGGTGATGTTTGATTATCTTGTATTTTTTTATTAGTCCAAAAACATGCTCGACAACAACATTGAGATATTTTTATGCCGAGACATACTAAACGTGAAGCATGACACGTAGATGTTTTAATCATCATTACCATCATCATCATCATCATCATCATCATCATCATCATCATCATCATCTTGCTTGTGGTTTTTCTTTGTTTGTGGTAGACTTAGGAAAATGGCAAAGACATACCAAGTTCCAATGTACATCGTAAATTGATATGGGGAAGAGTGAATGTCACATATGTTGATGGTACATATTGAATAATAAAGACATTCACACGAGTACCAAGGGACAAGTTACATAAAGACATTCATACATATACAACTGCATACACACCCTTTCTACACTGACACCCCCCTTCCCAAGGTGGGAAAAATAAATCGTATGTGCCAAGTTTGTTACATAAAAAATGGACTCGATATCCATTCAAGGAGTTAGCAAATAAATTTGCTAATTGATCCTCAAATGTGGCTATCATCCTACACTGAAGCTTTTCCCTAGTAAAGTGACAGTCAAATTCTATATGCTTTCTTTCATGGATGACATGATTGGAAGCTTAGTTATCAAGGCGCTACCTATGCTTAAGGTACACCGCCTCGAATTGGGCGCCCAGCCCCCTAGGTGACCTAAGTGGCTGCCTAAGGCCTTCTAGGCCCAAATTAAGCCACTTCAAGGCTAATTTAGCATAAATTAGGTTTGTATTTGATCAATTTGAGTCATTTATAGTTGAAATGGGTCCAATTTATCCCAAATGAGGTAAAATTAGAGTAAATTAGGTCTGTTTGGGGGAAACAGGCTTAATTTTGGGGAAACAAGTCTAATTTGGCTGAATTAGGTATGATTTGGCCATGTAAGGCCTCATTTAAATCAATATAGGGAAACTTAGGACTAGTTAGGTTTGATTAGGTCATGTTACGTAAAATTAGGTTTGATTTTGGGCCAAATTATGTCAAATTTAAGTAGATTAGGTCTGATTTGGGTAAAAGAGGTCTGATTTGGAGGAAATGGGTTTGATTTGGCCAAATTGGATCTTGTTAGGTCAACCTAGGGAAATATTGGGAAGTTGGGTCTGATTGGGTCATAACTTGCAAAATTAGGTTTGATTTAGGCCAAATCATGTCAAATTTGGACACATTCGGTCTAATTTGGGGAAAACAAGTATGATTTGGGGAAAATAGTTCTAACTTGGGAAGATTAGGTCTGCTTTGGCCAATTTTGGTCTCATTTGGGTCAATATATGAGAAATTTAAGAAAATTGGGTACGATTAGGTCATGTTATACAAAATCCGGTCTGGTTTAGGCCAAATTAGGGTAAACTAGGTCAAGTTAGATCAAATTTGGATCAAATGAGTTCTTATTAGGGCCAATAATTTCTAGTTTCGATTATGTTAGGTGTGGTTTAGCCTAAATTCTATGTAAAACTATGTAATTGTCATGATTTAATATTTACATATATGAAAATATGAATGTAAATATAAAATAATCATCATTATTTATAAAAACAAAACAAAACTCCTAGAGACGCCTGGGCGCCCCCTCAGAAACGCCCAGCTCCTGATCACTGTAACAACTATGATCAGAAGCAACGATGAACTCCATACTGGTTGTAACACCTAAACTTTATATGACTTGTATATAAGATGCCTAATTCTTCTAGATGTCTGAACCAAAGCAGGTAGCAGTTCCATGACCTCCAATCTTGCTTTCCATGAGAGAACAAAACACATTCAGGTAGATTGCCATATTATGAAGAAGAAACTTCAAAAGGCACAATCAAGTTAGAGACCAGTTAGTAAAATTGTTTACAAGTCTCTAACTGGGTGTTAGGTCCAACTTCGAGCTAGATGCTTATGAGATATAAGCTCCAGGCTAAGAGAGTGTAAGAACATGTAAAATGTCATTAGTATGTACTCAAGGGTTAGATGTATATGCTCATATCTTGTATTTGGCTTATATATAATTAAGGTTAAGGGACACAGTCATGTGTACACCAATTCATCCTCATTACTGTCAACTTGTGCCATTAAATAACCTATTTTACATATCATTGTCAATCGTATTGTTGCTATTTTAATCTAGGTACTTGGAGATATAGTGGAATCTTGCATTGGCGCTGTGCTTCTTGATTCTGGATTCAATTTGGATTACGTCTGGAAGATTATGCTGAAGCTATTAGAGCCGGTTTTGGAATTTTCTAGCTTCAAGATAAATTCAATCAGAGAGCTCCAGGAGCTTTGTCAGAGTTGTGGTTTCCAGTGCAGTTTGCCTGACCCAATATCAGAGAATGGAGAATACTGTGTGAAAGTTGATGTTGATGTTAAAGGTCAGATTTTCAGTAGTTCTGTTAAAAATCGTAATACAAAAGTTGCACGAAGATCGGCAGCAAACGAGCTGTTGTCTAAGTTGAAGGTAACACATTGCTTATGCAGTTATACTGATTATCAGATTTTCAAATCTTATTGTTATTTTATCATGGATTTTTTTCATAGTGATCCTCTTTTAGTTTCCGGTATGTACTTAAAAACTTGTTATGCCCGTTCATGTTTATGTTGTGCTTATCCATAAAGCTCAAATTTCTCTGCTAATCAAGAAAATTACATTCTCTGAAAAGAAGGATAAAGTTGAGTACATTAAATGTACATATGATACTTCTGATTTAGTATTTATTATGATAGCATAATCATCTTGCTTCATTGTCCCACTTGGCCGCTAGGTCATCTGCTTGTTGTAGTGCAAGTTGCGGGAACATATGGGCACTATAGGAGGGTATTAAGGCGACAACCTCTTTGCAAAATTATTGACAGGTTGGACCGCTTCCTGGTTTACCAAAAAAAGGGGTTGAAAATCTCAAATAAAAAATATTGTTTCATTGTCGACGTCTTTCTCCTCTATATAATTTATGCAAAGACCTAACTATTAGGGGCATTGCGCTTGCATTCTTGAATAAATGCTGGCATCATTTAAACCAAGGAATTCAATGTCTGATTTTGATGTCATGTCTGATGGCCCAAAAACATAATTTTTTTTTGAAATTTCAGCCAAAATTTGATATTTACGGCCCTAATGATCTCGACGACTAAATAAGCAAATTAAATCATGAAAATTTACTAGGACAAACTAAACCCCAAGATCTACTCAAACATGCAATACTATTTCATATTGGATGTGTGTGGGGGGGGGGGTCTTCCACATTTGTAATTGAAGGAAGCTGAACAATTTTGACAGGATTTCAATGCCAATTGTGATGACAGAATGAAGGAATTAAGTTATGACTTATGAAATTCTGCAAACACAATGTCTAGACATAAACACACTAGATTATATAATAAATTTATTTGTTTAGAGGTTAGGGTGGGATCCATGTCTTGATGAGTGGGTGCACAAATGAACAGAAAGGTCAAGTCTGCTAGACAGTTAGACAATTAACAAATTCAAGTTACAACTTAGAATTTAAAACTTACACTTTCAAGTTACAAACTTATGAACTACAACTTGTATAAGTCTAGTGTTAGCATTTACCTAGGTTACATAGGACATTTATACATATATCCAAGAAAGAACTTTGTTATTTTCAAAGTATTTTTCTAAGTCTCTATAGAAGAGTGTAGAAGTCGATGAAGGTAATGTACAAATGGTCTAGGGATAAGGGGAAACATACCTTAAAACTATGAAAAATAGCCTTTAGGAGCGACAAATAAAAACTGCCAAAATACCCAAGATGTAGTATGAGCAGTCTTAGGAACAAATTTCTCGAAATCTAAGTTGTATTTTTGTACCATTTTGCAAAATTATGGCCCAAAATGGCTTTTTGCGGCGAAATTTCACCCTATTTGGTGAAATTTGCACCTAGGGTCAAAAGTTTTGCGAAATTATGTCCTAATCCCTGCATGTGTGCATTTCGCATGTCTGATCGTAAGTTTCGATGTCCGATGCAAAAACAATGAAATTTTTTGTGAAATTTTGCAATTTTAAGTAATTTTTTATTCCATGGTTTAAACTCTAAAACTATCCTTTTATCTATAATATTCTTTTGATGTAATGCCTCGAAGATACAAACACCAAGCCAAAGCTCTAAACTTAAAATAACAAATAGAGGGAAGCAATCCATCAACACTAAACGTTCATCATAAATAAACCATCTCATAATAATAAAATGTGAACGTCATTATCAAATGTCATTCAAAAGAAAACAAACAAACTAGACCATGCATGGTTCCTTTACAGACCAACAAAATTGAGAAGCAAATGGTAATGATATAAATAACGGTAATAAATCTTGCATCGAGCTCGAAAGAACATAAGTCTATTTCCAATGTCTTCAGTATGACCCAGAGGAGCATGGCTGGTTATAGCCAAAATCAACTAAGTACATGCATGATCTAAATGTAGGGGAAAAAGAATTCCCATCACGTATCTAGCCACATAAGGAAAATGCAAATAGTATTAGTCAATCAGTCTTACCATTAAATTTACTATTTATATTTCAGTTTTTCATTATCATGATGGCAAGCATTTATTACATTTTTATATTCAGTGAGGAGCGATTTCGGTTCTTGAGTATGTACAATTAGTCTTTCGGAGGGAACAATAACCTAGAGGTTGTAAATGACACAGAAGGTCTCACTCCACCTAAGGATTTACATCAATAGTCAACTTAAGTTGCGATCTACTCAGAGGTTATGGTCAACCCCAAAAGTTGTAGTGTACCTCAAAGAACAAAATGATCCTTTATTTCAGTTGTCCATAACTAAGCACGTTCACGTAATGGGTGCAAATAAAATCACTGTCGTGCTAGAAAGAATAACAGTCCTTAGCAAAAGTAAAGGACGATCTGTTTCTACTACATCATCATCTTCTAAGCCTCAATCCCAACCATGTTGGGTCAGCTACATGGACTCTTCTTTTCAATCAGTTAGGTCATACTTTTAGTTGTGCTTGATTCAATAACCTTACTATGAATAGGTGCATTTATTGGTCTGCGTTGCACATGTCCATACCATCTTAGACGTCCTTCACACAACTTGTCCTTGATATTCACCATCCCCACTTTGTTTCTGTTATAGTCATTCCTCAAACGATCTTTTCTCGTCTTCCCGCATATCGATCTCAGCATCCACATTTCAACAACATTCATCTTGTTGAGACCTTGTTTCTTCACTGCCCAAAATGCACTCACACATAGTTTAAAATTTCCATGAAATTTCCTCAATCATTTCCATACTGATGGCCATCGGACATCGAAATGCACTGTCGAAACGCACTACCATCTAAATTTTTCTTTCTTTTTAATGTACTATGGACTGCCTCGAGCATGTTTCTTTCTGCACAGTTTTGTGTCTTTATGTCTATACGTTGTGATTGCAAACTATAATGACTTGATTCATTGATTTCACCATGGAAAATTGACATCAAAATTTTCCATCGAAATTCCCATCGAAATAGTTCAGGATCCTTCACTCACACATGAGGAGACCCCCACCCCCATATATTTAGTATGAAATATTATTGTATATTTGAGTAGATCTACACTAGTAGCTAATTTTGGTAGAATTTCATAAATTAATTCGTTGATTTTGCCGTCGAAACATTAGGAGTGCATTTGTCGAAATTTCCATCAAAATTTTGGTAAATTTCTGTTTCTATGGCCAGCGAAACGACATCGAAATCGGACATTTTCTTCCTTGCACTCACATATAGCATGGCTGGCAGTATAGCTGTTCTGTAAAACTTGCTTTTTAATCTGGGAGGGTTCTTCTATTCACATACTACTACAATACTACGGTTTCACTTCACTTCAACCATCGTGTTGTGATCTTGTGACTTACATCATCTTGAACCTCACCCTCCCTTTAATAATAGAGCCTGAGTAATGAAACTTATCACATATTGGCAGTTCGGAGGTGAAGAAGCGACTGGATGATTTTGGGCTCGACACTGTTAACCATCTGGTCATGATGTCGGAACCCTCCTTGGTCCACAGATCATAGGCTTGTTTAGTTTTCTCATCGACGTTATTAGCAGGCACGGCCGGGGCATCAACAGTGAGATGCGAGTCACGACCGTACTTGTTAAGGCGACAAGGCGCCATGCTTGAACGCCTTGTGCTTAGGAACGCCAAGGCGCGCCTAGGCATCACTTACATGACTTTAAGAAAATTATATTTTTTGTACAATATACCTATATTTATACATGTGCTTTGATTTTTGTAACATCCCCCCTTCATATATATGTTATATTCTACCTATATCTATACATATGTTGTGATTTTTATAACATTTTCTCCTTCATATATATGCTATATTTCATATAGGCAAATCCATAAAAGTTTGGGTAATCCACTGATATACATTTTCTTTATTTATACTTGATGTCTATAGTGTATTTCCCTATAGTATATATACACTTTTATTGTTTGTGCATAGATATATACATATTAAACACAATTAAACATGTATGTGTACAGTTTCATTGTTGCATACATAAATATATACATATTTTAAAAATTATACTTGGATGCAATTATGCAATGATGTATTCTGTGGTAATATGTGGATTACAGGTTCTACTAATACTCAAAACAAACCTTATGTAAGTTTTGTAATCCACCTATATCAGTTTAAACTTGAATAAGGGATTTAGGATAACTGTGATCAAGGATAGCAGTGCTTTACATAGTATCAGTAGATAATTTTCCTTAGGGTAATTATCAGCAAGGTTGTCAGAACCGAACCGGTGAGTGAACCGGTGAGGCTTCTGGTTCTCGGTTCACTGGTTCAACCGGTGACGTCAGCATGACACCATAAATTATTTTTATAACTTTATAATATATAAATAGTCAAGGAAAAAGTAAGCAAATCTAGGAGTATATCAAACACTAGCATGGAAATGACAATAATTCAATTTGAAAGTGCATTTCCCGTGTCAAATTATCAAGTAATCAAATTAAATTTCATTAACATGAGGAGATACCACGGTATAATTGGCATAAGGATATTGAAAACCTTATAGGAATATAAATATAGACAGTAGCACTAGGCTTTTGTATAGTCATTGACCTGGCAGGACGGTAGGAATATGTTAAAGAATGAGAAAAGGTAGGTAGAATATTTTAACTATATGGAAATTGTTAGAATGTAAGATTGATTGAATAGGAATAGATTGTGATTGATACAAAGACTGGACACCCCTGTCCTATATATAGGAGCAAGGGAGAAACCCTGAGACTTGTGTCCCAAGTAATCTAAACTAGACGGGCCGGAATATAAAGGCCCACTAAACTAATTAGCCTATTTAACTAATAGACTAATATAGACACTTTAACAGAAATTACTAGGGGACTAGATGAAGAAGAGAGGTACCGGAGCAATTGCAAGAGGATCAATACAACAAAAGAAGACAGCAGCAAGTAGCAACAAAAATAGAAGCAAATGCTACAGCAAACTATTGAAAAAAGATGAAAAGGAGGATAAGGAGGAAGATAAGGAAGAGGAGGAATAGGGAAAGGGAGGAGGGTATAGCATGTACCTGCAGCAAGAACAAAATTCAGCAAAAAATACATCAAATCATTGGTCAGTCAGACTCGGCCGGTTCAGTAAAAACCGGACCGGTTCACCAATTCTTGACCGGTTCAAAGGGATTTCCGGGTTTGGGGCCAACCCGAACCGGTATAGGCACCGGTTCAACCGGTTGAACCGGCCGGTTCGATTCGGTTCTGATAACTATGATTATCAGCTGATATACATATATGTTGCAGCTAATAGGCTGTTTAAAGTTCCTATGATAAGCAAAGGGAGTTAGTATACGTAGCATGATATTTGTATTGCAATAGAACAGCTATTCAGGGTGAAAATATCCCTCAACATTTAAATCACATTCAAGCTAATACTAAGAAAGCTAGTATAAATATCTAGAGTAGAAATTCCGTTTAATAATGATATTGTACAACAAACATAGATAAATATACTTAATTTGAATATTAGAACAATTGTAGATCAAATAAATGCCTATATATAGGGTCAGGGGTCCATAAAAACCATAAAGCAACGTAGTCAAGGCGCAAGGCAAAGCGACCCCCCTTGGAACGCCTAGGCAACCGCTTAGGCGCGCCTAGGCGCTCGCCTTAAACAAGTATGGTCATGACCTTGAGCTTTGACATAGAGCTCGAAGGCCGTAGACCAAGTGTGGTAGCTGGAGTTGTCCAACTTTATAGTAGTGACGTACAACGTCCGAAGCGAGTTACCAGATGCCATCAAAAAGATATGTAGAAGGACAAATATGTCAGCAAGTAGTAGTAGTAGAGAGAAGGACCCAACTCAAGGGCAACAACAATAGTCAATAAGCAACAACAATAGCAGTAACCCAACTCATGGACAATAGTAGATTTGGATCCGAAGAAACCTGCAACTGGACCGGAGGCAACAACAAATTTGGATCATCAGATCTGAGAGACACGCATAGGGGCAGAAGAGAAGTGAAGGACCTATGCCACCACGGGGAGAGTTACTCCACCATGAGGTGTACGCAAGCAAGAAGCGTAGCCCTTTTTAGATTGTCAATGTTCTATCTTTAGAAAGTGCTGGAAGACCAAGATGGAGGAAGAGGGAGGGTAGGAAGGCTGATGGGGAGGCTAGATGGGTGTAACTAGGAAGATGGGTGGTGGAAGGAAAGCTATAGGACGGGGGGGGTTGGACAGGGTGGCGGACAACAATTGTGGGTGGCGGTGGCAGGTAGGTAGGTTAGAGAGGAGAGGGGGTTGCAACGACGGAGGCGGGTTGACGAGTAGGAGAGGAGGGGGTAGTGTGGTGGCGACAGCAGGTGGGGGGAAGGGTGGGTGCAGCGGCGACAACACGTGAAGGGGGCGGCGACGTGTAGGATAGGGTTGGGGGGGCGACTAGGTGTTGTGATGATGGAGATGGATGGGAAGAGATGGCGGGTAGAGAGGGGCTAGGGAAGCATTAGGGTTGTTGGGGAGAGGGGGGGTTTAGGGAGGATTGTAGTCGTATGATATCATATAGAATAGAAAGAGTCTTTACTTGATGTGTCTAAAACAAGTACAATGCTCTCTCTTTTATAGGATATGAGACTAAGTAAGAAACATAACTAGGCAATATGGGATAAAGGAAAAGCTTAAGAAAGGAAAATTATAAAGCATATAACAAAACACATGACATAGCATAACACAAGTTAGCATATATACTAACACATTCCATCCAACTTGACCCGCCATTCACAATTCTGAATCAATTTACACTAATAATTTATTCCAAGGGCAAATATTTTCATTGCATGCCATTAAATAAAAAATTATTGTGTTCATCAATACTATAAACAAATGCATTATACAACGCCTTTCCTTGTAATAAAGGGTTGTTCAAATGCATTATAGGCTGTGTGAACTGTATCCGATCACAAAATACCAGTTGGCATAATGTATATGTTCTCCACGTTAGGGTGACATAAATTTTCTTATTTAAATTGGTAGCATGCCATGTAGGAAACTGTTTCAGTGGACATAGTTAATATTTAGTGTAGATCAGAACTGGACAACAATATTATGTATAGGCGTACGAGACTACCATGTCTAGTATTAATCATCATAAAGTTAAAGGCTTGAAGTATGATGTCTATTTATTAATAGATAAACCCAACAACATTTCTTCTTCTTAGGAAGCCAAAAAGAACAACCAAGTAGACCAATCAATTCTGAAGAAGATTAGGAGAATCATCAATTCCCTAGATCTGGCTACATACCTTTGTCGAGGTGTTGTCTAACACTGCACACGCTTCCTCTCTTTCCCATCCTTGTACACCATTGACGTTGCACCTCCTGCTAGACAATGTGTGATGCCACCTTCCCCGGCTCAGTTGATGTTCAAATTCACCGACCCCCTCTCTAATGTTCGTCGGTGTCACTCCCGTCGCCTCCAGCATCACTGTCTCCTCCATGTCGTTATTGGCTGCCATAAACACAAAGATGGGAGAGGGCATCGTTGTGTCATGGTTTGAGGGAAAGATGGGATATTTATAGGGGAGAACCATATATGGTGGGAGAACGATCAACTTGTATTGGCCACCTATCCTATCTAAACCTATACATGAAGGACATAACTATGAACGCTTTCACATAATATATAAGCAATTGCGACATCTAAGGCTTCATTTTGGATAACGTTACATTTGATAAATCCCCAAAAAATATAACAAGACATCCTTAAAACTAACCTAACGTGCATTGCATGAGCTTGAGAATATGTGATTACTTTGAAAACGGAAATAGAAACTCTTTATTAATCTATACTTGAGAATTTACAAAAATGCCTTTGCAGAAGCGCGAGCAACAAATTGGGCTGCCAATCCTTTCTGGATGGCGAAGCCATTAGATCAAAAAACAAAGTTATTAGAAGTAGATGTCGGTAGCATAAGGTTCCTATTGGTTACGTGTTGGAGGCGTTAAAGTGAAGAGGTCGAATCGTCTTCCAACCCTGTAGAGGTATTAAAGGCAAAAGGTAGAAAATGATGGTGATTTGCCGCACAAGCTGCTCCATGTTTTTTAACTTTGAAAACTGTAAACACGATATTGCATCACCATATCTAGCTAAAGAAAAAGAAGATAAGATTAAAGTTAACAGACAATTATGTTGCAAGGTTGGTTGGAAGGAAAATATATACCAAATCTGGTTTCAACTAATGTCGTACCAAACACAATTTAAGAAGAAAGGTCACTTTGGAGAGAAGCAAGAGATAAAAGTAACAATAACCTAGAGTTGGCAATGTTACCTGACCAATCATTCCTGGTGTCAAATAGGAGGGACTGCATCCTCCACCTCCTTTGACGTTGGTTGTGCCCCCAACCTTAGCAACCACAAAAAGACATACTAGTTGCAGTCAGCTTCCTCTGAGGCAATACATACAACCCTATTAGAATACATAAAACCCAATTAGTAATTAAAAAAACTAAGGGAGAAAATTGCATGTAACCCTTCCCACAACCTTTTATATATAGTAAGACAAGGGCTAATATGTAAATGTAAAAACTCATCATTATTATCTAAGCCTTATTTCCAACCATGTTGGGGTCGGCCACACATGGATCCTTCTCTTCCAATCAACTTTGTTATGGGCCATACTCTAATATCAAGATGTAAAGCTCTTCCCCAGTTAATTTAGATAATTGTAAACACTAAAGGTAAAAATTATATTCAATCCCATATTACGACATTTCATATAACCTTATTAGAATACAAAGACAATTCACAATTTAAAAACCTAAAGGAAAAATGCACCCAAACCTTCATATGCTCTCATACGACTTCTTAGAATATGTGAGAAATAATGTTATATTGATTCGATAAATAAAAGACGTACATCCCTGTCCTATATATAGGAGCAAGGGAGAAACCCTGAGACTTGGGACACAAGTAATCTAAACGGGCCGAGATACTAAAGGCCCACTAACTAATTAACGTATTAACTAAATAGGCTAATATATACTCTTTAACACACCCCCTCAAGCTGGATCATGGGTGAAACACATGTCCAAGCTTTGAGTTACAAGACTCGATAGAAATGATAAAAAATAAATCACTCCCCATACAAAAGATTGATACTCCCCCTTAAACAAAACTCCCCCTGAATCATATGATGATGCCTCTCTCTTCTTTGGAATTGTATATAGTAGGCTGGAGATCCTCGAGCTTTGGAGATGGTCTTGTGGAGTGCATCTGGAAGGAAAACATCTGGTGAATGAGACTTGAATACTACATCAGTAATTAGCCACTTGGAGAAGACGATCCTCAATACCATGATTACGTCATCTTCACTGGAATACGTACTTAACGCGACACGAATGCGGATCTCCAATGACGATGTAGTAGTAGTGGTGTCTTCAAAGCGTCTGAGAAGACGTGCATAACGTGGCACAAACACGAACGAACGATGCTAACTCTGGTGCATGAACCTTGGGGGCTTGACGGGAAATGAGATCTTCCATCAAGGAATGTCCCAAGTAGATCAACGAAAGGTGATGCCCTAAGAACAGATGCAACTCGGAGAAGACGTGATGAAGCAGCTCGGTGACGATAAATCTGGATGAATCAACCTTGCAGATGTAGACTTGGTAGGCTAGAAATTGTTGAGCTTTTGAGAAGTCTGTAGAAGCACCTATATGTCTCTCAAGAATGCAGCAAGAGTGATAATGTTGTCTGAAAGTGGAGAACATGTGTGCTGAACGAAGCTCCATGAAGATAACCTGGAATATGTAGCTTGAATACATATATCATCTCTTCTCATACTCTCTCTCATACATACTCCCGTATGCTCTCTCTCTCTTCTCATCTCTTCCTCTCCTCTCTATCCGCCCCACACCAAATACGACGAGAGTGAGTGTTTGGTGTGGAGAAATGGATATATGACCCCCTCAGGCACGCGGAAAAAGGGATGCACACATGATGGGTAGGAGGGAAAGGAATTGATGGATTTGAGGGGAATTTGTGATATGGAGATGTGTAATATGTGGAGAATGAAACCAATAACCAGAGAGAATATGCTAAATGGGTCAATGTGAGATCCGGGTAGAAAATTAAATGGATCTAATCTTGACTAGAAAGCCAAAAATCCAATTAGGCTTAAAATTGGATCCAATTAGTCAAAGATAGATTTGAGTAAGGATCCACATATCAATAGATATGGGGGTGGGGGCCTTAAAAATATTAAGGGGAGGAGAAATAAAAAATATATATATGATGTGTTGTTTGGACTAGCAGCCAGTAGCCGCTATTGGCAGCAGGTGGCACGATTAGAGGAAGCAGGGAGTGGTGGACAACAACAAGGCGGCGGCTGAATTTTTGAGGACAGGGAGTCGCGGCGGGGTGATGCGGCAGTGTTGTTTTCTTGTTGGTGATCGGAGGCAACAGCTGAATAGTTGATTGAAGCAACGACTATTAATGCTCTTGTAGGCGGCTACTCCTGCTGCTGATGGGGACCAACGGTGGTGGAGATTGTCACTGGATGGGGTTGGCGTAGATATGGGCAGCGGAGATGGAGGATGTTGCCGCTTGTCAACGTCATGTTGATTGCTGCGGTTGGCAGTGCTTGGCGGTGGCTACTGCTTGCGGTTGGCGGCGGCTATTTGCTGCTGTTTGCTGGCCGTGGCAACTATGGCGCCGTGATGATGGCAACGAGATGACGACGTCTGCTATTTTCGGGTATCGACAACGATGGTAGCGGCTGCTAGTGCTGATGTTGGATGGCAGCGGAGACTAGATGACGACCAACGTACGGAAAGAAGATGATTGTTTTGAACAGAGAATAGAGACTATGGAGGCCGGGAGATGCCTAGCGGGCAGCCGGCCTAAGCCATGGCTACGGCGGCCACCGCCTACAGGCGGAGGCGCTCCCCCTCGGTTTCTGTCTCGGAGAAAGGTGGAGGCTGCTCGGGCTGTTGCATGCACGGCTAGGAGAAGAGAGGGAAGCGGCGGCGGCTAGGGTTCCTTCAGGAGAGAACTTGCTCTGATACCATGTGAGAAATAATGTTATATTGATTCGATAAATAAAAGACGTACAACCCTGTGCTATATATAGGAGCAAGGGAGAAACCCTGAGACGTGAGACACAAGTATCTAAACGGGCCGAGATACTAAATGCCCACTAACTAATGAACCTGTTAACTAAATAGGCTAATATATACTCTCTAACAGAATAAAAGACAAATTAGTAACCAAAATCACAAAAAAAATGCATAGGATACCTGCCACTCTTTTCTTATAGTGAATATTAGAATACAAGAACTACTTTGTATAGGAGACACAATTGCAAAGAAAACCCTCACCGGGCTTCTTTGTGTACTAGCTAGTACCTCGTACGTCATTTACATTGCTCCTTTTCTGCTTCGGCTTGCTGTAGAAACATGGTTTGTTATCTCCATGAACACAAATTCTGATATATCATCTTCATTTCCTGTGAATGCGATGCAAAGGTGGCTTAAAAAGTCCTGCTTTCACTCTCTAGGAGAAATTTAGGTTTTTTTATTTGAGCAATTCAGTGTGCAGAAATAGTTTCAAGTCTTCTTTTCAGCAGTTAGCAATGGATGTTGACGAAAGGTTGGCTAATCAAGATAATGTCTAACAACAAAATTTCCTGTGTTGCTATTCATTCTTAGGTCTGCGGCTATACACACAAGAACAAATCACTAGAAGAGATAATGCTGACTACCACAAAAAGCCAGCCAAAGCTTATAGGTTTTGATGAAAAGCCTGCCATTCTCAGTACAGCTGATTTGGTTCATAAAGGTATCCAGCAGTTCAGAATGACTTTTACCTGGTTTGCATTTTATTTATTACTTGATGTTCAGCTATAACATTACAAATTATTCGCACTACAGAAATCTATCATCAAACTGGAAATAAGGAGTCCATGCGCAGCCAAAGTTGTAATTTTGAATTGATGGAACAGTTTGCCTCGGAAAAATATAATTCTAGAACAAGCACGAGCCATCAAAAGTCAAAAGGTGCGACATGTGATATCTAAATTTGGGATTTAAAACCGATCTGGTTGGTTTTGCATGCCCTAAAATAAATCTGAGGACAATGAAGGGACAGAAACTGCTTTCTATACAGCCTTTTATCATTTATTTCTGTTTAATCTGATATTAAGAACTTTATTGTAGGTTCACCGGCTCAAGTCTCTGCAAAGTCACGACTATTTGAGGTATGTGCTTGCAATTATTGGAAGCCACCATCCTTTGTATGCTGCAGAGAGGAAGGACTTGGTCACCTTAAAAGGTACTATATAACTTCACTTGAAATATCTTCGTATGTTGTTATCAAGCATCTAAATAATCAGTTGGTCTCTTGAAACACTGCTCAGATTCACCTACAAGGTTGTTGTCGAGGTTCAAGGAAATCCCAATACCATGTTGGAGTGCTTCAGTGAACCTCGTCCTAAGAAGAAGGCAGCAGAGGAACATGCAGCTGAGGGTGCTTTATGGTATCTGAAGCAAGCAGGGTATAGTCCAATGCTGTAACGCCATTAGGAGTTGAACTTGAGCTGATGAATTTGACCTTGGGGTGAGGCTTGTCTGATTAAAGCACTCTGACATGGCTATTGCACAATTTGACCGTTAATTTCCCATTAGCAAATAATTGCAATCGGGTCAGACTCCCGTGAATGTCCCACGGTGGCAGCTGATACTATATAATGATACTTCTACATGGAGTCCCCAGAAAATTCGTTGGCTTTATTGATGTTTTATGATGGTTCCCAGCCTTTATCATTTTCCAGACTCTTCACTGTGCGCTTGGGTGAACCCCGCACCGTTTTATGAAAATGTGCTTTCAAGCAGTAGATAATTTATCATTGTGGAGTTTACCTTAGCCTTTGAAACCCCTTCGATATGAATATTTTGCAAACGTTTGAGGGCCTTGTGTAAAAATCATTGTATGCTAAATGATATTCTGTTCCCCATGGTGTGTGATATTGTTATTCTTCTTGGTGTGGTTCATTTAACAATTTGTTGGATTCGGATATCTTTAAAATCAAGGTATCAATGAGGTGTTAAGGATACCATTCTGAAAGGAAACTGTTGAGGCAAATAGATAGTAATACGTTAGCAAAAGACGTAACTTGATCTTTGTTCTTTCTATTACATGCAATACAGACCATTTAGCTCGAAGTAGTTCATTTACAGTGTCAATTACTTGAATGGGCTAGAAATATCAATATCATGATATGCACATTTTATTGCATAAAAAGTGTGCTGCAAACGTAGTCTTGCTACAAAGTTCACTTGGAGATAAGTATGCTAAAAATGAGGATGCGCTTAGCTCTTTGCAAGGTCACCTACCCCGTTAACCAAGAGGCAAGTACTGTTGGTTGATTCAGGACAGTGAGCGTGAGTTCTTTAAAGGCTTAAGTGGGTTGTATACTAGTGTTTTTTTTTTGTAAAACTAGTGAACGCACATGTGTACATGCACGTGACATAAAAGTTGTTGGAATTGCAATAGAAAAATATCATAATGTTAATATTGTTAAATAAGAAAAATTGAACTATTACTTTCATAAATAATAAAAATATATATTCATTTTGTAATTGAAATTTCATTATGTGACAAAATTTTGCAGGTGATGTGACGCGCTTGTTTTCCCATCCGAAATTGAAGTTTAATGAGTTCATCCTCATACGAACAATCAAAGAGATGTGGATACATGATTGGAGAAGAAAATATGAGTTTAATTATTTAATAAGAAATAGGAAATAAATAAATAATAAATATTATAGTATAATATCTCACTTATTATCAATGCATGTGATTACTTTTTGGTGATTTAATCCTAAACATTTTATAATTTGATTTCGAAAGTTTCACATATGAAAAAATGATTAGTCTAAATATTTAGATAATTTAATAATATAATTGTATATGCAGTCAAAATACTTACAGTTCTAGTGTTTATTTTGGAAAAATGTTGTGTCATCAACTATAATTATTGATGATTTTGTATTTGTTGTCACACGAAGTTTTGGAATGACTTTTGCTGTAAGTATATACAAATAACAATCATAAAAAGATTGTATCGTAAAACACAACTAGGAATATAAATTATATGGAAAACAAAAGTACCAATTTAGATTTAAAGATATAAGACAAAATCAAAAAGTAATGTTGTGTTCAATAGATACACATGATGTTGGAAGTTGTTATTGTTCGAGATAACAGGCTGAAACAATGCTTTTTGACCATGTGCGGAGTTCACACCTTAATTGAGAACTTGAATAACTTCAATGACTCTGTCAAAATATGGGTGCATATCAATCCTTAACTTCATATAGGGTGGCAAATTATTGTAAATTGTAGCATATCTTGTAATAAGTTCTCCACCACCTTCACATCTGGCACGCCTATGCATCCGTCTACTTCTAATAACCATTCGACGATGGTATCTACGCATCCTTTGAAAGGACCTCAAATCATAACTGTAAATATATCTTTCAAATTGTTGAGATCTATATGATTGTATTGAAGTAAGACATGACGTAAGTGTGTCACAACTTTGAGATGTAGTGCCAGAAGATAGGCACGGTTCCACCATAGTTTGCACGAATCCTTCATTTTGGAAAGTGCAAACAATGAGAGGGATTCTATATGCAGTGATATGACTCATTAATTTATTAGCTTAAATTCTCGTTCGACAAATAAAAATAAAAAGCCAAATGTGTTCGATTCAGACATTTTGCGAATTTTGTCAATATTTGGTGACCAAGAATTCATATCAACTAAAATTTTGACAACTCTAGTTAAAATTACCACAAGGTATACACTTAGATTTAGGGCTAGTTTGGTTGGGTTAACGACGTGTAGTTTTGAATTGGCAATGTAAAAATATACATCAGACACCCACTTTGTCATTCGATTATATTATACCAAACTTGCCTTGAATATTGGAATATTATGCGGGTTTATTTTCATCGAACACATACATTATTGTTAGAGCTAGCTCAGTTGGTTAAGCATGCTCGTTGAGAAGCGTAGGTTGAGCCTTTGCCCAATACCAATATCGATTGGGGATCATGCCAACCGTTTCTTATGGTAAAAGTATATCTAAACACATTAATTTTTGAATTCTGCTAGGTAGACCCCATTTTCAAACCCAAAACAAACACAGATCATTCTCCACCAAAACACATATAACAAATAAAATATGTATTTTATATGTTATATGTCATGTAATCAGTGGTGGAGATTGCTCCGTGTTTGTTTTGGGTTTGAAAATAGGGCTGCACCCCTAAATTTCATTCGGTCCCGTCACTCCCCGACCCCCTCTCTGTCAGGGAAGGACATCTGTCAAGATCCACAGGCAACGTGTCGGGAATCCTGACATGTGTCCATTTGATCCCTACAACGACTCCTCGACTAATATGTCCATCGACCCCGAGACCCCATACCACCCCCTCCATTCCTCACTCACACCGCCCAGAACCCTCGCTCCCGACCCCCTCTCTACTTCCTGCCCTAATCACAGCGGCGATTCTTTTGCTCGGATCCCCTCACTCCCCGACCCCCACCATGCTTCCTGCCCTAATCGCAACGACGATTCTTCTGCTCCCTTTCGACAGCGCTTCATCCCGGCAGCATAGCACTGCCCAACCCCCTCTCTGCTTCCTGCCCTAATCGCAGTAGCGATTCTTCTGCTTGGATCCCCTCACTCCCCGACCCCCTCTCTGCTTCCTGCCCTAATCACATCGATGATTCTTCTGCTCCCTTTCGACAGCGCTTCATCCCGACAGCGTAGCACTGCCTGACCCCCTCTCTTCTTCATGCCCTAATCGTTGTGAACTCATTTATCCGGTCGGATTTCCTCGTTGTGTTCTCATCCAACCGGTCAGATTTCCTCGTTGTGTTCTTGTCTTCCTTCCTTGAATATCTTCTTCAGGACGAAACCATAGGTACTAGAGAAGGAGGAGCTTGGGCTTTCTACAATAGTACAATAGTCAAATTGTTTATGTTGTCAAAATATAACAATTATCCTGACTTGAACTACACCTGATCAACCCTAAGTTAGCCTAACTTGGTCTAAATTGGTCACAATTTTCCTTGGATTTCCCACTTGTAGCTTATGTTGGACGTAATTGTCACACTTGCTAATAACAATTCACCTGACTTGAACTACACCTGATCAACCCTAAGTTAGCCTAACTTGGTTTAACTTGGTCATAATTTTGCTTGGATTTCCCTAATGTAGCTTATGTTGGACGTAATTGAAGATTCATATGTTTACTAAGTTGTTTGAACGACTCATGTTGATGTTGCTTATGGACAAAGAAAGCAATTCGATCTAAACTTGGTTATATTTTGACATGATGCTTGATTTGCTAATGTACATGTACTATATATATTTGTATGTAGAGGCATCATGCTACCTGACATTTGCTACTCTAGTAACCACTTACAAAAACTCACCCAAAGGTTTGATGAGAAATGGCTAATCCTCATACAGGTGGAGGTGAAAGCTAGAGGAAGCAAGAGGAAGTACAGAAAGTTGTATTTTTCCTGACTATTACTATGATCATATTTTATATCCTTGTACTCTAAATATCAGTCGAGTATGGTTATTCTAAATCTTACACATTTCATCTCAGTCAAGTTTGGTTATTCTAAATCTTACACAATTCATCTCAGTCGAGTTTGGTTATTCTAAATCTTACACATGGGTAGATACCACCATCAGAAAATCATTTAACAATTACATCCTTTTTAGTAGTAGATAGCCTCATATACAATCTAATTTTCAATATTATTATATAAAAATACGTGTATAGTTTACTAAGGTCTCAAGGCACTAAATAAGACTTTGATAACTGCGTTCTAAAGTTTCCCTAATTTCACTAAGTTTTCTATGCAAAACGGTATTAAACTTCTAAAAAATAATACATTATTGTGAGTTGTAAACTATGTTGGTGATTCTTTTTAAGTTACAAATGATAGAAGAAATCAGGTTGGTTCTTTGTTTATATGACAAATAAAGTAAAATGCACATTATATTGGTCTGACTTCAATGCTAATATGGCCTTATGAAATTTGTTTCTGATTATAATAAGTTGCCAGATTTCATGGGTGGTTCTTTACTGATAGTCTAAATGAGGTATGGTTTACAAAATTGTATTAATATTATGTCATCTATGTTGTATCTAGTTCTAGATTGAGGTACATAAGGGTATGTTCTTCTATTATCTCACATTTTTCTGATCGTTGCTATACACAGAATGCTAAATTATTTATAAATAAAATGGACAGTGTTTACATGTGATTAGTGTGGCCTTTAGAGGCTTTTAATTTGTATCTTGGTTACTAATTGAGTTCTATAACTATGACCTATTTCTTGATGTAAGTAGCCCCCCCCCCTCATTTATAACCGCCTATTAGTCGTTGATTGATTCTTGATAGACCAAATCAGGTTGGTTCTTTATTTGTATGACAAATAAAGTAACATGCACATTATATTAGGTCTGACTTCAATGCTAATATGGATTTGAGTCCATGCTATGCGTTATACTTAGCCATATGCAAGGTTGATTAGAAATATTTGTCTATGCTTGGTTGATTAAGCATAGAACAACATTCAAGTATATTAAAAATATTATTCTATGTCTCTATTATGTCAATTATTAATAGGTGTTTTTCTCTCTACTTCCATACTGATTACACATGAAAATATTGGATTGCAGTGCATGCCAGTCTCTTGTGAGATTGAGGTACATAAGGGTATGTTCTTCTATTATCTGACATTTTTCCGATCCTTGTTATACCTAGCCTACAAAATGGTGTCAATAGCAAAATGCAGTGTATGTTAGTCTCTTGTAAGATTGAGGTATGTAAGGGTCTATTCTTCCATAACCATTCATACCTTTATGATTCATGTTATACATAGCCTATATTATGCAAGGATGAATAGAAATATATATCTGTGCAAATATGTTATTCTTGGGATGTGTTATGCAACCATCTGTGTTTTTGTTATGTATGTCAAATCAATTTATATATCATTTGTAGGTCTGATTTGTGAAAAAAATGGTTGATCTAGGTGAAAACATGTCTTGTTTGACCTTTATGATTCATGTTATACATAGCCTATATTATGCAAGGATGAATAGAAATATATGTAGGTCTGATTTGTGAAAAAACGGCTGATCTAGGTGAAAACATGTCTCGTTTGACCTGTATGATTCATGTTATACATAGCCTATATTATGCAACGATGAATAGAAATATATGTCTGTGCAAATATGTTATACTTGGGATGTGTTATGCAAGCATATGTGGCCTTATGAAAATTGTTTCATATTGCAGTCAGTTGCCAGATTTCATGGATGGGTCATGTTATTCAAATGGGAGAGGGAGGCAGGAGGGTAGAAGCTGGAAGTCAATATGAAAAATCAAGAAACATGTTGTAGTGCATGCCAGTCTCTAGTGAGATTGAGGTACATAAGGGTATGTTCTTCTATTATCTCACATTTTTCTGATTGTAGTTATACCTAGAATGCTAAATTCTAATTTGTATCTTGGTCTGGTAGAGGCAGTTGATGTTCTTGTTTCAACTATGCCTCGGATGCGACTCGATATAACATTTGGAAAACTTGGGCAAAGTCACAAGAGAAAGGCAAATTTTATAAAGGTATAAGTAATTTTGGTTCTGTGGCATAATAAATTTCCCAATGTGCGCTATGTGGTTGCAAGTATATGATGGCCACATTATTGGTAGTTGCATTTGCTGTTATTATATGTCAGATTTATAGTCTTATCTTTTCTTACACATAAATGTGTGATAGGTCTCAGAACTTCTTTGAGGATTTCAAATGGGAGAGGCAAATGGGAGAGGGAGGTGAAAGGGTAGAAGTTGTAAGTCAATATGAATTTGCACATAAAGGTAAGTCTAGATTCAACTCTTTACCTTTATTGTGTATGTTCCTATGCAGACAGAAAATGGTCTGATAGAGGCAGTTGTTGTTCTTGTTTCAATTATGCCTCGGATGCGATCCGATACTCCATTTTGAAAACTTGGGCAAAGTCACAAGAGAAAGCCAGATTTCATAAAGGTATAAGTAATTTTGGTTCTGTGGCATAATATTTTTCCAATGTGCGCTATGTGTTTGCAAGTATATGATGGCCACGTTATTGGTAGTTGCATTTGTTGTTATTATATGTCAAATTTATAGTCTTATCTTTTCTTACACATAAATGTGTGATAGGTCTCAGAACTTCTTTGAGGATTTCAAATGGGAGAGGCATATGGGAGAGGGAGGCGGGAGGGTAGAAGATGGAAGTCAATATGAATTTGCACATAAAGATAAGTCTAGATTCAACTAATTCTTTGTCAAAATTATATATCTTCTTATCTAGAAATTTTGCTTGCTTTGAGTTTGCTATATGGCCTTATGAAATTTGTTTCTGATTGTAGTCATTTGCCAGATTTCATGGATGGGTCATGTTATTCAAAATGGTTGTGCATTTCAAATGGGAGAGGCAAATGGGAGAGGGAGGCGGGAGGGTAGAAGCTGGAAGTCAATATGAATTTGCACATAAAGACAAGTCTAGATTCAACTAAATCTTTGCCAAAATTATATATCTTATTATCAAGATAATTTGCTTGCTTTGAGTTTGCTATATGGCCTTATGAAATTTGTTTCTGATTCAACTCTGTTGTATTTGCTTTTAGGACTTTTACTTGCTACTTGGTTACCAATTGTATTTTATTTGTATAGATGATACTGGAATATCTGGATAATTTGGTTGCTTTGTGTTTGCTATATCATCAACTTTGTTGTATTTGCTTTTAGGACTTTTACTTGCTACTTGGTTATATGATTCTTTATCAATACATCAATATTTATTAAACGTGAGATATGCGTGTTTGAGTGGGTTTCAATTAAATTAAGTAATTAGTTTTCATGTATATTAATGACACTTTGAGTATGTTCATAAACTATTTGAGAAAGAAAACCTTTTACATTAGTATAGATCGACATATCTCCGTAAGAAATTTATTTTTTCACTATAAGACTGGATTTATTAGAAAGAAAGGAGTGGAAGGATAACCATGTGAAAAAAATACAATTGAAGTTGAGAAAGAGAAAATGGAGTAGGAGGTTAGATAGGATGGACGGAGTTGGAAAGACTGATAGGCAATCGAGCCAAAGAGAGAAAAACATTTCAATAATATCTGAGAATTAATTGTATCTTATCATATTATACAACTTATTTGTATTTACATGTGAATATAAAGTGGTTAAGAATTTTGTAGTACAATACTTAGTCTTATAATTAGAGTGGTGGAAGAAGAGAGAGTGTTAATTACTAATTGATTTTGCGCTGGCTTTTTCTTGAAAAACATAGAAGCAAACAATAAAATCATGGGAGTAGAATCGTGTTTGAGAAAGCAAACTTTTAAATAGAGAGTGTTGGTTACTGATTGTATTTTATTTGTATACATGAATCCGAAGGCATTTTCTAAATGATATATTTTCTTTCGATTGTATTGTATAAGCATCTAGGTATATATATTTGGAAGAGACGTGTATATGAAATATTCTTAGGCCTTTACTTCAAAAAAAGATTGACAAAATACATATGTTAATACTAAATCTGACCTCAATTTTTTCTTCTAAAAGTTGCCTTTCTGAATTGAATCAGTTGTGATTGTATGTGCTGTTTATATCACTGCATTAGGTTTCCATGATGATGCAAACAATAAAATCATGGGAGTAGAATCGTGTTTGAGAAAGCAAACTTTTAAATAGAGAGTGTTGGTTACTGATAGTATTTTATTTGTATACATGAATCTGAAGGCATTTTCTAAATGATATATTTTATTTTGGTTGTATTGTATAAGCATCTAGGTATATATATTTGGAAGAGACGTGTATATGAAATATTCTTAGGCCTTTACTTCAAAAAAAGATTGACAAAATACTAAATCTGACCTCAATTTTTTTCTTCTAAAAGTTGCCTTTATGGATTGAATCCGCTGCGATTGTATGTGTTGTTTATATCACTGCATTAGGTTTCCATGATGATGCAAATAGTAAAATCGTGGGAGTAGAATCATGTTTGAGAAAGCAAACTTTTAAATAGAGAGTGTTGGTTACTGATTGTATCTTATTTGTATACATGAATCCGAAAGAATTTTCTAAATGATATATTTTCTTTCGGTTGTATTGTATAAGCATATAGGTAAATATATTTGGAAGATACGTGTATATGAAATATTCTTAGGCCTTTACTACAAAAAAAGATTGATGAAATACATCTATTAATACTAAATTTGTCCTCGATTTTTTTCTTCTAAAAGTTGCCTTTATCGATTGAATCCGCTACGATTGTATGTGTTGTTTATATCACTGCATTAGGTTTCCATGATGATCCAAACAGTAAAATTGTGCGAGTAGAATCGTGTTTGAGAAAGCAAACTTTTAAATAGAGACTGTTGGTTACTGATTGTATTTTATTTGTATACATGAATCCGAAGGCATTTTCTAAATGATATATTTTCTTTCGGTTGTATTGTATAAGCATCTAGGTATATATATTTGGAAGAGACGTGTATATGAAATATTCTTAGGCCTTTACTTCAAAAAAAGATTGATGAAATACATCTGTTAATACTAAATCTGACCTCGATTTTTTTCTTCTAAAAGTTGCATTTCTGGATTGAATCCGCTGCAATTGTATGTGCTGACTGCATTAGGTTTCCATGCTGATGCAAATAGTAAAATCGTGGGAGTAGAATCGTGTTTGAGAAAGCAAACTTTTAAATAGAGAGTGCTGGTTACTGATTGTATTTTATTTGTATACATAAATCCGAAGGCATTTTCTAAATGATATATTTTCTTTCAGTTGTATTGTATAAGCATCTAAGTATATATATTTGGAAGAGACGTGTATTTGAAATATTCTTAGATCTTTACTTCAAAAAAATATTGACGAAATACATCTGTTAATACTAAATCTGACCTTGATTTTTTTCTTCTAAAAGTTGCCTTTCTGGATTGAATTCACTGCGATTGTATGTGTTGTTTATATCACTGCATTAGGTTTCCATGATGATGTTAGAACTCTAATATACATTAAGTGTGAAGAGTGAAATATATATTAGTACTATTATCTCACCTGCTGGTGTAACTTTTTGCCTGCAACGAGGCAAGAAATCAAGAGGTGTGAACTCGACAAACAACAACACAATATCTGTCGACTGCGTAAGAAATCAAGAGGTGTGAAAAATATGGAGTAAATGGTAGGAGCTTGTGGTAGGAGTAAATGGCTAGATCTCACATGCTATTTGCTTCGGGATGTAGTGACCTAAACCTTTTCTTCTAACGTCGCTTGGGAACTGGAGGAACACAATGCGCCAGTATAATGGTACCGGCGGCGTGGCTTTGTGAGTTAAAAGGAGTGGGCGGTAATGTTGGGATCGTGTTTGACGTGGATTTAGATGTCCGGTTGGAATTTTTTGTAACAAACTCGATTTTTTATTTGGTTTATCTAGAAAGATATTTTTATTCATTGCACAAACTTGTTTTGTATTGAATTATCTATGAATTATCTAATTAAAACAATTTGCGTTGGCAGGAAATGAGTTTGACTGATGGTTATGGGTGTGAGAGAGAAGGGTGTGGGAAATTTAAATTCAAACATGAGAGAGTTCAAAAAGAGTGAGTTCTGATTTTTCAAACTAAATCGTTTTTTTGAAGTAAAAAAAGCTGAACAAACGTGAGAGCTGCTTGAGTGAAGGAGAGTGCAAGATTTTGCCACGTTGGCAAAATTGTGGTATGTGATTGGTCAATATGACTTTGGGCGGGTGTATTTGAACTGCTTGCAAAACTCACTCTTTTTATAGTAGTATAGATGTTGTATCGTATGTCCAAATACTTGATAAATGTATTTTCAAAGCTCCTTTATCTAATGGTATGCAAACTACTTACATGATTATCATGTGTCCTATTTTTTTTAATCCTTTTATCGAACTATTATTGTAAACTTCATGGTGTTGAGAATAAGATCATATCATCCGTGTTCCACTTTATGGTCAATATGTTTGTTCTTAATGAGATGTTGGTTCCCTTATCTTGGTTTGTCTATCACCTAAGATAGAAGGTCCTTAAAATGCTAGAAGAGATTACAACGGGTTGGAGATGGTTTAAGTCATATACATGTAAATTCAAATTCAAATTATATAATTGTGGGTTTGGACTAATACCATAATATATGTTAAGTACTCATCTTAACTCTTAACATTTAAAATTGAGGTATAGTTTTAATAATTTTTAAACTGACTTAGAAATGTTCCCACCTTTGACATGTTACATAATCTCACTCAAGTATTGCATATGTCAAAGGTGAAATGAGTTAATTAAGAGAATGTGAGAGAAAATGAAATCATAACTTGGAGAGTTTGATGGAAGTGGAAATCTTTCCCGATGCCTTTTTGAGAGGAAGAACTTATTATCTGTCAAGAATTCAAGAAGAAAGTAGAGCAAGATCCACAAACTACAGGAGAAAAGCACAAACAATACTTGTTTGGAAAACAAGAGTGAATGAAGTTCAGAGTCCACCAACATGTCGTGTTCAACAAGTTGAATTGAACATTTTAGTGTACATGTCGATAATGAACTTGTCGTAACAAACCCCAAGGGTGATCCCTGATAACTATAGAAAACCATGGATTAAAAAGTCATTTTTGAGATTGTCATTGCAAATTAAACTTTTGTTGGACATTTGTAAAAAAAATTTCAATTTTACATGACAAGATAGTAACATTGATTCTCATAGCTTTTTACAAAAAGATAAATAATCTCTTTGGGTTGGAATGGAGATTTTTGCTTTAATATTTAAGGTTGTACTAATACGTTGACACTAAAGGTTTGTGATCATCTGCAATTGGTCTTTCTTCTAGGTACCATAACTGATATTCTTCTCAATTATTCCCTAGTGCTCCAGGTTTGGTAAACCCAAGGACAACAAGATCTTCCAAATTTCACAGAATAATTAGTAAGCGTAAATACCTCATATAGCTCCAAGCATTAAATGCTTCCCATACTAAACCCAATATTTAGACATGATAAACATAAATTCATGGAACGTGACTAAGGTCTTCCCATTTCACATTTCATGATCACTGTTTATCTAAAAATAGTCATCATCACATATTCTTATTTAGTCTCCAAATTATCAGCGATGATTGGGATCAAACCTTTATATGTATACACATTCTTAGGGTTCCCTTTCTGAATCTATGCTATATCATTTCTTTTAGCATATGTCTTCTACATTTGTACAATGTCCTTATTGGGTAGAAAATATTTCTATATATGATCACTATATAACTCCTTGATAAAGTCAAGTATCCATTCCTAAGTTTACAAATATTCCTCAAAACAAAGAGATAAATGTTTAAATCTTAATATTTTGTCTTAATAAATCCCAACATTTCTTGAACTGATTCCTCATAACCTCGAGCAAGAATGTCTAGGGTCACATCTAAATCTAAAGTATATCACTATCACATCGTCAGGGTTTCCCCAACCAAACTGTCATTTTATTCTCTAGGTTAAGGAATCTATACAAACTCGTGAATATACACACATTTTTCATGGAATCTCCTGAACAAATTGGTGAGTCTATGTATCTAGATATGGTAGATTTTATAGCATTCCTTCCCTACCCCTACTAGTACATGTATGCCATAAAACAAGCATTTGAAGAGGGGAAACCACATATTAATATCTTAGGGTTCAAACCATTCCCTTTGTAACTCCCTAAATTGAATCTGACCCATACCATAAAATAAGAATGAATGAGGGTTTCATCTAATCTACATATAAAGTCAAAACTCGATATCAAATATAAAATAGAAATCTAAACCTAATGTTACTTCTCCATCTTGACTCTTGACATTTTATATGTGACAAATCTAAAATAAAATAAAACCTTGAGAAGTATTTATTTCACTCATTCTACAAAAAGAGTTTGTAAGCTCTGAAAAGAAGTTAACTTTGTTAGGTATTACTTACTAGAAAATATTTTTTCTCAATAAAAAATGAAGCATTTCATGAAATTAATATTAAGTTTAGACCTAAAATCTATTAATCAAGGAAAAATAAAATGGCATACATATAGAACGAATATGAGTCATGTATAATAGTTGATGGGTAATACCAAACCACCTCTAAGTCAAATCTTTTGACTCATTTATCATTTCACAATCCTCAATTCTCGCTCTTTAGAGATTTCACCTACTCATTCGATTCCTAATTCTTTTTCTCATAAGATTAAATTTTAATATTGGGTCTAACAACCTATAAGTTCTAACATAAAATATCCACAAAATGTGTTGAAATTTCATAAGAAATTCATTTAGGGAAAGCGTATCATGAGGATAATTTTGTATTCTCATTTTCCAAAGAATCTGCTTCGAATTCTATGATTGGTCTTCTAATAGTCTTAAGATTCAGCTAAGAGATTAGTGTTTTAAGAAAACTTGTTTCCTCGTTAGAAGCCAACTTTATTAGTGCTCAGATACTCCTTTTGTAACAACTCCCAATAGAAACCCACAAAATCTTGGAGTGGAGAGATCAATCTTGAAGATTGTCTCAATGGAGTAAACATATATTAGACATTTGTAATATTATTGATTACATCTCCACATGTTAGGATAATAGAAGCAATTCACTTGGATTTTCATATTTAATAACCTACTACATAACAATAGAATACTAAATACATGATACATTCAAACATAGGAGTGGAGAGATCATAAGGTTGGAGAAGTGCATCCCAACAGATGTCAGTCTCCAATTATAGTTGAAGGGCTTCATCTTTCCTCGCCCCTTCAAATGAAACACAAAATTTCCATGATCTAAGAATTTATATATATAAATGTCAATCAAGGGGAAGGATGACAAAGATGGTTACGATTGAGGCCCCCAATGAAGGGACACATGTTTGAACCCCTAGAAAGGCAGTCTTGATTTACCTCTCATCATCTAACCATCGTGTATTTGAAAGTTACCAAGGGGAAACCCCGTACTGCTAGTCCCATATATATACATGTTTTTCAAATATTCTTAGGGATTTCCCCTCATGAACATAAAAATATAAATAACAAAACTTTATGTTTCAAAGACTATTTTGAAATATAATTTTTTTTATAATATATACTTAGTAAGTCAACTAGAATAATAATGAAAAAGTTTCACAATTCATTTGAATGCAGTACATAACTCACTCAACAAAACTAAACGTTGACAAAAAAATCCTTCTGATTATTCTTACTTGTAAAAATTACTGTATGGACAACAAACAATCATCTTAAAACAAAATATTTCTTTGAAGTAAATAGACATTCATGAGGGTTATTTTTTCACTAGATGGATTTAAGGTTTTATGTTTCGCCCCTTCAAATGAAACACAAAATTTCCATGATCTAGGAATTTATATATATAAATGTCTATTAAGGGGAAGGATGACAAAGATGGTTACGATTGAGGCCCCCAATGAAGGGACACATGTTTGAACCCCTAGAAAGGCAGTCATGATTTACCTCTCATCATCTAACCATCGTGTATTTCAGAGTTAGCAAGCGGAAACCCCGTACTTCTAGTCCCGTATATATACATGTTTTTTAAATGTTCTTAGGGATTTCCCCTCATGAACATAAAAATATAAATATAAAAACTTTATGTTTCAAAAACTATTTTGAAATATAAAAAAAATTATAATATATACATAGTAAGTCAACTAGAATAATAATGAAAAAGTTTCACAATTCATTTGAATGAAGTGCATAACTCTCTCAACAAAACTAATCGTTGACAAAAAAATCCTTCTGGTTATTCTTACTTGTAAAAATTACTGTATGGGAAACAAACACCATCTTAAAACGAAATATTTCTTTGAAGTAAACAAACATTAATGAGGGTTATTTTTTCACTAGATGGATTTAAGGTTTTATGTTTTCATTACTTATGCTATGATGTGATTTAGTTTGACATATAGTTTGCACTTACTAAAGTATAATTCATAGCATCATAAGCATAAACTTTCATAGATTTCTTTATGTTCAAAATGTTACTTATGTATGAATAACTATCATATGTTAAAGTTGCTACTAGAGACATGATTATTAAAGAATCTTATAAAATATCATATGATTATACCACTAATAAACACAATAACTCATATTTTGCTAATTTGCATATTTATGTATTAAATATTTAAATTCTTAGATTATACATGTGCATTTAGAAAGTTACATACTAAATATCATAATCTAATGCCAGAAAATGTAATTGTTGAATACTATAAAAAATATTAGGATATACATATCAACAAAATTTTATAAGATATAAACTCATTGATTGGGGAAAAGAACAAAATTCCCATGGAAATTATTCATAAAGTTGTGAAAATCAAAAGCATCAAATGAAAAATATAGATAGGTTATAAAATAATAAATTTATTGGAATTTCCATAGATATTTCTGGCGTAGTAGAAATTCAAGAAACTTTGGATCACGTCGTAGCTTACATTATAATTAGTAAAAGTAAATATCATAGGTTTATTAAAATTAGCATCGAGCACTTAAAATCGGTATATTATGCAATCAGGCTATATATGAAATTTATAAGTTATGAGATTTCAAATAATTACATTTGAGGATATTAATAATTATGCAGTCTTAATTTGAAAACTTTTGTGTTCTAGATCAGGTTGTCTGTCCAAGCTAGGCACAACCACATCAAGTACACATGCTTCCATGATAGGTAGAAAAATTATGAATCCTATGGTTATCTCATCATATATCAAACATTTGTGATGAATATATTTTTATCTGTATATCATCTATGCTTTCCTTGTAGTCTAATCTCTGTGGCAAGAGGGGTTGAAATTCATAACCCCAAACTAGGTCTTCTTTGCACAATTTTTCTCCTCTTTTTTTACTCACATTCTTCATCGTTTTTCTCTATTTTACATGTCTCCTTTCTGTAGGGGGATTTATTAGCCCTTACCATGTCAGAGGAACTGGATATACATAATTGCGTATGTCCATTATACTCCTCCCTTGTGGCTAATATAGCAAGTCCCAGTTCCATTGGGAGGAACAATTAGTTGCATTATCCTCGATCATTCTAATTTTTTATCCCAAAAATAAGGAGATGTATATACATCTTAATACGCATCTGCGTTAAAAAAATCTACTCTATCCAAGAACCATATCTCAAGATATGCCTCAATGATGAGTGACTCTTCCTAGTTATCCTCTAAGATTTGAGATAATCCTACCATGTCCTAAATTTTCTTTGGTAGTTATATAGACCAAATATCCTCAAAATTAAACATCAACCTTATAAAGCATGAAAAACCTAGGATACACATATTTTTTATACATATACATATTTTAGCCCATCAAAAGGTAAAGTATCATCATAACCCCAAGTACTTATATGCTATATCCTTTTGTAATTCTATTGCGTAAATTGTGAATTAATTCTATAAAAATCAGTGCATATCTTAATAAATATAGTGACTCTTCCTAGTTATCCTCTAACTTTTGAGATGATCCTACCATGTCATACATTTTTGTTTTGGTAGTTATATAGCTCCAAATATCCTAAAGATGAATTCTCAACCTTATAAAGCACGAAAAAAACTTGAATCCATCATACCTTTTACTTATTAAATAATTTAGACCAGAAAAAGGTAAAATGTTATCATAACCCCAAATACTTATATGTTTTTATCATTTTGTAATCCTATTACGTAAAATTCATGATATACTCGATAAAATTCAACGTGTATCATAATAAAACCTAGTTTTCACATGAATTAAGAAAATTTTCATTCTTAACCGTAGAATGTTCATGAATGGAAAACATGGTGTATAAAGGTGAAACTTGTATTAAAAAAGTCAGAACATCACAACTGCTAGGTAGGCTTGGGGTTGATTGAACTACATGACTAGATAGGTTCTTATTAAAGAGTTAGAATCATACATGATAGCTTAAAAAGTAGTTGATATTTAGTAGTCTTACCTTAGACTAAAAATTAGTATGTTAGATCATCTCAAATTGTGAATTAGTATAAATATATACTTGTATCAATTGAGGATACTTGATTCATATAATTCATACAAACAAGTTAACGGGATATGCGCACATCACACCATATCCATTTTCTCAATCAATACTGATTGTTATGGAAATTAATTTTTCATACTTTTGAGATTAACACAATCATGGTACTTATTAGTATGGTTATCATCTAAAATAAGAATGTGTCTTTTTGTAATAAGCATATGTAAATGAATTTTTTATGTTTGTTGTGACCTCGGTAAGAAAAAAAGAAACATGAAATAAAAAATATCTTGCTAAAATGCATCAAATCGAACATAAAGCAATGATGCAAGTGCTCAATGAATTTTGGAGTTAAACTTTTATCTATTGTGTTAAATCCTACATTGATGAATAATGATAAGGACACTCAGGTGTCACTGCATAACTTTCATAAAAGTAGTAGACGAGTTTATCAGTCATAAAAATCATGCATATGCCTTGTGTATACATACAATATATCATATTTAGATAAATTCATATAAAAATAAAGACTTATGTGACTTAACAATAACTTAGAAGCACATACATATACATATGTCTTTTGTAAATGCAATCCACATTATAGACTAGTATACCATGTTCACTGACTAGAATCTCCATCTCGAAAACATTTGCATTATAGGCACAATGGTTCTAACTCCTTATGGAGCTTTTTCTCTAGATTCTAGGTTGCCATCTTATGTGCACATGAATGCTTCATTTTTCCATTCAATTGACTTGATAAGGGTGATATTTTAAATGACCAATCACTAATTTATTTTTGGCAACACGGTGTAGTCTATTACTTGCATTAAACCATAAATACGATCAGAAACATTGACATCATCTTTCATGAAAATAACTTGTTGATTTAACAAATTCAAATACCAAACTAATGTCATTAATGAATTACTAGAACAAACATATATAGAACTATACAAAAGTTTCATTAAATTACATTAAGTAGTCATCATCTTCCTGAAAATAGAGATTACCTACAAATATATTCATAATATTGAATTTTGTTCCTTGAATCCCCCCATACTCATTTGGCACTGTAACTTATTGTGTAGTATCTCATTTTAAACAATAAGATAACAATATTCTAAGATAAGTAGATAACTTTTTTATTTATATACATAGAATAAGCACTATGGTTTCAAAATCATTTTAGTTAAATGTTAAAATAATAATCTAGACATACTTAAATCCATTCATTTCCAACACAGTGGTCACAACTGGTCAAGTGGGTGTATTTGTAAGAGCAAGTCTCTAGTGCAAAACTCAACAATCAAGATAAATAGATGTTATAGAACTATTTATTACTCAAATACACTTCTACATGACTAGAGAGTCAATGGTGGAAGGACCCAAGTATTTTTCCCTGACATATAATATCAAAGCGTGAATGCATAAGCATAAAAGCTTAGCCTACAATAAATAGATAACGAGATGAAGCACCAACATATTCTCAACATTCAACAATATTATTAAACAACATTTTTTTATTACATAGTTCTAATTTCAATCTAAGAGCACATTTATACAAGTTTGAATATGTACACTAGCTAGAATCTTACAATAAGTACATCTGAACATTTGCTCGCCAACCATCAACTCCCAAGATATCTCTGAACCTAAAATATATGTGAAACAAGTGGATCAACACAGACGGTGTTGAGTACATGGCATAAAGATACATATATATAAGATTTTCATAATGCAAAAGAATTGTAGAAGTAAACAGCCAAGAAAAATGAGTTAAGTACTTAGCGAAATGAGAGTGCATGTTTTATGTGATTTTACTCAAATTGTACAAACACTATATGTATTGTAAGGCCTTTAACCAGCTTCCCATGGGAAGGGCCCTTGAGGGTTATTAAAGCTCAACACCATTAGCTAACCATATTTTATTGATGTGGTCTGCCCTAACTTGACAACTAAAGTAGGCACCTGACCTTGTGTCCTTACCCAAAGAATACAAGAAGGTGCTCAAGTTTGTACAATGGAGTTCTATATTATGTGATCAAGTTATAAATTAATGAGACAAATCATGGAGTAAAATATTACGATGTTACATGGCCATGTGTCCAAGTAAACAAGCATATACACATATCATGTTGTAAACAAGAAAAAATTGACATATATTTATTAAATCCTACACTTGATTCATGTATTCATTAATTTGCTTATATAATCATAATCATTTGAACACAAAACACACTTGATTTGAGCATGATTATATGCGTGCATTATATTTTCATCATTAACCACAACTAGCTCCATAATAGGGTTTTAGCCAAGTTAGGTTTCAAGTATATTACTAGTACATTTTATGGTTTTTCATTGAATTAGGGTCCATCTGAAGGTGTATCCAAGTTTCAAGTCATTCTGATGTTCCATCCATTTTGTATGAGTACTATGACACGAGTTTACCGTGCGTAAAATGCAAGTGCATGCGTCAGAGTAATATAGGCCTTTGTGAGGCCCGAGTCGAACTCAGGGAAACATAATTATTGGTAGACTACTACTAACTACTTGCAATCAACTACACCGATTAAAATGATTTGAGAGTTGTTTGAAAAAGAAAAGAAAAATAAAAGAGAACATAACAATCGATTAAATGTTTGGTTTAATCAATTCAAATGGGAATCTTTAGGATTGTAGTTTCACCACAGGTTCTCATTGTATTCATTCCTACACAGTTAACCTAATCCGTCTCTCATTCCGGGTAGTGGCCTATATTCAAAATTCCTCACTTTTGTGATACAATTTACTACCTAAATCTAGGTCGGTTCCACGGTAGTAGTAACCTATACCCTAAACTAGGTGCATGAGGTCCATACTCCGGGTTTCCACCATTAACTGTACATCGCCTTGTTCAAAGGATTTATTAGTTAATGTGAATTTCGTCTCTTTTCAACCGTTAACTCTTCTTTCAAAGTAATTAAAGGCATTAGATTATCATTAGGGTGATCAATCATAATGATATAATGGAGAAAATGAAATCATACCACGGATTTAAGAGACAAATTATGAAATACTATGGTAAAAATGTCATACAACAATCACCCGGGCTACTCCCGGTCCTAAAGATAAAGGGGATTAGCCCCGCATGTTCATCTCAATGAAAGACATGGCAAGAGAAAGGGAAAACATGGGGAAAACGTGGATAGAAGTGATGTAAACCCCTGAACGGAGGAGATACATGCATTCCTCGGTGTAGAATGAGCAATCTACGACCTTCTGGCGGTGGAAAACGTCTTCTGTGGCTCTCGGAATGGTCGGGGCATGGCTCTGGGCTCCGTTCTTCTCTCCTCTCCTCCTTGAGACTTGTGCAATGACTAATGACGTGATACCCTTCTTAGGGCCTCCGTAATTAGGTATATGCACCACTTTAGATCGCCAAAAGATTACCACCATCCGATTAGCGACGATCTGTAACAAAACCTGATCTGACGGCGTCGATACCATCAACGCGGGTCGATGGTATCGACCCGTCTTCCTTTTTCTGATGTTCCACACTGATGCGGTATCGACGCGGGTCGATAGTATCAACCCGTCTTCCTTTTTCTGATGTTCCACACTAATGCAGACTCGATACCATCGACTTTAGTGTCGATGGTATCGGAACCTTTAGGCGTCACTTTTATCACCAATCCGATGCTGAAGCTGGGTGAGCTCGATAGTATCGACTTGGTGTCAATAGTATCAACCAATTGACTGCTAGCTCGCTGTAGGTATCTCGCTACCATCAACTTCCGTAAGGAACCAAGATGAGTCGATACCATCGACTTCAGTGTCGATGGTATCGACTCATCTTGGTTCCTTACGGATGTCTCACTGTGTCTGAGTCAATACTATCGATAGCTGTCGATGGTATCGACAACTGCATATATTCGTTTTTCCTGAAAATTCAAGATAAATCCGAATCAACCTTGCTAAAACACATCCATATGATCATTTATAACCAAAAAGATGAAATATAGTAGATTTGATGCAAAATGAGATTATAGACTAAAGCGAGTGAATCATGTAATACTAACCACAAAAGTGACTAAATAACACATAAAGCGCATGTAAAATTAGTCTATAAAAGTGACTCAAAATCCTCGCATCATACTACAAGGTTTATGTCACTTACACACATTTTAGGGTCAAAAGACTCGTAATAGGGAAAAAGGTTAAGGCTCATCAAGGTCATGATATTTAGACAAGGAATAGGGTATAGAAAATCATATTCAAAGATTAGGTGGATATCCCAGAGGACTAGGCATCATTGTCCAAACATCATATCAACACATCAACATACATGCAAACATCATTATAGTTCATATGTCATTATGGTTCAAAATGTGGCTTATGTGGGACACCACATACAAGTGACCATACAGGAAGATATTTCCTAATTTGGGAGGATAAGACACAAGCTTGCAACCTATGAGAAGATTAGGGAACAAGCAAGAAAAGTAGACCACATAAGTCATATTATGCCCTAAAGGGGGGTTGAGCCACATGTAACAACATAACAAAAACAAGGACAATCATGACCATTAGCATCTTGTAATCACACAAGGTTAATATCAAGAGTAGAAGGGAGTTTGGTTCACAAATTAGGTAAAACCCATATTAGATTATAAAGAAACCATGCATCACCACAAAAGAGGTCACATTCATGCTTTATGTTCCATATGGAGCAAGACGAGAGGAAACATGGGGTGATATTGTGTCATGGATGACCTAAAGCTATTCATTTTTGAGCTTTGGGTGAGACATGATATCATATAGATGAATGTAACAACATCGATCAAGATTACACATTAAGGTCCAAAACCAAGTCACATTAAAAGTAAAAGTTAATCAAAGAGAAATGATGGTGATTAGGGCTTGAGTTAAGTTTAAAACCACACAAAGTATATTGATTTCATGATTAGGAGGGTGTATGGTCATTAAAGGTCCAAAATTTATCATAAATAAAGCGTTAAAATGTACTCAACAGATTAATGCTATCATCTTTAAAAAATAAGGGGTACAAACTTTAAAATTAGAGTGTAAGACCTAGTCCAAGTTGTATATCTTTTTAAAATGATCAAAATGGTATGCTATTTCATTATATTTGGCCATAGGTTTAGGGATTTATGATTTATTGAAGGAATACGTTAAGAACTATAGAAGAAGGAGGAGGGGATGCTAGCTACATGAATTTCTATGGAGCTCGGGGCCGTTGACGACATGTCCACCATGGACTACTCTTGATCACACTATTCAGGTGGAGGGATTCACTAGCTGAGGGAAGGAAAGGGGTGGACAATGTGGTCTACATTGGACCACTAGGGTGGACTAGTCCATGGATCCAGTGGTTGGAAGCCACCCCACCTAGAACGAGTGTCAGCACACCTACATCTATAGGTTGGTCTTCCTCGTGGTGGTGCCAAGGCAGTTGGGCTCACTAATGCACCTTCCTAGAGTCATTATGGGGTCAAGACGACCTCCCTATGGTGCCAGTCATGATGGATCTAGCCCTATGGTTCCACCACATCCCTTGGTTGGGGGTCGAGGGGTTTGGGGCGATGACACCCAAGCTCTCAACCATGGCAGCATCTATGGCTAGAGAAGGAAGAAGAAAGAATGAGGAAGGGATAGTTGGATGCACAAATGATGTGTGTTTACTAGACGTATATAACACAAGTGCATGTATCATGTAATATAGGCCTATGAGGCCCCAATGTTGAACTCAGGGAAACATATCTAGAGACTACTACTAAATATGACTTGATGAGATAGACCTATTGAAAAAGTTCATTGATTGATTAATTAACTAATTGCAAGAATTAAAACTAAATAAATGAATTTTTCATCACAAATGGAATGGATTCCTTAGAAGTATGGTTTTACCATGGTTCACACAGCAACTAACATCATTTATTAACATTTATTTCTCCTAGCCCTAGACCAAGGTACCTGTAGCAAGAATTACCTACTCTCGCAATGTAATTCACTACCCAATCTAATATAAACCCCACTCTCGTAGAGATTTAACTATTGGTTAGGTGCTATAACAAATCCTCTAGCTATTTCCTTCACAATCGTAAGTCCTCTCTTGAGGCATGATATAAAATGTGTGATACTATGACTTTTCTAATCATAAATCCCTCTCTTGAAGAAATTAAGGATCTGGAAAATTATTTATGTTGATCAGGAATGGTTAATTCAGTATGCAATCATAGTATTATATCCATAAATTAGGAAGAAGTATAGATATCAAATCATAATGTCAAATATAGTGCATAACCAAGCTACTCATGGGTCCTAAGGAATTAGGGGATTACCCGTGCTTTATTTCAGTTGTCATACACATAGAGGGAAGAGGAGAAGATGAGAAAAACATCAAAGAATTAATGAAAACCCCTAGAGAAGATGATCCAAATGACTCCCTACAACGAATGTGGTGATTTTCTATCCTCTGGATGCAAATCCATCCACTAGAGGTGTTGGAATTGTCTGGAATGTAGCTTTCTCCTCTCCTTTCTCTTCTCCCCGCTCTCCTATGTCGTGCACTAAACTCTAGAGTGATAATTAGGTTTGGACGAAATCCTCCCTAGTCATAAGAGAGACTTAGGGCATCATCAAGTTATGGTCATCAGATTAATCACAATATTTAATCTCATCTGATCACGACAAGTAAGTGTTGGTACCACCGAGTCCTCTGATAGGTCACGAATCCATGTAAGTGTTGGTACTACCGATGAAGGCATCGATAGCACCAAGTTGCTTCCTGACTTTCAAGACGATTTCTTCATGTAAGGGTATGTATGGTGGCACTAAGCTTCTTTGAGTGCGTTATTGTCCGTTGAGTTGGTAGTACCAATCATATGGTCAGTACCATCGAGCGTATTTGGTTCATGCTTGATCTTTTCCTTCCAATGTCAGCACCACCAACAAATTAGTCAATGGCACCGATCTGAATCCAAACTTCTCGAATCGCCTGAAATTTAGAAATAAAGAACATAAGTCCAATTCATTATGATAAATCAATATAAAATAGTGAAAATAGACAATACTTGATGCATATATGTGTTACATGCTAATGATGATAAACCATGAACAAGTAGTATCAAAATGAGCAAATTTTCATTAAATATATAACCAAATATCCTGTGAAAAGTAGATAATATTCAGTGCATCAAAATCCCCTACGCTTAAATGTTGCTCACTCATAAGCAACACTACCCTCAGATCTATTTGAGATGAGTCAACAAAAGGACAAATAATATGAAATTCAATTCTTCAATACCCCCAAATTGGCCCTCACAAACCACTGAACAAATAACTACTCTTGAGTGATAAAAAATGTTCATTAAAGATGCCCCCCTTAGATCAATGAAATACTATTAATAGAGCAATTAATATTATAGTCAATGAGGCATTCACTTGGTGCATCATGTGATTCCCTATCTACATTGGTCTTTTCTACCTACCAAACTAATTGGAAGCAGTTCCCCTTACAAGAGTGAATGAGGGGATCAATCATATATGTAGCCTACCGTAAAGAGGAATGAGTGGAATGAAATAGGTGGCTTATGAAGATCACAAGTAACATTTGAATCATTAATGCAAAAATAAAACATGATGAACCTATAAAATGAAGGAAGTTAGAAATACATGAATGGTAATGCCTACTATTTTGGTGAAATGATGCATGCACTAAAAGTTTCATCTGATTGATGAGAATGAAATAAAAGAATAAATCATGTAACTATTTTCATCTCCTTTTGAAGAAAAATTCAGAAATGAGCTCAAGGCATCCTCTTCTACCCTTTATTTAACATTCTCTATTTCTTTTCTTTTTTCTTCGCCCTATTATTCTAGCATGATTAAAGAGCATGATTGGGCTTCAATACTCAACTTCATTAAACCTTTTTATTTATTTAAAGGGGTATGGATGTGTATCCTTTCACTTTATTTTTAGAGGAAAACGGAATCACTACATGATGAAATAATGATGTATAAAATATGGAACCTACATGAATTTTATTATGCACTAATTGCCAATTCACATCTTGTTTTTCATTTTATAACAAGTGCAATAAAAGAAAACTAACTATCATGTCACCTATTATGCTATGCAATGCAATCAAGAGGAAACAATTTAGGTTACTTGATCATCTTAAAGTGGTGGATGAAACATAATGCAAAGCAGGTGGAATCACATGATCAAGAAACAATGCCTTTCTTAAACTATCATATATCCCTCTCCCATCAAACTGTAGAGTTTATTTCTACAAATTTCATTTAAGGTCTCATTACCTGTTTGGTTAATTTAGGCTCAAACCCCATTGTAGTCCTCAATTCATGGTTAAGTTAAGACTTGTTCATTCATATTAGATGTCCTCAAGCTGACTAACCCATACACTTCCTCTAGGGGGTGTTGCCTTTAGCATTTGCAATTAAGCTTTCAAAGATATGACAATTTTAGATTTTTTTTAAATATTTCAAATTTTGTTACAAGAGTACAAAAGCACACTCTATGATTAAGACAAAAATCATGATAATTATGATCCATGATTACACTAGATAGTTGTGGATCCTACAAATTCAAAATAATGCAAAAGCTAAAACAACTAAAGAAAAACAAAAAGATAAGGTTGTTCCAGCACTCCCCTAATCTTGAACTCGAGTGTGACCTCATAGTAAAAATCCAATCAAAGATGTGGAACAGTGGTACCTAATCAAAATGGTGGTGGATGCATGTTTGGATCAGGTGGGTAGAAGGTGCCGGTGAAACTAGTTGGCTGAGTTGGCATATCTGGCGGTTGTTAGTAGTTGGAGAATTGCCCTTGGCTCCTATAATGATCATAGATTAACTGTTGGTAATGCTCAATCTACTGTAGGTGAGTGTGCATATTCTCCTAGTTGGCCAAGAAAATGCGTCATTGTCATAAATAGCCTGTTGCTGCTGAAGAAGCCATCCTTGAACGTTGCGGATCTCCATCAAGATGGTCAATTGTTGTTTCTGCCCATGTTGAATTGATTGGAACATTCCATACATACATGCCATAGAAAAAAAAACATCTTGTTGAGTACGTGGTGGAGTATTGGAGCTTGATGCTCCATATCTTTGTGAAGACCAATAAATGACCCCCCCGATGGGTGAATGACATGGTATCCCCCTCCTCTTTAGCTTCCCCAAAGCGTTCTGGCTTTGGGCCATCTTGCTCCTCTGGCACCACTTCTGCATCCTCCGTAGGCCACCTCAAGAAGTTCACCCTCATAGATGGAAGATGGTGTTAGGGATAGCCCTTCCCCTAAGTTGATCGCCCACTTTATAGTAGGCAATTACCTTGCTCTCTTGCTTGCTGATAAGATGAGAACTCTTGAAGTGTTTGAAATCTAGCTTGGAGGAGGTCCTCAAAGCATTGGAGGTGGAGAGGTTGAGGTTGAGGTACAACGTCACTGGTGTAATGAGCCCTTCAAAATGAATTGGAGGCTTTCTCTACACCTGATGCTTGACCGCCAACATATATTGCAATAATAAGGATCCAAGATCGACCTTCTCTTGCCCTTGGGACAAGAATGCCCAAAGGACAAAGAGATTGGCTTGTTGCACCTTCCCTTTCCCTTGTGTAGACTTGACAAAGATGGTGTTGGTGAGATAACGATGAAATTTTAGATGAACAAATGCTCTATATCTATGAAAGACGATTGATTCCATTTGATGGTGAATCCTTACGACAAGCCCATCATGAGCCACCATGCCCAAGTGAAGTCGAAGTCTCCTGGTGTGAAGCACACATCCCCTACTGGTTGCCTATAAATTACATTAAACTCCGCTAGTGTGAAATGGTGGATGGTGTTGTAGAGGCGTAAGTGCCCCATTCTTCCTCCCAACCTTCCCCATGCTCAGGGATGCAACATACCCTCTGAGAATGCCAAGAACTCATAGACGATCTCCTGGTAGGTGGGCCAATCACCAAAGAAGGGGTGATCGCCCACCATGCCTTGGGCAACACAGACTTAGTAAAGACTCTCAATGAAGTCTGCATCATTGAGGAAGGCCCGGTCACCATACCGTGTGGGTATGGTTTCTCTCTTCATTAAGCTAGATAACACCTTCCTTTGATCTTCATTGACATGAGCCATGCATGTCGTCTTGGGCATCATCTGATTGGCTCCTCCAATTGATGAAGATGACCTCCTAGTAGCCATTGATTCAAGGAGAGAAATATGTTTAATAAGAGAGATTGGGGAAGACTCTGGATGTTGTGGAGTGATGGTGCCTCTATATATGCAAAAGAGATGGTGTGGGTGTGTTTGAATTGCCTCCCACAACTCTCCTTTTCTAGATGCTAATTCTCCTTACGCGTCATGTTCGTACAACTAACAGGAAGTGTTAGTGGCCTTGACTCATCCCCTGATCCATGTGTATGTCAGTATCTGCCATTGAAAATGACAACTTAAGGGTGTCTATGTATCCATCCACAGATAGACCCATGATCGGTGGTATAGATGTCATGTCGGTAGTACTGACAGATTGAATGCATCGTTAGATCAGTACCACCAACCGTTGGATATACATGATGTGGCTCATCAATTTTGATATCCATGAATTTTGTGTTTTTTCGTGTCGGTACCACAGATGTCTTTGTCAGTGGTACTGAGCTGCATCTCGATCGCCACTGTTGAAGATGTCAGTGCTACTGACTTTATGGGGTGGTGGTACCGAGATTTTCAAATTCTCAGTGCTCTCGAGTGCGCCTCAATATTGTGAACCTCGTGTTCCTTTAGGCTTTGGTGCTACTAAAAAAAATGTCGGTAGTACCAAGCACTATACAATGATCGTGGTTTGTTTCTGCAAGGATTCAGTGCCACCAATTTGGGCATCAGTGGTACTGAGATGTTGGCTCTCATCCTTGTGATTTTTTTAGGTGCCGACTCGATGCCACCGACTGGTGTGTCGGTGGTACCAACTTGCTCACAAATTTTACAAGTTGATTTTCACAACACCCTCAGTGCCACTGACTAGGACGTCAGTGGTATGACTTGTCTACTGCCTGCACACCAAACAACGATGACCACGATACCTTTTTTAAATCTAAAATTTTCTACTAAATTGAATGAGAATTTTTTGAAAATGAAAACTCCTAAAAATCATGTAAAAGATAGGAACAAAAATAAAGTTGGGTTTCCTCCCAACAAGCACTCTTGGTTTATGTCATAGACTCAACGATAAAGTCTTGTAGAATATCATTGAAGCTCAAGGATCTTCAACTCTTCTTCTTCATGGATTAAATCTCCTCCATAGTAATGTTTTAGACTCTTCCCATTTATGAAAAATGACTCAGCCCTGTCACCAATCTCCATTGCTCCATGAGGGAAAGCCTTAACCACCACATAAGGGCCACTCCATCTAGATCTTAATTTTCCAAGATGCAATTTCATCCTAGAATTGAGAAAAAGCACCCTTTGTCCTATAGTAAACACTCTATGAAGTATATGGCGGTCATGCACTCTCTTGGTCTTGTCCTTATATATCCTGAGCTCATCCAATTCATTGAGCTCTAACATGCGCTTTTTCCCTGCACTGTCAAGATTATAATTCAACTTTCTCAAAGCCCGTTTAGCTTCGTATTCCAACTCTACAGGAAAATGACATGCTCTCCATAAACCAACCTAAATGTGGTTGTTCCTATAGGTGTTTTATCGGTTGTTCTGTAAGCCCATAGAGCATCATTCAGTTGAAAGCACCAATTAATCCTACTTGTTGAGACTATTTTTTCTAAAATCTTTTTGATATCTCTACTAGACACCTCAACTTGATATTGTGTATGTGGATCGTATGGGGTTAGTACCCTATGACTCACTCCATATTTACTCAAAAAAGCTCTGAACTTCCTAACGAGTGAGATCCCCCATCACTTATTATCACTCTTGGTACCCGAATCTGTAGAAAATGTAATCTTTCACAAACTGCAAACCACTTGTACATCATTGGTGCAGGTTGGAATTTATTCCACCCACTTATACACTTAGTCAACTGCAAGAAGAATATACATATTAGAATTACAAGGCACGAAGGGTCCCATAAAACCAATCCCCCATAAATAAAAAATCTCTACTTCCTAAAAAAGGTTCAGGGGCATCTCGTGTCTCCTAGATATATTCCCAGCTAGCTGACATGCATTACTATTTAGCACAAAATTATAGGCATCCTTAAATAGTGATGGCCAATAAAAACCACTTTCTAAAACCTTGACCGCTTTCCTTGAGATAGCATGGTGTCCCTCAGTAGATAGGGAATGACAATTTGTCAATATGTTCTCAAACTCACATTCTGGCACACACTTCCTTAAATTTATGTCCCTACATTGTTTGAGTAAAATAGGGTCATCCCACACATAAAATCTCAAAGAGTAGAAAATCTTCATATCCTGATATCCCCAATCTTCTGGTATCTAACTATATGCCAAATAGTTTACAATATTTACAAGCCCCAAATCTTTGTTTTGCATGGGAACAATAGTTCATCAGGAACTCCTCAACAATAGGTATAGCTAAGTCATTCTCACCCACTCTCTCCAACCTAGAGAAATGATCGGTTACCAAATTTTCTATCATGACCTTATCCTTTATTTCTATATCAAATTCCTACAGTAGAAAAATCCACCTTATCAATATAGTGGCATCTTTCTTATGAAAAAGATATCTTAGCACTACATGGTCAATCCAAACCATCACCTTGGCCCCAATTGAATATTGTCAAAAAATTTCAAAAGAAAACACCACAGCCAAAAGCTCTTTTTGGGCATCATTTTGGGTTTTTGATGTGTAATAAATAACAGTTAGAATTTATATTTGTGTTGTCTTAAAACAACCCCTACCACATATTATGATGTTTCATGTATTAGCTCAAATGGTTTGCTCCAATCTAGAGCCTATACCACAAGTGCAAAGACCAATTTCTCCTTCAATACCTCAAAAGCCTTCAAACGTCTCTCACCAAAATTAAACTCAACATCTTTCTCTAAAAATTTGGAAAGTGGTTTGGCAATCTTCAAAAATTCCTTTATAAACATCAATAAAAGTTGGCATGTCCTATGAAACTCCTAACCCCCTTCACTGATGAAGGTGGAGGAAGGTTAGAGATTACTTCAATTTACTGTATCGACTTCTATTCCTTTATTGGACACATTGTGTCCAAAACTATCCCTTCACTTACCATCGTGTGGCATTTTTCCCAATTCAAAATGAGGTGAGTGTCCTCACACCTTTGTAAAACCTTATCTAGATTGGCAAGGTAGTCCTTAAAAGATTCACAACACTACAAAATCATCCATAAATACCTTAAGACAATGCTCTACCATATTCAAAAAAATAGCAAGCATACACCTCTAAAAAGTAGGTGATGCATTACAAAGTCCAAAAGGCATCCGACGATATACAAACATGCCATATGGGAAAGTGAAGGTAGACTTCTCTTGGTCCCACAGTTTGATGGAAATCTGATTATACCCAGAATACCCATCTAGAAAACAAAAGTGAGAGCGGCTAGCTAGCCACTCAAGAATTTGCTCAATAAAAGGAAAAGGAAAATGGTCTTTTAATATGGCTGCATTCAATTGAGAATAATAAATACACACACGCCAACCGGTCACTAGTCTAGTGGAGATTAACTCACTAGCTGAATTTGTTGTGGTTGTTATTCCCTCTTTCTTAAGAGCCTCTTGGGTTGGGCTAACCCAATTAGAATCAGATATAACATAAACTATACCTACCGATAGAAGCTTTACTACCTCTTTCTTTACTACCTCGGTCATGATTGGTTTGAGACACTGTTGAGATTGTACTATCAGTTTGGCTCCTTCTTCAATTATGATCTTATGCTGGGAAAAACTAGGAGATATCCCCTTGATGTCTGCAATGGACCACCCAAATGTTTCTCAGTGGTTCTTTAGCACTATAAGTAATTGCTGCTCCTCATTCATGCTCAATGAGGATGAAATGATGACAGGGAGTTTCTTGTCTATTTTCAAAAAAAATATACTTCAGATGTGGTAGGAGCAACTTCAACTCAAGCTCTGGGGGACACTCTAGCGATGAGATCAATAGTGGCAGAGATGGTCCCAAATCTTCATAATTCCTGGAGTATAAGCATGGCAATGAATTCATAAAAAGAATGCACTCTTTAAGAGAATGTTAGCTTGTCTAATCATCCACTGAGTTCATGATCCAAACCTCTAATGGTAGTTATGGATATGCTTGGGTGAGAGTGGAAGATGTTTCTTATTCAATTGTTATAGGCTATGCTTCCTCCTCTACATCATCATGATACTCTATCACATTTATCAAAGAAACCTCCTTATTATGATCCATGATATCTACTACCAAAGTGCCTTTTTGCACCTTTGTCATTACGTGAGCCATATCAAGAAATGGATTCACTAGAAATAAGGACACCTCAGTGTTCAATTGCTACAACATGTGACAATGTGCCTTGTCACCAACTGTTTGTTGACAGTCTGACATCTTTATTTCAAAGTAGTCATCCAAAATGCCCAATATCAGTCTTCCTCTACCCATTTCTAGTATCATGTCTGTTGTGGCTTGGAATGGCCTTCCTAAGAGTAGATCATTGTCATGATCATCCTGTACTTCCATGACTACAAAATCTGCTAGAAAAATGAATTTGTCAACCTTGACCAACACATCCTCATAGATACCAATCAACCTCCACACTAAATTGTCAGTTAATTGTATGGTCATGTTGGTTTCCCTGGATTTCTTTAGCCCCAATTTCTTGAATGTTGACAAGGGCATGAGATTTATACGTGCCCCAAAGTCACATAGAGAATCACCAAACTTAACCTTGTCGATGCAACATGGTATATTAAAGTAGGCCAGATCTTACCTCTTTTGTGGCAATCTTCTCTGTATAAGTGCACCAAATTCCTCCTTGAATACCACTACATATGAATCATCTACCCTCATCTTTTTATTGTTTACATCCTTTTCAAAATTTGCCATATGATGGAATATATTCTATAGCATCGACAAGAGGTATGTTGAGTGTTGACATGAATATTTCTAAGAGTGTATAGAAGCTTCTTAAACTACTAGTCAACCTTTTTTGCCTTCAAATTGTTGGGGAATCTTCCTATGGTGAGGTGGAACATATGAGTCCTTCCAGGGTTTGTTTGGATCTTCATGTTTCTTTGCTTGATCCTTCTCATGTGGTGTGGTTCCTGGATCAAGGGGATCACTAGCAGATACTGGTATCATGTCACCTTCATTGTCATTTTTGTCTGGGATTGTCTTTTGTTCATTCAATAATTTCTTGCCACTATTGAGTAACACTACCTTCACCTATTGGTTACTAGATGGAATATCAGTATTTGTGGGGAATCCCTACTATAATGGCTTCTTCAAAGAGGCTACTTCTTCTTCTATCTAATAAATCTAGTTTTCTATGCGGAAGATCTATGCCCCTTGATTCTACATGCCTCTCTATGTTTGTCCTATGATTGTCTTGTTCTGACTGACCAACTTTCCCTACATGTTATCTATGCAGTCTATCTTGTTGGGACCCTTTCCTGCTGATATTGTTGTTGTGCACTGCCTTGTTGTGGCTTGTCCTGTTGTGGTTGAGACGAGTCCTACTAAAATTTGTTGGGTTGCTTATATGAAAATTTATGATCCTTCCTCCATGAATATTCATTACCTCCCCTGTAGTACTGTTGTCACATATACATGCAATCTTCTTCCTCGCCCCCAGACGAGCTTCCTGATTTCTGATCTAATTTCTTGGCAAGGTTGTCCATCTTCTCGTTCAACGCCGTGATCACTTTAGACTCTCCAACATTTTTGAATGTTGTTGGAGTTTCTCTTTCCTCTCCCCATGACTAGTTTTTAGCCATGTTCTTCAGGATTTCATGACACCTGGATGCCTTGTTGTTGAGGAAAAATATTGCTCCCACACTATCAAGTATTTTTCTTCCACCCTTACGCAACCCATAGTATAATGTCATTTCTTGTCTGTATGGGTCAATCCCACAATGAGGGACCTTCCTAAACATATTTTGGAATCTCTCTCATGCCTCTGTATAAGAATCCTCTACACATTGCTTGAAATTATAAATCTGACTGAATAAATCATGTGTCTTCTGTAGAGGGAATTATCATTGGAAGAAAGTATCAATCATTTCTTCCTAGGTAGATATATATTTTTAGGTAGGCCTAAGAACCAAGCCTTTACCTTATCTACCAATGCGTATGAAAATAACTTCAAATAAATTGTTGTCATAGACACCCTATTAATCTTCATTATATCATAATCGTATCTTCACAATATTTCAATTTACTATTTGTCCTTTTCAATAATTGTACCTAAAACTCTGACAAATAAAACGTCAGTCAATATATTTCTATACCAGTATGTGGGGAATAATCACAATGTCATAAGTCATTTCTAACAACCTAATTATCTCAAATAAGTTATTAACAATCCAAAATTATGTTTTCAATGTGACATTCTCAACCGCTTTTGTCCTAACCCTGGATCACCCTCTCTTAGGGTTGTGTCCTTGCAAGGGACATAAAGCCACCTTCTCCATCCTGAGCTTGGTGCTTGGGGTCACCTCTCGAGGTGCCCAATGGTCTTCCCTCTAGGGCTTGACTGATTAGACCTTCCCTTCGGGGCTTGGTCATGCAACGTACATCAAGGTGGCATGTAGGTTCAAGAATACACATATTTACTTAATTGTGATATTCCTAGGGACTTTATAGGATTGCAGAATTAAACATCCAATAGTTTAGGTTGCATCCAATCGATAAAACATTCAGGAAATGGCGTGAAACTAAATTGATTATTCATAAATAACCACATACTTGTTCAGTCGGATCAACACGCTAGTAATAATTCAAGCAAGAAAGTATTCCATGCAAGCAAGCAATTCACACAAGCAAGGATCCTAAAACAACCATATATTCTATTCACTATTCAATTTATCAAGATCTATTCTTTTGAACTTGCTTCCTAGGATTTCCTACTTACTTTTAGGATTTCATTAGGATTCCTCTTCATTATTGACACTACAAACCCTAAAACAACAAAACTAATCATAAACCCTAACTAACTTGTTAATTCCTTCCTAATAGGCTTAGGATCAACTGATAATAACATCATTCCAAAGAATTTCAGATTATTCAAGTTAATCACCCTTTTTACCCTAGATTAGGGTTTCTATATGCATTATCATAGATTCATGGATTAAAACCTAAAACAAGCCAATTATTATCTATTATTAGATCCAAATCACACTTTATTTCTCAATAGGTTATTTATACTCGAATTAACCCATTAAAAATCTTAAATCTGATCTCTAGTCATCATTAGGGTTTTTAACCTAAGTTTAAAGCATATCATGATCAACTTATGGCACTTTTGGAATTAGAAACTTATTCATGTTTTAATATCATATTTATTGGCTTCCTTAAATTCTCCTGATAAATTTTCATATAAGACTTTCTATCATCGGAGTTACGGGTAATTAATTATGATTTTGTAAAGAAAATACCTTTTAGGGCCAACGGAGTGCTGCCACATTAGCAGAGCAGCTTTCTCTCCTTTTCCACGCGGGTGGGGGTCAGTGAATTATGGCTCGCCACATAGGTGGCTGGCTCCACGTGAGCAAGCCTCTCAGCCGGGTCCGCAAAGTCCTTCTTGCCCTCATGCCTTGCAGGTTTCGGCCTTGCACGCCAGGGGCAGATTGGTCATTTGGATATGTGTCATCTCCTTCCTCCTGCTCACCTCCCCCTCATTAGACAGAGCCCGTGACGAGTCAACACAGTGATTGACTCTGTGTTTTAATGCATTGGAGGCCAAAGCAAAGGCTCCACCACCACCGTCGACTCGAGTCGAACTCACCGGCAACCTCAGTTGTCCATCTAGCGGCGTGAAGCGAGAAAGCCCGCGGAGCCGCCATGGCCGATAGGGAGGGAGAACCTTCAGATGAAATCCATCGTTTCTCGATGCATTGGCATGTAGGGAGACTACAACGGACCCTGCAAAATCTTGTGGTCAATTCTATGCCCTCACATTAAGACCTCAGTCCCCGTTTATAGCCTAGACGTCCCGTCAGGTGGGGACATCCCCTCAGATTGGGGAAACATGGTGGCATGTCCGAAACCCACCCAAACTTAGGATCTATCAACTCAGAAAGGATAACCTAGATGCAATGGGAGAGTCCCCATAGATGCTCATGCATCAACCAGTGAGAAAAACGATCGTAAAACTCATTTCCCCTGTTCCTCCTTTCCTTGTTCCACTGTAATGACTGAAGGTACAACCACCGTTGGATCTTAGATCTAACGGCCCTCGTTCTGCATGCTCAAATAAAAGCCAGAATATATCCTCAATTAAACGTGACATTTAATACAAGTTGAAGATTGTCTCAACACTTTAGGATAATTCAAAAATCCATATCTCATAAACGTGCATCCTTTTGCAACCAAATTTTAAGGAATTATTTATTTTAGCTTTATCTACTCGTGTACCAAATTTGAGTCCCAAATTCCAAAGGAAAAGGTCTTTTGCTTCATATGCAAGCTGTCTCTTAATAAGACATATTTTAAACATATTTTCTCTCTCCTAATCTTTTATTTTCTTTATTTGGATTCATTTTTCCATTAGAAACCATTTGGATTCAAAATCTCATTCATAGTGATTCCATTATCCATATTTCCACATATTTCTTATATTTTCATCATTATCTCAACTTTCCTTCTTAATAATGCTTTATTTGATTTTATCTCTTTCTTCTCCTATTATCTTGCAACTTGGACTCCTTGGAACCCAAGAAATCCTAAAGATATGAAATCCCTCCTTGAAATATAATTCTTAGCCTTTCTACATTCTTCCACATCTTTCTTTTCTCATTATCTTAATTACTCCTTTATTAATTGATTCCTTTTCCTTTTTATTTCCTTTTTCTTATTATTGGGTCCAATAGCCAACAAGGCCCACGAAATCAAACACACAATGCTATTTATCAAAGGAATCTGTTCAAGGAACATAATTCACACAAAATACATAATCATACATTTATTGAGAAAATTGCATTTCTTACTAAAAGAACCCAAAAATTGGGGTTGTAACACCAACTGAGTGGTGTACTCGATATCCTACAACACGGTTCAATGCCTTTGAGGTGGAAAGAGATGCAGACTTCATACTCTGCAACATGGCCCACCGTATCAATGAGCATGTGGTCTGAGTCTGGCTACACCCAGTGCCCGCCTTCCAACATCCCGACTATGCCTATGTGAAGAAGCATGTCCTCCACAAGATCGTGATGGGGATCATGGATAGTAGGGTGGAATTGTTTTGGGTGCTACGACGAACATCATTAGCTCTGACCACTAAATCCCACTCATGGAATGGTTCCTCGACAAGCCATGGGACTACAGACTCATGCCATGGTGCCGACTTCCACGACTGGTGCAAGTTCATCCATCGGTAGGTGGGTTCCTAACCCAATGTGGCTAGAACTCAATGTTGGAGAGCGTGTTGGTTGGCATCCTTACACTGTGCTTCCTTCTTCTAACCAAATCAATTCATGAACTAAGCCGGGAGTGGCCACAAACCAAGATAGTCGTGAGAAAGATGAAACTGGGACAGTCTGCACATACCACAGGCCATAGTAGATCACTCCTTGTGCTTCCTTCTTCTCACCTACAAATTCATGAACTAAGCTGCACGAAAAAGTTGAAACTAAGACAGTCTTCACAGACCGTAGGCCGTAGTAGATCACTCCTTTATATATATCTATATATATATATATATATATATATATATATATATATATATATATATATAGGGCAACGATCCAGTGAGAAACATATCTGATAAGGGCATGAGAGGCATTTGAATAACTCTCCACATAGATCAATTTTTCATAATCCAACCATACATATTACAAGTATACCTTAATATCTACCTTCTTATAAAATTTTATCACCATCCAATTTGTAGATCATTCACAACAACCAAATATTTTTCGACGCTCTATATTGAATTTCAGGCTGATCGTTGGATGTAAAAAGTGTATATTATACATATAGACATGTAAACAATGTCTGATTGCAATGATTTTTTGTGACAAGGTAAATGAAATGATGCTTTTTCCATCTATATGGTTAGATTTTAAAAAATAATTACTAATTTGTAGTTATGCAAATGCCTCCCATGCTCTCACCGTAGGATGTTTCTCACTGGATCGCTACCCTATATATATATATATATATATATATATATATATAATACCCCCGTGGATAGCTATTTGCTCCCTATTTCGATTTTTTTGGAGTTTCTTACTTTTGATATGTAGAGGGTTATTTTACTTTGCAAATGATTAGTTTTCATGCATAAATAGTTATATTTGCAATAAAGACTCAAAAATACAATTATACATATGTTGTGCATTTTTTCCATATTTACTTTTTTAGTGGGATAGTTACTTTTTTTATCAACATAGTTACTTTTTTTATTCACATAGTTACGTTTTTGTTCACAAAGTTACTTTTTTGGCGAAATAGTTATTTTTTTCACTAACAGGTAGCGAATTCCAGGATACCCACATGAGTATTGAATGAATGTCCATATATATATGTATATATATATATATTATAATTGAGATCATATGTGGTACTTAATCATATATGTACATTCCTTTTAAGTATTCACATCGTATGCAATAAATAGATGAAAAAACCAAATCTGATCTTATCATTTAAATCTCAAAACATAGTAAATTGACGTGGATCTAATACCACTATTGCAAAATACGGCATCAGATATGGCAACAGAAACAAAAAATTTACTGTCATATTCTCCTTTGTACAGTAGATCGTGTCAACAACTATGTAATAAAAGAGGGTTGCAAGGTTTATACCTGGTCATGGAGTAAGTCCAACGACTATCCCTTGTTGCAGTGTGCTCCTTTGTTCAACTAGCACTTGAACAACATCGATAATGATGTTATGGTTGATCACCACGAACAGCGGTTGACTTCATACTTCTAGAGGGTGGCAACGACCTCCTCACCTCTATATTAGTCCACACAAACCATCGGGGACTCCTGTCATTCTAGATGAATGGACAAGGAGTTGTAACTTCTATTCAACATGCAGGCGTCCACTTGCTCTCCCAATTGTTTCTCCCTTTGACCAGTAAAACTTGCTCAGGCTCTCACATTACCATGACTGTGAGAAGACAACAATTGTCAGAGCTTATTGTTGTATCTCTAGAAATCCTGGAGTATCCTTCTATTTATAGGAGGGCCAGGGTCAGGAGTTCTAGTCAGAGAGGGAGTTGGAAAGATAGAATTTCATGAATTTTCTAGAACCTGAGAACGTTCAATCGGTCAGTTTAATAGTGAACTGGTCGGTTCACACATGAGTCGATCAGTTTAACCCTTTGAATCAGTCATTTCTGTATGATTCCTTTTGCAATTTTATTGGCAATTAATGTTCAATTAATGCATAACATGATGTCAACATCAATCCTTTATCCAGTCATATTGATCAACCAAATGGTTGGTTCACAACCTGAATCGGTCGGTTCACAGATCTAATTCGATCGGTTCACTTACTGAACTGGTCGTTTCAGGGTTATGATTGCCAATAATGGTTCCAATTGACCTGACACTTGAATCGATCAATTCAACACTTGAACTGGTTGGTTTACACTCCAATCAATCAATTTCCAACCATTGTTTTTTAAATTGAATACCTAACACTTTAGAAATCAAGTTAAATGTTATTCATGAATAAACTCCTATTCTAAGTGTATCCTTTATGTGTGACCATATAGGTTCCAAGTTACATTGGCAGTGAATTTCTATAACTTATTTATGACATCACAACCAATGAGTGATATCTAGAAAGACATCATTGCTACCCAAGTAATCAGAAAGTTAGAGAAAAATGCCAACCTCTAATCTATGATTGGTGTTATAGTGACTGTATAGTTCCTTTTCCACTAATATCCAGATTGAACTCGAGGCATGGAATTATCATCCTCTTCAACATTTAAACTATGTTTCTTGAACTACATCAGACTGTCTGAGATATATCTAAGATTAAAATCACATATTGACTCATATTATCATGGCCATGCATTTCTCAGTCTCGAGTTATTAAGTGACCAAGATATCATACTCATGTAGGAGGGACAAATCCCATCTACATCATTCACAATCATCCCTACATGTCACAATGCACCCAAAAACTATCTTTATGGCAACCCTTATTCACGGTCACGGTGGATGGTGTCAAAGTACATTGAATGACATGTGATGAGTGTAGTGATTTCAGGTCTAAGAACCACAATCACCGCCATTAGAGATGATTCTGACTGCCATATAATGGTTTCTATGCATCACTCTCAAGGTGGATCTATCTGATACATTGTTCTCTAACAAGTATGTATATGTTTGGTATGATATCACATATCATGACTTAATGAGACTATGTCATCAACCAACACACATTCTAGTCTTATGTGTTATTGTTATTTATCAACCTTCCACAATAATATCCGACTAGGGACATAACAAGAATGCATATACTCTTAACATAGGTATGATCTCATTGTTTAGGTCTTCAACCTAAAGGCATATTCCATTAAGTAATAATAATTCCTTAGAAATTTATTATGCTATATCATTAAATCATAACTGAATAAAAAGAATAATTGGAAGATTGCCTTTATTATTAATCAAATCATTTAAAAGATCTGTCGTTACAATCATCATATGATTGCCTCTCTGGGCACACATATCAACATGGACTACACATGGGCGCACCCTGCAAACCCCCCATCTTAGTCCCCACACCTCCTATTTAAAATGAAAATGAATGGTTGGGAACTGGAAGGTGGTAGAGGATTTTGAACTTTCTATGATTGCTCACATAGAAAAGATAAAATACCTAGAGTGGCAGTTTGAAGAGAGGTTGTACTCACTTCTAATACACTGGCTAGATGGAAAGATAAAAGAGATAATGGAAAAGTTCATCGAGTCATGAGATTTAAACAAGGAATAGGATATTGATAAGCAAATTAGTGACATAAGAAGCATATTCAAAAATTAAGTAGATGTCCCTAAGGTATTAGCACCATTGTCCAAACTTGGTATCAACACATCAAAATACATGCAAACATCAACATAGTTCATATGAAATCATGGTTCAACATGTCACTTAAGTGTGAAACCCACATACAAGGGATCATAAGGAGATATATATCCTGATTTTAGAGAATAAGACATGATTTGGGACCTATGTCAAGATTAGGGCACAAGCAATAAAAGTAGGCCAAATAAGTCCTATTTAGCCCTAAAAGGGTTTTTTTGAGTCACATGTAACATCATAACACAAAAGAGAAAGATCATGATCATTATCATCTTGTAAATGCATACGGTTAATGATTTCAAAAATCAAAGGGAGTTTGGTGTGCCAGTTAGGTCAAATATCATATTAGAATAAAGTTGAATCATGCATCACCACAAAAGGGTCAAATTCATGCATCAAGTGCCATATAGAATAAGAAAAGAGAAATAGGGTAAACATGGGTTGTTATTATGTCACGGAGGACCTAAAGCTACTAATTTTTGAGTTTAGGGTGAGATTTGATATCATATAGGTGAAAGTAATAATTTTGATCAAGATTAACTTTTAGGTCCAAAAATAAGTCACATTAGAGAATAAAGGTTAACCAAAGAGAAATAAAGGTAATTAGGGCTTGTGTTAAGTTCAAGAATACATAAGGGCTATTAATTTTATGATTCGGGGTGTATATTCATGAAAGGTCCAATGATTATCATAAATACATCACTGAATGTACTCTACATGATTAAATTTAGCATCTTCAGGAGATAAGAGGAACACAATTTTGAATTAGAGTTCGTAACCTAGTCCCAGTTGTAGATCTTTTTGAAATGATAAAAACATATTATGTTATATTTTGCCTTATGTTATATTTTGCCTTAGGATGAAGGAATTATGATTTTTCAAAGAAATGAATTGAGAACTATTGAAGATGGAGGAGGAGACACTATATTAATCTATGTGGGGCTTGAGGCTGTTGATGGCGTGTCCATCGTAGACCACCCTAGATTGTGTGGTTGAGATGGAGGGCTCCACTAGATCAGAGAGGGAAAGGGGAAGATAATGTGGTCTTTGCTGGACTGCTAGATTGTTATCCTTGGTGGATTGATCCATGTATCTAGTGGTTGGAAGACACCTCACCAAGAATGAGTGCCCACAAACCTACCCCGTAGGCCGGCCAACACTGTGGTGGTGCCAAGGCAGTTGGACTCATTGGTGCACCTGCTTGGCATTGCACTCAGGTATAAAATACCTCCCCGTGGAACCAACCATGATGGATCTAGCCTTGCAGTTCCACCACACCCAATGTCTAGGGTTGAGGGGATGCAGGGCGACTACACCCAAGTTCCCTACCATAGCGATAGATAGGTATGGATAAGGAAGAAGAAAGAATAATGGAGGAAAGCCAGGGCATGCGACTGAGGAAGAAATGAGAGGGGAAAGATAGAAGGAGTTGAGATGGGGAGTTATATGAAGTCAATTTCTCCAAAGTAGGTGAGAACAATGCAGATTGGAGGGTGTAAAAGCATTGCTATAGTAGTAGGTACCCTGTACGGACCAAGGAAGAAGATGGCTCTTCATCCCTTGGATTCGTGATTCGTGATCCAAAAGTCAAGACAAAAATTGAATTAGAGTCTGGGCAAGGAGAGTCATCATATGAGTTTCCCACCCTCTCATGGGCCTAATGTGGCCGCCTCACAAGCAGTAAGAGGATGAAAAAGGGTTAAAACATGATTCAAACAAGGGGATTTCAAAATGTCACAACTTGGGATAAAGATGTCTAATTGAGATGATTTTTGTGGCATTGGATTCACAATTTAATCCCCCACCTCATGAAACTTATTAGGGAACAAGACGATCATATTGGTGAGGTTTAATTTCCTTATTTGTTCATGTATGTTATTCTTTTATGCTTCCCGTTCATACTTTGATATAATCTTGCTAGGGATAGATTCTCGGGTCCTTCTTCCATTGACTTTATGGTCAATTGGAGGTTGGATTTGAGTAATAGGTGGTTTAATGACATATGGTATCAAAGCATGAAAAATATCTATATTAAACATTGCTCATTTGAAACACAAACTAAACTCAACCTTACATCTCAATCCTAGAAACTTAATATGTTATCCTTAGTGGACTAAGTTTGACTTAGCCTCTAGGTTAGAACCTAGATGTTCTAGAACTAGGTGTACTTTATGTAATATCTAGAACCTTTCTATTATATTCCCTTTTTCATATAGTAGGGGTTGTGGTATCAAGAGGGTGAGAAAAGGGATATCTTGTAATTGAAAACCCTATACATAGGTTCACAACATGTGCTTAGGGTATCTATGTAAGTATTTGTCGTGCTCTTCTTAGTTCTCTAGGTGTCATGGTACTAGATTGGATAATGAGTGTGTAACCCTCTTAAAGATTTGGATTTCATTCAAAAGGAGTATGGTGGTTTTCTATCACATGTCTAAACAATGAATAAAATCTATTTCAAGTATTAGTATATATGTACTTATTAAAAATGTTACCACACATAGAATGGAAGTGAGTGTCTATGTAACCTAAGAGAAAGAGATGTAACATAAATCTACATGAGATTGGTTATATGATATTTTTAGTATGTAGAGTTTTCTAAAGACATAATAAAGGATAATTTAATAGGTATCTTAGATGGTTTAAGCCTGATATTGTTGTTGACATTGATGTTGATCTTGGTGTAGATGTTGATGTTGATGTAGATGTTGATGTTGAAGTTGATGTTGATGTTGATGTTGATGTTGATGTTGATGTTGATGTTGATGTTGATGTTGATGTTGATGTTGATGTTGATGTTGATGTTGATGTTGATGTTGATGTTGATGTTGATGTTGATGTTGATGTTGATGTTGATGATAATGTTAATGTTTATATTGATATTAATGTTGATGTTGATGTTGATTTTGATGTTGATGTTTATGTTGGTGTTGATTTTGTTTTTTATGTTGATGTTGATGTTGATGTTCATGTTGGTGTTGGTGCTGATGTTGATTATGATGTTTATGTTTATGTTTATGTTTTTGTTTATGTTGTTGTTGTTGTTGATGTTGATGTTGATGTTGATGTTGATGTTGATTTTGATGTATATGTATATGTATATGTAGATGTAGATGTAGATGTAGATGTAGATGTAGATGTAGATGTAGATGTAGATGTAGATGTAGATGTAGATGTAGATGTTGATGTTGATGTTGATGTTGATGTTGATGTCGGTGTTGGTGTTGGTGTCGGTGTTGGTGTTGGTGTCGGTGTTGGTGTTGGTGTCAGTGTTGATGTTGGTTTTGGTGTTGGTGTTGGTGTCGGTGTTGGTGTTGGTGTGGGTATTGGTGTTGATGTTGGTTTTGGTGTTTATGTTTATGTTGATGTTGATGTTTATGTTTATTTTTATGTTTATGTTTACGTTTATGTTTATTTTTATGTTTATGTTGTTTATGTTTACGTTTATGTTGATGTTGATGTTGATGTTGATGTTGATGTTGATGTTGATGTTGATGTTGATGTTGATGCTGATGTTGATGTTGATACTGATGCCGATGTTGATGTTGATGTTGATGTTGATGTTGATGTTGATGTTGATGTTGATGTTGATATTTATGTTGATGTTGATGATGATGTTTGAAGTTGCTTCTAGATGAACTAAACTTGTTTTTGAAGATTCAAGTTTGTTTTGATGACCCGAGATGAGTTTTTACCATGAAACTCTAGTTAGTCTAGAACCATGTATGATATATGTGGCTAGTTTGATGTGCTACACACATCTAGTGGGTTGGCATGCTTTCGTGTACCTAGTTTTTTTATATGTTGAAATATAGATAGTGAGTTACAGTATGCAACCAACACATGCTTCAATCTAGCATGCGGCATATGATAAGGGTGAACTCTTAATAGGGGTCAACCGGACGAGGGATAAGGTTAGAGTACTCAACTTCCAAAACATATGAAATGTTGAAAAATATGAACAATGAAATACATGACAATGAGTCCTTAGCTAGACTACTATAAGTATGTGAGTTGAGTCACCTAGTGTGTGGTTCCTTTGATAATGTTGAACCTTATATTTCTTATGAAAAGATCTAACCCTAGAGAAAGAGATATTTAATATATGTATGTTTCCATGTACGTGAGGGAGATGTCCCTAAACCCTAAGATGATGTTGGTCCCCATGATGAGCCTCATACTCGGGTTAATGGTTGTATGTGAAGGAAACTAGTGGCTTCCCTTGTTTATGAAATATGGGTTAAAGTTTGGTATGGGTATATGTTGGTAGTTAGTATGTTTTTCATGACATAGATAGTTCATAGCTTGAGTAGCTCATGCCTGTGAAGGTATTTTTAGATACAAGTGACTATGTAACCTCAATGTTGATAAATGAAGACGTCCCTCATGTAATGCATGATGTATGAAAATAATATAACTTAAGTTAAAACTTGATATGTACATATGTTAAGACACTCTTATAAGATTGACTTAATTATGAAACCATACCATATATGAAAATATGTAAGATTTAAATTAAGAACTTGAATCAATCCTACCCTGAGATTTTATCTAGAATATAGATGAATACAGTGTTGAATTTCAAGACCCAAAATGAGAAGTAATAAACATAATTGGGGATAATTGGTGATAGTTGGGGGAAATTTTTATCATGTTTGTACTTTAAGTTTGATAAATATATATATAAGTGTGATGTCGACCCTAATCGAAATTCATGATTATGAAGATGTCCATTTCATAAATTTTGAATATATATTTTGATAACACACCTTGAGATGGTAGGAATACATGAACAAAAACCCTAATGTAGTAGGGATAAGGGACGAGAAAACCCTAATGTCAAGATAATATCATAATATTATGGAACACCAAGTAACATTTATGTAATTATTATAGATATACCTTTTATGATAGAAACTTATGTGTGCAACCCATGATGGGGGATCCCTTGAGACCTATGGTGCGGCTAATTAAACATGATGGATATCAACTTTGACTCTTGAATACAATCATAGAAAAATTTCCAGGATTACATTTCTTTTAATGAGGTCATGATCTAATAACTTGACTTTCTATCTCTACCTTTATGGAACTTCTCACTCAATTACAACTCATACTACTCAATTGAATGTCAAGTCCATAGCCTGCATGTTGCGATACTTCAATTGAGTCACATCAATGATCAATTTCACAACATGTGACTTTATTTTACATTTTGATCTAAGTTTATACTTTAATGAATCATCATATTGAAACTAAAACTAAACCTCATCAATAATATATTAATGTTCACTAATGAATGTCATGATGTACATGATTCAATTGTCAATCTAACAATGCAAAAGTCTCCTTAATCAAACCTTCGTAGCCCAAGTTGTGAAATTTTGATATTCCCCTCATTTCAACCATGTTTTAACCCTTTTTAATCTCTTAATTCTTGTGGATTGGCCACATTAGGGCCCATAAGAGGGCACATGGCTGAGCTGCCACCTTTCATTGCCCAAACCCTAACGAATGTTTTGTCCTAGCCATTGGATCATGGATCGCAGATCTAATGGCTGAAGAGGCATCTTCTTCCTTGGTCCGTACAGGATGCCTACTACTATAGAGATTCTTTTACACCCTCCTACCATAGTATTCTACCTAATATGGAGAAATTGACCAGCTAGAAATCCCCATTTCAATTCCCTCTCTCTTTCCCTATAATTTCTCACTCGTTCATTGATGCACTGAGTGTTATCTACTTTTTACATGCTATTTTACTATGTATTTCATGCAAATTTGCTCATTTTGATACTACTTGATGGTTTATCATAATTATCATGTGACACACATTTGCATCAAATATTATCTATTTTCATTATTTGGCATTGATTTATCATAATGAAATGGACTTATGTTCTTTATTTCTGAATTTTAGGCAATTTGAGAAGTTCTTGATTCAGCTTGGTGCTACTGACTGCTTTGTTAGTTTTACTGACATTGGAAGGAAAAGATCATGCATGAACCAAAGATGCTCGATGGTACTCGCCATAGGTTTGGTACTACCGACTCGATGGACATTAAGGAACCCAAAGCAGCTCGGTGCCACTGATGGTCGGTTAGATGGTACCGACCATTTTATAAAGAAAGCATCAGGAAAGCCAGGAAGCAACTTGATGGTATCGACACCTTCATTAGTAGTACCGACACTTACATGGATTCACAACCAAGAAGATGATGCGGTGCCACCGACTTCCTATCGGTGGTATTGACTTCTTGTGAGCTGATGAGATTAAAGATTGTGATTAATCTGATGACCACAACTTGATGACGTCCTAAGTCTCTCTTATGACTAGGGAGGATTTTGGCCAGACCCAATTATCATGCCAGAGTTCATTGCACAATAACAGAGAGTGGGGAGAAGAGAAAGGAGAGGAGAAAACTATATTTCAAATGATTCGAGCACCTCTGGTGGACGGATTTGCAACCAAAGGACAACTTATTGTCACGTTCATCAGAGGGAGTAATCTAGTTCATCTTCTCTAGAGGGTTTCATTAATTATTTTATGTTTTCTTCATCTTCTCCTCTTCCCTCTATGTGTATGGAGACTGAAATCATGTTGATCTAATCCCCTAATTTCTTAAGACCCGGGAGTAGCCCGGTTATGCATTGTATTTGACATTTTGAGTGGATATATATATATATATACTTTTGGACATAATACTATGATTGCATAATGAATTAATTTCTCGTGATCAACATTGCTAATTCCTCAAATCATTAATTGCTTCGAGAGGGGGATTTAGGATTAGAAAAGTCATAGTATTACACAACTTATATTATACTTAATGAAAGGGCTTATGGTTGTTAAGGGAATAACCCAGAGGATTCGTTAAAGCACCTGACTAATAGTTAAATTGCTATGAGAGTGGGTAGTTAATTACGATGTGACATTTAATTCTTGCTACAGGTCCCTTGGTCCAGGGTTAGAAGAAATAAATATTGATAAATGATGTTAGTTGCAGCGTGAATCGTGGTAAAACCGTACTCCTAAGGAATCCACTCCATTTGTGATCACAATCTCATTAATTTAGTTTTAATTCTTGTAATTAGTTAATTAATCAATCGATCACCTTTTTCACTAGTTTTACCTGATCAAGTAATAGTTAGTAGTAGTCTTTGTATACACTTCCCTTAGTTTGACACTAGGTCCTCATAGGCCTAGATTACGCGATATGTGCACTTGCGTTATATATGTGTAGTAAACATGCATCATGTCTTTTGCTCTATTATCTGGGAAGAAACAAACCAACACTATGAGGGTTGTGACTGGCCACTCTAGGCCACACTTATTTTTCTTTTCATCATTATTAATTTGAGAGTTCAAATTTCATCTAAATCACTAGTATCTAGTTCTCACATTTTCATATTATTTGCAGGTACTAGGTCATGGTTCAGACCAAAACAACTGATTACATTGCATGGACTCCATAGAGTACTAGCCAAAAGGAACTCTTGCACAGAGAAAAGGAGTATGACAAATCTATGGGAGGACTTCTCTAAACCCCACCACCACAGGCTACACAACTAGAGCAGGAAGAAATGGGAGATGGTAACATGGAAGCAGAGGAGCAAATTGTCTAGGAAAAGATCAAGGTTTCATCGAATACAGTGTAATTGGGACCCATTGTGAAGTAAGCAGTAAATGTAGGCATCTATAAAATTGATCCAGGGTTGGTATCACTTATAAAATCACACACATTTTATAGACATAGTGTGGAGGATCCAATGTTTCATATCAATAATTTTTTAGCACAAAAAAATGATAAACATTCAATGAATAATTTTGAGAAAAAAAGTTCCAACTACAATTTCAAAGTACATTCATACAAGCCTGAACATGTACATTGGCTAGGGTGTTACATCAAGTACACCTGAACACTTTCTCACCAACCATCAACTCCCAAGCTATCTATGAACCTAAAACATACATGCAATAACCATGTCAACACACAATGTGTTGAGTACGTGGGAGAAATTATATATATATATGTGTGTGTGTGTGTGTGTGTGTGTGTGTGTGTCTGTATATACACATATATACATACATACATACATATATATATATATATATGTATATATAAAATATTTGCAATTGAAAGAATTACAAAAGTAAACAATGAAGAATAAATGAGTTAAGTACCTAGAAAAATGAGATCCCATGTTTAATGTCATTTTACTCTAATTATACCAATAATATCATGTCTCATAGGGCCTTTGACCAACTTCCCATTGGAAGGGTCCATGAGGGTGCTTAAGGCTCAATGCCACTAGCTAACCTTGTTTTATCAACATGATCCACCCTAACTTGGAAACTCAAGTAGGACAATGGGCCTTGTGTCCTTACCCTAAGAATATATAAAACTGCAAAATATTTGTATAATGGAGTTCCATATAATGTGTTCAAGTTATAAAATCAATGAGAAAAAATATCGAGTAAAATATTATAATACTACATGGAAATATGTACAAGTAAACAAGCATACATACATATCTAATTGCACATAATAAAATCATAATCATATAACTATTAAATCCTGTATGATTAAGAGATTCATAAGTGAAGTTATCCTTAATCACTACCCATAAGGCACACTTGATTAAGAACAAGATTGCATGTGTGTACTAGATTTCCATTATTAACCCCAGCTAGCTCAATTTTAGAGTTTTGGCCAAGATTGGTTTCAAATTTCTTATTAGTAAATCCAATGATATTTTACTAACTTAGGGTCCATCATGAATATGTAGTTCAAGTTTCAATTCATTTCACTGTTCCACCTATTTTATATGATGGCTACAAGGTTTATGTCACTTGTCCACATTTTAGGGTAAAAAGACTCATAATAGCAGTTCAAGGAGGATTAGATAGATAGATTTTATCTGTGGATCGAAGTCTAGATCCGAAAATTTTACAAGGTATGCAAAAAGATTTATTTTATTCTAGCTTTTCAGTTTAGTAATAGTAGAATTTGATAATTATTTTTGATTAAATGTCAAACCATGGATCCTGAGTTATTGGGATAGCAGCTCTGACCTTTTAGTCTCCCTTGATTGGGGGTTACCGGGAGGCGGGGTCGTTACATTTGGTATCAGAGCCAATGGTTTCTCATTTAATCCTTAATAATTATTAAATTTTACAAACTCTGTAGAACCCGAGGGAGTTATTAGAGGATTTTCCGATGACGAAGGTGTCTAGAAAAGGATCCCGGTTCGGGGACTGTAAATATTTTCCTTTACCCCGCTAGTCTGTCATGAGGACTCTCGGATGCGGTGTGACTTCCTGGTCAAAGTTTGAGATTCTAATTTGAAGTAAGACACCTTTAGGTCTTTCTCATCTATTTTCTTCCCTTGTCAACCCTAATTCAAGTAAGGTTCTAAGGTTTAGGGTTTTTCTCTCTCTTCCCCACCCCTCTCAAAGTTAGGGTAAGTATGATAAGGATTAAGGAATCCTCCACCAAATCAATGAAAAGCATGTAAACAAGATGTCATGGACATAATTTTAATAGTTTAAGCGTAAACTAAAGATTAGTTACATGCTTAAGGTTGCATGGTATGTGTTGTCATGCCCTCATGATAGATTTGAGGTTAAACCTTCTTGTAGGAGGATGAGGAGAGAGTTAGCCTTGGAGGCAGAGGCCTCCAAGAAGAGGTAGAGACCTGACGCATCCTCTAAGGATGATGCTAATCTTAACCCTAAGTGGAAGTTAGAGAAGGAGATGACAAGATGAGTTTGATATTATAAGTTGACCATGCAGTATAAACGTGGTTGACATGCATATAGGTTTTTGTGTACCCATGAGAAGCATGAGCTAAGTTCGACCTAGTGTTTTTGGTGACCCGACCTTGGGTGGTCATGCCTGTTGAGGGTGATGAGTAGCTCCCTCTTCATGGAGGATAGTAGTGACCATATCGAAACCCTTATGGGCATGTAAAATAGAGAGGAGGCATACACCTACGTAGAGGTGGACAACATCAATGCTGGAAATAGGTTGAGACCTAGGCCAGAAGGGTATGCCGGATAGCCTATGAGATGAGCATGCTGAAATCTGGGGGACCTGGGCTGGACATAGGTTGTGGATCATACATTTCACTTAGATAGATGTAGACATGTATGCTTAAGAGCTTGACCCATCCTATAAGAAAGAACCTACAGTGGTGAGATCCATTGTAGGGTTAGCTCTAGAGAGAGAGTAAGATCTCGAGGAAGAAGGTTGGAAACTTAGACTCTAAGACATGAAGAACCATGAGAAGTTGAGTATGATTTGACCTATTTTAGACGACCTTGAGTTGATTGCTATGGTTGCCTCATGCATGATCCTTGGAGGCCTGTTGCATCGTGGTTGCCTTAGAGGAACCAAACCCTAGAAGGAGGAAGAGGCTTCTTGAACCGATGTATAGAAGTCGCAAGTGCCCATCTTACCTAATATGTATAGAAATGAGAGTTCCTTAGACCCTAGGGAGGTACAGTAACAAGTTATGAGGTCTCACACTGAGTTGGTTGTCCTTACGCAGGACTATAGGGTGTGGTTCACGTGGATGAATGGTGGGCAGTGTATGCCCTACCTTGTGCATGTTTGGCTCGTGGTTGGAATTGTACAGAACCGACCTTTAGTGTCGGTTATTTAACGACTTTGGCGTCGATTTCAAAGTGACACCCAAGTGGGCGCCGCTAAAAGTCGAAACCTTCAGCGTCAGTTTTAACATCGACGCCATAACCCTTCCCACCACCAAAAACGTGCCAACAAGGGCACTATAGGCGTTGGTTATTTAATAAAACTGACACTATATCCAGGTCAAAGATGTCAGTGTTTCACAAAAATTTACACTTTATAACCCTTCCTGCCACCAATAAAATGCGCCAGCAAGGGAACCATTGACATCAATTTGTATATATAACCGACACCCATAGCCACAAAGACGTTGATTTTTTGCTAATAACCGACACTGTATGTCTTTGTTGTCAGTTTTATACTAATAACCGACGCCTATGTGCTGATTTTTTTCTTATCAGTTTGAAGGCCTGCTGTATGGCTGGTCAGCAGGATGCAGAACCTGCAGTTCAGTTTTGAACTGCAGGTTTACAACATCCATTGATATCAACCAACAATAGGCCACAAACCTACAAAGTTAACAAGATGGACAACAATTTATGTTCACACACATGTATAATCACATTTAATTCATATTATTTTTCATCACACACATGTAAAAACCAGTAGTTCCATTTCAAATTTCCTCCATTTTCACACACATTTAGCAACCTACAGTTCCATTCATTTCATCACTTTTCACATTCAGACACATGTAGAAACATTCATGTATTGATCATCTTCACATTCACACATGATAATTCATAAAAATTCATTCACATTCACACAAAAATAATTATGAGAACAAAGTTTAGAAACATCATTCTTTATTCATCATCATCATTATCGCCATTAGTATCCCAATTATATTTAAAATTCCCACTACTTGTAGGGATTTTGCCTATTCTTCTCTTACATCATCTAATTCTTCCCTCATATAGGGAGTATGTACATCTAATAATTTTCCACCTATAGTCAAGTCAGTTTTAAACACCTGCAAAGAGAATGACGTATATATATAATTAATAATATATAATAAGATTGATATATTTTCATTATCTAATGAGACTATATATAATACCTTATGTATAGTATCGATTTCCATTGCGGCATGTTTGATGATTAGGACCATAAATCACATCACATAGTATGCACATGCCCAACCGTTGTCTTTTGTAGCACACTATAAATTGAAACATATAAAATATTAAAAAATACAAATAAGCACAGTTCACATAAATAATATATACATTGGAGTTGGGAAATTACTTTCACATTCTCCCAAATTAGTGGCTGATTCTTTTTCTTAGGGACCTTTCCTCTAGTTCTTTTGAACTCATTTAAAGCCCTACATGTTAATGTAACACATTAAATTACATAATTAAATAGTAATGTAATAATAGATGTTAACGGATATAAAAATATAAAATATTTCTCACAGGAATAATGGCTTTTTCATTGTGTCTATATAATGTATTCAATTCATTCCATGTAGGATCTAGATAATAGATAGTGAACGTCTTAGGGACAATAACTAGTAACTCCCAATGCCTACCACTACAGGTAAGAAAGTTGAAAATTAATAACTCAAAATCCACAATAAAAATGTAATTTTCTTAAGTCTAAATTATAAGAAAAGTAAACTTACTCGACATTGAATGGAGCTATTATCACCGTCTTCTTTTTTTTCCAAAATATTTAGAAGCATAACAACAGTATGAAGTAGCCGAAGAAGGGTCTTTATCTACAAGACTAATCAAAGATGGAACCAAAAATCCCACATGGGAAAATGAAAAATATGTACATATCGTGTGTAAGTAGCTGCAAAACATGTATTATGTATGCATTAATATATAAGAAACTAGATCACCGTATATAAAAAAAGGTATATGGATATATAAACAAGATCTCACCATATCCATAGCTCTATCATAGATGTATTCAGCCAATCATAACAAAACAACTCCAAAATATCTTGTATAAATAGCTTGTTATCGTATGATTGACCTGCAGCATCCTCCAGAATAAAAACATTTATAGGGCAATTTAGATCACATGTTCGCCTATCCATACTGCCATACCCCTACAATTAGGACCTAACAAGGCATGTAGGTCCCTTGGAAGATAACTTGGTACTTCAGGAGGTGGAGGTGGAGGCCAACATGTAGCGGGTATCTTCCTGTTGACCTATATTTATAATTTCTGATCAATTGAATCATATATACACACTAACAAATTAACATAATGTAAATTTACCATACAATATTAGTATAGACGACATCCGCTTTGGGCCACATTATCACTCTGCCTTCTGCCTCACCAAGCATTTCAGAATCTGGGTGGGCATATGGCAATGAAAGATCCCTCCAATTGGGGAGTACATGCATCAGGCTCACAACTGCACCAGCTGGTACTGGAGTCCCATGAAACATGTCCCCTGGAAGGGCTGGGTAAGCATGTGAGCCTCTGCAATGATATATTCTTGACTTTTTAGATGGCATGGCTTCAACCCCTACAAATTTACGTAAAGAATGTTATATACATATATACAAAAACATATCATCTCAAAAAGACTAGCTATTATATATGTCATAAAAATACTTAAAGCAGACATGCTAGGTGGTGGGTCTACTTGATTACTCCCAACCACCTCTACAGTAGGAGAAGAGCGACACGCCACAAGTACTGTCTGAGTGGAAGGCTGAGACACTTGCCACCTGCCACTTGCTAATTGCTTCATTGAGTCTCTTATCAAGTGCTTCCTCGACTCTCCTATCAAGTGCTTCCTCAACTCTCCTATCAATTAATTGATCTACCTATACATGGACAAAAGAAATGCTAGCTTCTGATTATTGAATTTTCTTTCGCAATAACATTCTAAAAAAAGAATAAGTCACCTCAGCTTGTGAAAGTCCAACTTTTGGGACAGGTTCTCTGGGTTACCCAGAGCAACTATCAATTCATCCCTTATGCCCTCAGGGATGAACTTGCCTTCCTTCCTCTGCTCGTGTAGCTCCCGCTAATCACCATCAACAGAAATTGGTAAGTAAACATAACAATAATCAATATCGATCGATTGCTCTAAGAGTTGAATTTTACCATTTTTGAAGCCACCTCAGCAGTTTCGGGCTTCATTATATCTCCCTTCTTATTTTGCCTCCCAGCTATCCACATAGCATGGTGAGGCAGAGGCGCGAGACCAATAGTAGAGGACTCTACAGTCTCCTGAGTAGCAACAGACTGAGCAGTAGACTCAGCCTGTAGTCTATGGAAAATCCCTGCATAGCCTCTTGGACCCATTGTGTGGTCATGCACATTCAGTGCACGCCTTTCTCTTTGAGCATTACTGATAGCCTTGTTAGTAAGCACATTGATTTGGTTAGTAACACTAAAGGTTAATCTTGAATAGGTGAATACATAATAACGTATATTAATTAAATTGGGAGTAGCGCTTAATACCTTGAATTCATCTATTTTTCTTTGGGTAACAAACTCCTCCCAGTCTTTGGGGTCCATGTAGTTCCATTTCTCAGTGGCCTCCTTCCTCCTAAATTTATTGTTTAAAGAGAATACAAACAAAAATTATTAGTGTAGAGTTAGTCAAAAAGTGACCAATGTCTAGAATTGGAAATCAATCAAAAACCTCTTCTCAACATCGTGTATGTAATCTCGGGTGAGATTTTTCCTATAGTTCTTTAGGACCCTCCCACAACGTTGCATCATGCATTTACGATGCATCTTTTCATCCAGATCAAATATACTCTGCAAAATAGAATTGCTATTAACTAGTATCCTAAAAATTAGTAATCTACAAAAATAGAATTACAAATAATAATAACTCACACATAGTTCCTTCCATACTAAGTCTTTCTTCCCCTTAGGAACTTTATGCCATGATTCTAAGTTAGGACTACAATGGCTGCGAGTAAGAACCCCAAGATATGAAATAAATGAGTTGCGGTTCACTCCAACTGGATTTCCTACATGATCAAAATCCACAGCCAGTTTGGGTCCATTGCCCTTTGGTGTAGTAACTTGTTCATCATTGTGATGCCCCTCACTTTCTCAATTTTTTTTACTTCTCATCAAGTGCCCACATTTCTTCAGGGGGTACATCACCAACCTAAAATTTGACAAAAAAAACACACTTACAAGATATAACTATAAATGAACATATAGATAGAAATATAGGACATATTTTTAATACTTAAATTGTGAGGCGGCGCATTGATATCCTCACCCTCACGGTAATCATCATCACGGTCATCATGCTCATGTTCATCCATCTGAAAGTGTCATTAAAAAATCAAACATTTAGCATTTGACATAACCAGAAGATAATAAAACATTGTAAAGTTCACATTCAGAAAAATAAAACATATAAAAAATATAAACATGCATTCCTCTAATATTGCGATCTTTTATCAATTAACAATCCTTCATTGTGATCTCCGCGCACATACAAGTCATCATTAGCTTCAATATTTGGTGGTCTTGTCAACCCAACTGAGAATGGACTAGAGTCATCATACTTATCATAGTATTGTTCTTCATCGATGGGATCTTTAATGAACTATCTTTTACTATGAAGAACAACCGACTATTTATCATTTGCAAGATCATCGATATAAAATACTTGTTTTGCCTGTGATGCCAATATGAATGGTTCACCCTTCTCGCCAATCTTTTCAAAGTTCACTAATGTGAAACCCAATTCATCCACTATAACTCCTTTGGTGTTATCAACCCAATTACATTTAAAGAGTGGAATTCTGAAATCTACATAGTCAAACTCCCATATTTCTTCAATGACACCGTAATATGACATTTTAGCTTCACGTGGACTCTTATCCTTTGCACTTGCAAAAAACAATGAAGACGCTTGAAGGGTGACCCCACTGTTTTGGATGGCACTCTTATCATCTTGACGCTTTGTGTAATATGACAATCCATTTATGTCAAACCCTTCATAAGACATACCATTCAATTTTGGTTTAAAGGCGAGGCATTTGATAGTTTTAGTAAGATTATCTGGTGTTTGAGATAGTTGATTTAAGATTTTATCTTCAAACCACTTAATAAATATCTTGTTATGCTCTCTAGCAAGCCAATTGAATTGTCATGAGGATATTGTCTCTTGATGAAATCGGTATGTTCCTCAATATAAACACTCACTTCATCGATGTTGTGTAAAATATACAAGTGACCTTGTTCCAACTTCTCACGGTTGATTACTTTCATCTGTGATCCCAAAATTCCTTTGCCAAACTGCTCCTCAATATTCTTGTCATTAAATGGAGCGTCATTAGCACTCAGAAAGTCATTGCAAAATTCCATAACCTCTCTCGCCACATAACCCTCAATAATACTCCCTTCAGATTGATAACAGTTTCGAACATCACCTTTAAAAATGCTCATGTATCGTTCAAAGGGATACATCCAATGCAAGAAAACTGGTCCCAACATTTTCACTTCCCTAGTCAAGTGGACAATAAGATGTACCATGATATCAAAGAACAAAGGAGGAAAATACATCTCAAGTTGACATAGGGTAACAACCACTTCTCTATGCAATTTATCAAGAGTATCAGGGTCAATAACTTTGCTGCACAGACTGTTGAAAAAGAAACAAAGTCTAGTGATTGCAAACCTTACATGCTTCAGCAATATAGATCAAATTTCCACAGGCAATATTTGTTGCATTAGAGTGTGATAATCATGAGATTTAAGACCTATCAACTTTAGATCTTTCATTGATACCAATCTATGGATGTTGGATGAGTAACCATGTGGCACCTTAACATTTACCAAACATTCACAAAAAGCTTTCTTCTCCTTTCTAGACAACGTGTAACAAGCAGGAGGTAAGTATGTTCTCCGATCACTACTAACTACTTCTGTTAATTCTGTCCTTATTCCCATTTCACGTAGGCCCATTCTGGATTTTATCCCAACTTTATTCTTACCTGGTATATTCAACAGAGTACCAATGACGCTATCAAAGACATTTTTCTCAACGTGCATGACATCGATAAATAAGGAAGATCCCAAAATATTGAATTTTTCTTGAATAAAGATTTGTCACTGTGTGTGGCCGTGGTACATTGTGATCTCTTACCAAATTCATTGGCAAAGTCTTTAACTCTTTCATAAACAACCTCCCTTGGTGTAGGTTTAGGTGCACTCTATTCCTCATTCCGTCCATTGAATGCTTTACACAACCTACGATACGAATGAAATTTTGGAAGAAACCTTCGATGACCAAGATATACAGTCTTGCCGCCATGTTTTTTCGTATTGAATTAGTATTCTCTTCACATATAGGACACACTTTAGATCCTTTGACACTATATCCAGACAAATTCCCATATGCTAGAAAGTCATTAACAATGCAAAATAACATAGCATGCAAATGAAATGTATCTCTTCATGAAGCATCATAGGTCATCACACCTTCACCCCAGAGTTTCTTTAAGTCATCAATCAGAGGTTCAAGATAAATGTCGATATCATTTCCAGGTTGTTTAGGGCCCGATATCAACAAAGACAGCATAACGTACTTATTTTTCATACACAACCAGGGAGGAAGATTGTATATAACAAGCATAACTGGCAAAGTGCTATGTTGGCTGCTCAATGTCTCGTACATATTCATCCCATCTGTACAAAGCCCAAGTCTTAGATTCCTGACTTCTTCACCAAATTTAGGGTACAATAATTCAATCTTCTTCCACTGTGGGGAATCAGACGCATGTCTTAGGATCCCATCATTATTTTTCTTAACATCTGCATGCTACCTCAAATTCTTCACATCTATCGAATTGGAAAACAAGCATTGTAACCCTGATATTATAGGTAGATACCACATCACCTTGGTCGAAGAACTGGTTTTGGACTCCCCCGAAGTCATCAATTTATACCTTGATGCACCACATTTTGGACAATATTTCAAATCCACATATACCTTTTGAAATAATACACAATCATTCAGGCATGCGTGTATCTTCTTGGCCTCCATTTCCATTGGGCACAACAATTTCTTTAACTGGTATGTTGAGATTGGCAGCTCGTTTCCTTCAGGAAGAATTTCTTTCAACAAAGACAACAATGGCGTGAAGCTTTTATCACTCCATCCATTGTTAGCTTTTAGCTTATACAATCTCAACACAACGCTAAGCTGCATAAACTTAGTACAACCTGTGTATAACGGTATGTCAACATCATGCATAATGTTTCTAAACATGGGAGGTGGATCGGTGTGCTCTACCCCATAACTATCCAACATCGCATCAACGATGTCTACTGGAACTAGTTCGTTCACATCTATGTCATCGGAGGCAATTTCTTCTTCCACACAAGCACTACTATCGACATCCACTAATTTTAGGTTTGAAATTTCTCCATGCCAGTTTCATTATGTATAGCCTTGTACAATCCTGTTGCACATGACATGACTTTTGATTTCGTCACCAGTGATGACTTTCAAGTTGTTACCGCAATGCCTATATGGACAGTAGAACCTATCTCCAGGTTGTTTCTTATGTTCCTCAGCAAATCTAATAAATTGATCAAGACCAGAAATAAACTCTGGGGTGCAGTGATTTGGAATGGACATCCATGATCTATCCATTCTATGATCAAAGAGAAAACAAGTATATATTAGAACAAGATTAGGGTATAGTGTTAAAATATTAGGGTTTATGGTTAAAAGTTTAGGGTTTAGGGTCTTATATATAATAAATGTGTACCACCTATCCCATTCTTGAACACCTAATCTCACTATTAAGTGTATAATGTGTATTGGGTTTTCAAGAAAATTTCGGCAACATTTCCCCATTGTTCTCCAAGTACATATGTACTTAGAGAACAAATGGGGAAATGCTGCCAAAATTTTCTTGAAAACCCAATACACATTATACACTTACATCCTAAGTGAGATTAAGTGTTCAAGAACAGTCCCAAACCGGAGAATATCCAAGATTTACTCCTAATGAGTAAATCTTGGACGGATTTCTAGGCCAACAAGATTAGAAATAGTGTAAGAGTTGATTTACAATAGCAACATCTTGAAGTCTGAACCATACCCTCTTATATATGTTCTATTTATTTACTAGGATCAAATATGTTTATTTTCCAATATATCCTTACTAGGGATATCTATGGTTTAATATAACATACCTTAATATACACTAGTGATTTGCTTATATCTTTATTATGTTCCCAAATACAAGTACGATATAGATGAACTATAATAGGGTATTTAATCAATTGTTATACTCCATGGTTTATAATATAAATTTATGTTACTAAAACTCATTAATATGTATATTAATAAGAACAACCTTCTTATATATAACTATTCTTTCCCCCATATATTAGTTTTCTTTTGATTATTCCAGATTCATATTGAATTATTAAGACATGAATATTTGTACCTATGCATCTAGTTTGTGGTTAATATGGAACCAACAAAATGGAATTTTAGCAAACAATCATGCAGTATAACAATTTTATACAATCAATACATTCATGCATCATAATATTATTTTAAAACATTATTCAACAGTTCTTATCAAACATAATTGAAGAAATTGGGTAGTGGAAATAGATGGCAAAATCACATCAATGAATAGGGAACAATGACTATGGATCCAACTAAATAAGAAAATGCTTACAATGATAATACCAATCACCAAAATAAGGTGCATCATTGAAAAAGGGATTTATCAGAACCCCACATTGATGAGGAGTTGGCATTGGCATGGATTTTGAGTAGTAGGTGTATTAGAAGGGCGTCTAGTGAAGGAGAAGGGAACACAACTTGCTCACCATGGAAGGAGAAGGTAGAAGTGGAGAACCACCAGTTGCGCAATGTAAAGATAGGATGAAGAAGAGGAGGAAGAAGGATATCTGTCAAGCAGTGGCAGGCATGACGGCGGTGGTGCAACATGTGAGCAAGTAGCCAGAGCAATAGGCGGAATGCGAGCAGTGGTTGGAGCAGTAGGCACACGACAGATGAGCAGGTGCCACGCGTGGTAGCGGCGGTGGCGGTAGGCGTGTCGGCAGCGAAGCACTAGGCGAGCAGTAGAATAACCAGACCTAAACTTAATCGGGAATGAAACTGAGAAAGGGGAAGAGTCTAGTTCACGCGGGTGCTATTAAGTTAACAATAGACGTTGGTTATTAAAAACAACTGACGCTTAAAATAAAAGGCGTCGGTCACCATAAAAAAACTGACACCTATGTTTAATGATAGTCGTCGATTTCAACTAGAAAAATCGACATCTATCTACATATGCTGACAAAAAAATGTTCTTGAATTATATCCATAGTCGTCGGTTGCCGTAAAAAACCGAAGCCAAAGAGGGGTAAAATTTTTCACGGGGACAACACACGTAAACACATCAGCATCGGTTGTTGCAAGAAAACAGACGACAAAAATGTGCTTGATTTCTATCTCGTGAAAAACCTTTAGTCATCGGTTGTTTGATAAACAACCGACGACGTATGTGAAATTTTGGAGGTAATTTTTTTGAATTGAAAAAATTGGATTTGGCAGGCAATTTTAGGTGTCGGTTTCTTACCGAGCAACCGATGCTAAATAAAAAGCGATACCCGTGTTTGTCCGGTCTTCACATATAGATGTGAGTTTGTGCTTTCAGATGACATTGTAGGGCTTAGGCGTCAGTTTTTGGGATACAACCGACGCCTGTGAATGTGACGTTATAAGCCATTTCTGTAGTAGGGGCTGATGCATAAGAAGTGAACCTAGGGTTCCTTGACCCAGGGGGATAAAAAAAACTGACACCTAGTTTCTACAGATTTGAGAATGTCACCCCTCATGTTTAGAGGAGAAGTAAACCCCTTGGACTAAGGTATATGTTTGATGAACCCCTCACACATAGGTTGGTGACATATGCATGTATGATATTGGTCCAATGTTGAGGAATAAGAAACAAGTATGACATATCAAGGAACTAGAGTGGCATAAGTAAGTACGTTTGTGACCTTTGTTACTAACAAGAGATAGTTTTCTCCTATCCTGGGGAGGAACCCTTCATGTTGGAGAGAGCACCAACTTTTGTTTAGGTTCAAGGTAACCTAAAGAAGTCTCTCATAAGAGCTTGATGAGCTAAGTGGAGAGTACATCATATGAGGACGAATCCATAGACCCATGTGTGACCATCTCTAAGGGGCATGAGGTTATGTTGACATGGAGGTAACCTTTATGGGGCCAAAACAAGTTAGGTAGGTCTCCATGATCCCTATGAAAGGATGTAAGTTTGACTGCATATGCCCAGAGAGATGATGGAGTTTTGAGTAAGGATTCAAGTTTAAGATGTACCATGATAAAATCCAAAGTCGATACTCAAGTCAGGTAGGAATAAGACCGATGGGAGTAGAAGTTGTTTGTTCCCTAGATGCACAAGACCATAGGGTCAGGAGGTAACAACTACCTTTTCCCGAGGCCCATGGGTTATGAGGTTGGCCACCTTCATGAGTTCATGGGGCCTAAGGGGTAAAAGTGAGAGGCACTCCCTAGATGCATAAGGGTCAAATCACCCCAAAAGTTCCGACACCCTAGAGACTTTGAGGTAACAACTAAGGATTGTACATAAAAGAGAGATGTTTAAGACCCAAGAGTGTTTGGGAACAGTTTCGATGGAAGTAAACCTGAAATCAAGATGTTCATGATGTGGAGTCATGTGATGCATGCTTCAAATTAGAATGGAAAGTGTACTGGAGAGGTGGGACGCACCATCTCTACGCTTAGAATGGGATGAACTCTATATTTGGTCTACAACCAAATGCTTATTTCCTCTCATTATGGGGGTGAGAGATAGGGCAATACACATGCCATACACTAAGGATAAAGATGGGGAGAGTTGGAACATTGCTATTATGTTTGAGGATAGAGAAATTATCATACCTTTGGAAGAGTATGTTGAATGGATGGTATTTAAACATGAAGAGGACTAAGGTAGTCATCATATGACGATATTCTTATCAAGAGCAGTATGGAATTTATGAGTTATATATAAGTTTGAGTTTGATAACCAAGATGATGAGCATGAAGTTTTCTTAACTCAGCTAGACCGAAATCCGAGATGAGGATGATGAGTGGAGTATATGAAGGTTTATGTCTTCATCGTTACCTAGCTCATAAGGATGTAAGGTGGTAATGGATGCTCTTAGTTGAGACACAACCATCTTGCTTAGTCAGTAGAGAGGCTAGAAGAGGGTGTTAGGTGAACCCTAAGTTTATGAGACATGCATGGTTAACCCTCTGATACAACCAGACCTGTTGGGGAGTAGTGGTTGCTTCAACTTGATGAGATAGAAGGATGGCTGTAAGAACCTCAGATACACCTCTCCGGAAAGGAAGGTGATGGAACCCACGACTAGAGTGTTTTAGAGTTTATGAGGAGTCAACCCTAACGAATCATAACATGCAAGAGCTCATGATGTTAAGTACACCCTACATCTTGGTACTACTAAGATAATTAAAGTTTGCAGTAGTGCTTTGAATACCTGAGATAAAGAAGTAGATAGAGTTGTCGCCATGCATGCCAGTGGGTGAAGGCCAAACACCAGTAACCCAATGAGTTGCTACATAGAATGAAGAGTCCCCGAGAGGGAATGCGAGTGGATCACCATGGACATTGTGGTGAGCCTCCCCTGGACCAAGAGAGGTCATGATGCAATATGGGTTACGGTAGATCGCCTTACCAAGTTGACCTAATTGCTTTCCTAAGAAAGAGAGCAGTGTCAGTGTGATAGATCTGGTTGAACTATATATGAGAGAGATAGTTCATCTACGTTGTAATCTGAGTTTGATATCATGAATATGACCTCAAGTTCACTTCCATGTTGTGGAAGTAGGTACAAAAAGAACTTGATGCTAGATTGAGGTTGAGTACAACATATCATCCCTAACAGATAGACAGTCAAGAGAGTATGATCTAGACTAGAGGGTTTGATGAGGGCATGTGTGCTCATTCAGGGTGATACATGGGAGTAGTTTCCACCCCAAGAGAGTTTTCTTGTGATGATAGCCACCATAGCCAATATCAGGATGTAAGAGGTTCTATAAAGGAGGTTGTATCGGTCACCACTTCATTAGTATGATGTCGGTGAGAGGACCTTGTGAAAGTCAGAGAGACCATAGTATGTGTAGATGAAGTCGCTTTGATCGAGCTATGGCTAAGAAAGCCCGGGGGCGAAATTGGTCGTGAGCTGATGCAAAGCAGACTGACATGCAGTTCACTGTGGAAGAACATGTGTTATGAAAACTCAACACCTCTGAGCTATAGATGAGGAAGCTGAGTCCCCGATACATCGGTCCATTGAGATGGATTGGTGGATATGCTTATGTTTGACCTTACCCCTTAGCATACCATGATGTATGATGTGTTCCATGAGTCCTATCTAGGGCACTATGTGATGTACCTGAACCATGTGCTGATCCATGAACCTATTAAGCTTCAAGGGAGGCTGACATATCTTGAGTCACCTACGAGGGTACAAGATACCAAGGTGAGAGAGAATTCAAATGTAAGAATATAAAATGATAAAGGTCCTTTGGAAGAACCATGGAGAGGATGAAGCCACATGGGAGCCGATGATGGACATGAGAAAGTATTATCCGATTTTATTTATATGTTTAGTGGAATTTTGAGGGCAAAATTCCTATAAGAGGGGAAGGATGCTACAATCCCAATTTTTGGGTTCTTTTAGTTGGAAATGCAATTTTCCCAATAAATGTATGATTATGTATTTTGTGCGAATTATGTGCCTTGAATGGATTCCTTTGATAAATAGCATTGTGTGTTTGATTTCGTGGGCCTTGTTGTCTGTTGGACCCAATAACAAGAAAAAGGAAATAAAAAGGAAAAGGAATCAATTAATAAAGGAATAACTAAGATAATGAGAAAAGAAAGATGTGGAAGCATGTAGAAAGGATAAGAATTATCTTTTAAGGAGGGATTTCATATCTTTAGGATTTCTTGGGTTCCAAGGATTCCAAGTTGCATGATAATACGAGAAGAAAGAGATAAAATCAAATAAAGCATTATTAAGAAGGAAAGTTGAGATAATGATGAACATATAAGAAATATGTGGAAATATGGATAATGGAATCATTATGAATAAGATTTAGAATCCACATGGTTTCTAATGGAAAAAGGAATCCAAATAAAGAAAAAAAAGATTAGGAGAGAGAAAATATGTCTTATTTAGAGATAGCTTGCATATGAAGAAAAAAGCCATTTTCCTTTGGAATTTGGGACTCAAATTTGGTACACGAGTAGATAAAGCCGAGATAAAGAATCCCTTAAAATTTGGTTGCAAAAGGATGCACAGTTTACGAGATATGGATTTTTGAATTATCCTAAAGTGTTGAGATAATCTTCAACTCATATTAAATATCACGTTTAATTGAAGATATATTCTGGCTTTTATTTGAGCACGCAGCACGAGGGCCATTGGATCTATGATCCAATGGTGGTTGTACCTTCAGTCATTGTAGTGGAACAAGGAAAGGAGGAATAGGAGGAAATTAGTTTTAGGATCCAATGGTGGTTGTACCTTCAGTCATTGTAGTGGAACAAGGAAAGGAGGAATAGGAGGAAATTAGTTTTAGGATCATTTTTCTCGATGGTTGATGCATGAGCATCTATGGGGACTCTCCCATTGCGTCTAGGGCTCCTTTCTGAGTTGATAGATCCTGAGTTTGGGTGTGTTTCGGACACACCACCATGTTTCCCCAATCCGATAGGATGTCTCTGCCTGACGGAACGTCTAGGCTATAAAAGGGGACCGAGGTCTTGCTGCGAGGGCATAGAATCAACCACAAGATGCCACAGGGTCTGTTTTAGTCTCCCCACATGCTAATTCATCGAGAAGCGCCATATTTCCTCTAAAGATTATCCCTCCCTTCTGGCCATGGTGACTCCACGGGATTTCTCGCTTCACACTGCTAAATGGACAGTTGAGGCCGCCGGCGAGTTCGACTTGAGCCGACGATGGTGGTGGCGCCTTTGCTTTGGCCTCCAATGCACTGAAACCCAGAGTCAACCACTGTGTTGACTCATCACGGGCTCTGTCTCATGAGTGGGAGGCAAGCGGGAGGAAGGAGATGACACATATCCAAATGAACAATCTACCCCTGGCGTGCAAGGCCGAAACCCGCAAGGTGTGAGGGCAAGAAGGACTTTGCGGACCTGGCTGAGAGGTTCGCTTGCGTGCAGCCATCCACCTGTGTGGCAAGTCGTGATTCGCTGACCCTCACCCACGTGGAAAAGGAGAGCAAGCCACTCTACTGAGATGGTGACACTCCATTGGCCCAAAAGGTATTTTCTTTACAAAATCATAATTAATTACCAGTAACTCTAATGATTGCAAGTCTTATATGAAAATTTATCAGGAGAACTTAAGGAAGCCAATAAAAATGATATTAAAACCTGATTATGTTTCTAATTCCAAAAGTGACATAAGTTGATCATGATATGCTTTAAACTTAGGTTAAAAACCCTAATGATGATTATAGATCAGATCTAAGATTTTTAATGGGTTCATTCGAGTATAAATAACCTGTTGAGAAATAAAGTGAGATTTGGATATGATAATAGATAATAATTGGCTTGGTTTAGGGTTTAATCCATGAATCTATGATAATGCATATAGAAACCCTAATCTAGGGTAAAAAGGTTAATTAACTTGAATAATTTGAAATTCTTTGGAATGATGTTATTATGAGTTGATCCTAAGCCTGTTAGGAAGGAATTAACAAGTTAGTTAGTGTTTATGATTAGCTTTGTTGTTTTAGGGTTTGTAGAGTCAATAATGAAGAGAACCCTAATGAAACCTTAAAAGGAAGTAGGAAACCCTAGGAAGCAAGTTCAAAAGAATAGATCTTGATAAAATGAATAGTGAATAGATTATATGGTTGTTTTAGGATCCTTGCTTGTGTGAATTGCTTGTTTGCTTGGATTATTGCTAGCATGTTGATCTGACTAAACATGTATGTGGTTATTTATGAATAATCAATTTAGTTTCACAGCATTTCCCGAACGTTCTATCGATTGGATGCAACCTAAACTGTTGGATGTTTAATTCTACAATCCTATAAAGTCCCTATGATTATCACAATTAAGTATATATGTGTGTTCTTGAACCTACATGCCACCCTGATGTACGTTGCATGACTAAGCCCTAGAGGGAAGGTCTATTCGGTTAAGCCCTAGAGGGAAGACCATTGGGCACCTCGAGAGGTGTCCCCAGGCACCAAGCTCAGGATGGAGAAGGTGGCCTTATGTCCCTTGTAAGGACACAACCCTAAGAGAGGGTGATCCATGGTTAGGGCAAAAGAGAATGAGAATGTCACATTAAAAATGTAACTTTGGATTGTTAATAACTTATTTGTGATAATTAGGTTGTTAGAAATTATTTGTGACATTGTGATTATTCCCCACATACTAGTATAGAAATATACTGACTGACCTTTTTTTTCGGTGCATCATCATATTATTTTAAAACATTATTCAACAGTTTTTATCAAACATAATTCAGGAAATTGGGTAGTGGAAATAGATGGAAAAAGCAAATCAATGACTATGGATCCAACTAAATAAGAAAATGCTTAAAATGATAATACCAATCACCAAAATAAGGTGCATCATTAAAAAAGGGATTTATCAGAACCTTGCATTGATGAGGAGTTGGCGTTGGCATGGATTTTGAGTAGTAGGTGTAGTAGAAGGGCGGCCAGTGAAGGAGAAGGGCACACAACTTGCTCACCATGGAAGGAGAAGGTAGAAGTGGAGAACCACCAGTTGCAAAATGTAAAGATAGGATGAAGAAGAGGAGGAAGAAGGGTATCTGTCAAGTAGCGGCAGGCGTGGCGGCGGTGCAGCAGGCGAGCAAGCAGCCGGGGCAATAGGAGGCAGGCGAGCGGCGGTTGGAGCAGTAGGCACACGGCAGACGAGCAGGTGGCATGCGTGGTAGCAGCGATGATGGCAGGCGTGTCAGCGGCGGAGCACTAGGCGAGCAGCGGAATCACCATACCTAAACTTAATCGGGAATGAAACTGAGAAAGGGGAAGAGTCTAGTTCACGCGGGTGCTATTAAGTTAACAATAGACGTTTGTTATTAAAAACAACTGACGCTTAAAATAAAAGGCTTCGGTCACCATAAAAAAACCGAGACCTATGATTAATGATAGTCGTCAGTTTCAACTAGAAAAACTGTCATCTATCTACATATGCCGACAACAAAAATATTCTTGAATTATGTCCATAGTCGTCGGTTGCCGTAAATAACTGACGCCAAAGGGGGTAAAATTTTTCACAGGGACAACACACGTAAACACATCAGCGTCAGTTTTTGCAAGAAAACTGACGACAAAAATGTGCTTGATTTCAATCTCGCGAAAAACCTTTAGTCGTCAGTTGTTTGGTAAACAACCGATGCCGTATGTGAAATTTTGGAGGTAATGTTTTTGAACTGAAAAATTTGGATTTGGCAGGCAATTTTAGACGTCGGTTTCTTACTGAGCAACCGATGCTAAATAAAAAGTGATACCCGTGTCTGGCCGGTCTTCACATATAGATGTCAGTTTGTGCTTTCAGCCGACGTTGTAGGGTTTAGGCATCAGTTTTTGGGATACAACTGACGCCTCTGAATGTCACGTTATAAGTCATTTATGTAGTAGGGGCTGATGCATAAGAAGTGAACCTATGGTTCCTTGACCTAGGGGGGGGGAGAGTAGTAGTACCTGGTGCACTTGATGCTCACAAAGAAGGTTGAGTTTCTACAGATTCAAGTATGTCACCCCCTCATGTTTAGAGGAGAAGTAAACCCCTTGGACTAAGGTATATGTTTGATGAACCCCTCACACATAGGTTGGTGACATATGCATGTATGATATTGGTCCAATGTTGAGGAATAAGAAACAAGTATGACATATCAAGGAACTCAGAGTGGCGTAGTAGGTTGTCTTCTTGCTAGCTACGTGTATCAATAGCATGATAAGGATAAGCTTGCACATGATGATGTAAACTCTGGAAGTAAGTACGTTTGTGACCATTGTTACTATCAAGAGATAGTTTTCTCCTATCCTAGGGAGGAATCCTTCATGTTGGAGAGAGCACCAACTTTTGTTTAGGTTCAAGGTAACCTAAAGAAGTCTCTCATAAGAGCTTGATGAGCTAAGTGGAGAGTACATCATATGAGGACGAATCCATAGACCCATGTGTGACCATCTCTAAGGGGCATGAGGTTATGTTGACATGGAGGTAACCTTTATGGGGCCAGACCAAGTTAGGTAGGTCTCCATGATCCCTATGAAAGGATGTAAGTTTGACTGCATATGCCCAGATAGATGATGGAGTTTTGAATAAGGATTCAAGTTTAAGATGTAGCATGATAGAATCCGAAGTCGATACTCAAGTCAGGTAGGAATAAGACCGATGGGAGTAGAAGTTGTTTGTTCCCTAGATGCACAAGACCATAGGGGCGTGAGGTAACAGCTACCTTTGCCCGAGGCCCATGGGTTATGAGGTTGGCCACCTTCATGAGTTCATGGGGCCTAAGGGGTAAAAGTGAGAGGCACTCCCTAGATGCATAAGGGTCAAATCACCCCAAAAGTGCCGACACCCTAGAGACCTTGAGGTAACAACTAAGGATTTTACATAAAAGAGAGATGTTTAAGACCCAAGAGTGTTTGGGAACAGTTTCCATGGAAGTAAACCTGAAATCAAGATGTTCATGATGTGGAGTCATGTGATGCATGCTTCAAATTAGAATGGAAAGTGTATTGGCGAGGTGGGATGCACCATCTCTACTCTTAGAATGGGATGAACTCTATATTTGGTCTGCAACCAAATTCTTATTTCCTCTCGTTATGGGGGTGAGAGATAGGGCAATACACATGCCATACACTAAGGATAAAGATGTGGAGAGTTGGAACATTGCTATTATTTTTGAGGATAGAGAAAGTATCATACCTTTTGAAGAGTATGTTGAATGGATGGTTTATAAACACGAAGAGGACTAAGGTAATCATCATATGACAACATTCTTATTAAGAGCAGTATGGAATTTATGAGTTATATATAAGTTTGAGTTTGATAACCAAGATGATGAGCTTGAAGTTTTCTTAACTCAGCTAGACCACAATCTGAGATGAGGATGATGAGTGGAGTATATGAAGGTTTATGTCTTCATTGTTACCTAGCTCATAAGGATGTAAGGTGGTAATGGATCCTCTTAGTTGAGACACAACCATCTTGCTTAGTCAGTAGAGAGGCTAGAAGAGGGTGTTAGGTGAACCCTAATTTTGTGAGACATGCATGGTTAACCCTTTGATACAACCAGACCCGTTGGGGAGTAGTGGTTGCTTGAGCTTGATGAGATAGATGGATGGCTGTAAGAACCTCAGATACACCTCTCCGGAAAGGAAGGTGATGGAACCCATGACTAGAGTGTTTTAGAGTTTATGAGGAGTCAACCCGGAGGAATCATGACATGCAAGAGATCGTGATGTTAAGTACACCCTACATCTTTGGACCACTAAGATAATTAAAGTTTGCAGTAGTGCTTTGAATACCTGAGATAAAGAAGTAGATAGAGTTTTCGCCATGCATGCCAGTGGGTGAAGGTCAAACACCAATAACCCAATGAGTTGCTACATAGAATGAAGAGTCCCCGAGAGGGAATGGGAGTGGATCACCATGGACATTGTGGTGAGTCTCCCATGGACCAAGAGAGGTCATGATGCAATATGGGTTATGATAGATCACCTTACCAAGTTGACCTAATCCCTTACCTAAGAAAGAGAGAAGTGTCAGTGAGACAGATCTGGTTGAACTATATATGAGAGAGATAGTTCATCTACACTGTAATCTGAGTTTGATATCATGAGTATGTCCTCAAGTTCACTTCCATGTTGTGGAAGTAGGTACAAAAAGAACTTGATTCTAGATTGAGGTTGAGTACAACATATCATCCCTGACAGAAAGACAGTCAAGAGAGTATGATCTAGATTAGAGGGTTTGATGAGGTCATGTGTGCTCATTCAGGGTGATACATGGGAGCAGTCTCCGCCCCAAGAGAGTTTTCTTGTGATGATAGCCACCATAGTCAATATCAGGATGTAAGAGGTTCTATAAAGGAGGTTGTATCGGTCACCACTTCATAAGGATGATGTCGGTGAGAGGACGTTGTGAAAGTCAGAGTGACCATAGTATGTGTAGATGAAGTCACTTTGATCGGGCTATGGCTAAGAAAGCCCGGGGGCGACATTGGTCGTGAGCTCATGCAAAGTAGACTGGCATGCAGTTCACTGTGGAAGAACATATGTTATGAAAACCCGACCCCTCTGAGCTATAGACGAGGAAGCTGAGTCCCCGATACATCGGTCCATTGAGATGGATTGGTGGATATGCTTATGTTTGACCTTACCCCTCAGGATACCATGATGTATGATGTGTTCCATGAGTCCTATCTAGGGCACTATGTGATGTACCTGAACCATGTGTTGATCCATGAACCTATTAAGCTTCAAGGGAGGCTGACATATCTTGAGTCACCTATGAGGGTACGAGATACCAAGGTGAGAGAGAATTCATATGTAAGAATATAAAATGATAAAGGTTTTTTGGAAGCACTATGGAGAGGATGAAGCCACATTGGAGCCGATGATGGACATGAGAAAGTATTATCCTATTTTGTTTATATGTTTAGTGGAATTTTGAGGGCAAAATTCCTATAAGAGGGGAAGGATGCTACAATCCCAATTTTTGGGTTCTTTTAGTTGGAAATGCAATTTTCCCAACAAATGTATGATTATGTATTTGTGTGAATTATGTGCCTTGAACGTATTCCTTTGATAAATAGCATTGTGTGTTTGATTTTGTGGGCCTTGTTGGATATTGGACCCAATAACAAGAAAAAGGAAATAAAAAGGAAAAGGAACCAATTAATAAAGGAATAACTAAGATAATGAGAAAAGAAAGATGTGGAAGCATGTAGAAAGGCTAAGAATTATCTTTTAAGGAGGGATTTTATATCTTTAGGATTTCTTGGGTTCCAAGGAGTCCAACTTGCAAGATAATAGGAGAAGAAAGAGATAAAATCAAATAAAGCATTATTAAGAAGGAAAGTTGATATAATGATGAAAATATAAGAAATATGTGGAAATATGGATAATGGAATCATTATGAATGATATTTCGAATCCACATGGTTTTTAATGGAAAAAGGAATCAAAATAAAGAAAAAAAAGATTAGGAGAGAGAAAATATGCTTAAAATGTCTTATTAAGAGATAGCTTGCATATAAAGAAAAAGCCCTTTTCCTTTGGAATTTGGGACTCAAATTTGGTACACGAGTAGATAAAGCCGAGATAAAGAATCCCTTAAAATTTGGTTGCAAAAGGATGCACGGTTTACGAGATATGGAATTTTGAATTATCCTAAAGTGTTGAGATAATCTTCAACTCGTATAAAATGTCACGTTTAATTGAAAATATATTCTGGCTTTTATTTGAGCACGTGGCATGAGGGCCATTGGATCTAAGACCCAATGGTGGTTGTACCTTCAGTCATTGTAGTGGAACAAGGAAAGGAGGAATAGGGGGAAATGAGTTTTAGGATCATTTTTCTCGATGGTTGATGCATGAGCATCTATGGGGACTCCCCCATTGCGTCTAGGGCTCCTTTCCGAGTTGATAGATCCTGAGTTTGGGTGGGTTTTGGACACACCACCATGTTTCCCCAATCCGAGGGGATGTCCCCACCCGACGGAACGTCTAGGGTATAAAAGGTGACCGAGGTCTTGCTGTGAGGGCATAGAATCGACCACAAGATGCCGCAGGGTCCGTTGTAGTCTCCCCACGTGCCAATTCATCGAGAAGCGCCGAATTTCCTCTAAAGGTTCTCCCTCCCTTCTAGCCATGGTGACTCCATGGGCTTTCTCGCTTCACACTGCTAAATGGATAGTTGAGGCCGCCAGCGAGTTCGAATTGAGCCGATGATGGTGGTGGCGCCTTTGCTTTGGCTTCCAATGCACTGAAACCCAAAGTCAACCACTGTGTTGACTCGTCACGGGCTTTGTCTCGTGAGCGGGAGGCAAGTGGGAGGAAGGAGATGACACATATCCAAATGAACAATCTGCCCCTGGCATGCAAGGCCGAAACCCGCAAGGTGTGAGGGCAAGAAGGACTTTGCAGACCTGAATGAGAGGCTCGCTTGCGTGGAGCCAACCGCCTTTGTGGCAAGCCGTGATTCGCTGACCCTCACCCATGTGGAAAAGGAGAGCAAGCCGCTCTGCTGAGGTGGTGGAACTCCATTGGCCCTAAAAGGTATTTTCTTTACAAAATCATAATTAATTACCCGTAACTCTAATGACTGCAAGTCTTAAATTGAAAATTTATCAGGAGAACTTAAGGAAGCCAATAAAAATGATATTAAAACCTGATTATGTTTCTAATTCCAAAAGTGCCATAAGTTGATCATGATATGCTTTAAACTTAGGTTAAAAACTCTAATTATGATTAGAGATCAGATCTAATATTTTTAATGGGTTAATTCGAGTATAAATAACCTGTTGAGAAATAAAGTGAGATTTGGATATGATAATAGATAATAATTGGCTTGGTTTAATCCATGAATCTATGATAATGCATATAGAAACCCTAATCTAGGGTAAAAAGGGTGATTAACTTGAATAATTTGAAATTCTTTGGAATGATGTTATTATGAGTTGATCCTAAGCCTGTTAGGAAGGAATTAGCAAGTTAGTTAGTGTTTATGATTAGCTTTGCTTTTTTAGGGTTTGTAGTGTCAATAATGAAGAGGAACCCTAATGAAACATTAAAAGGAAGTAGGAAACCCTAGGAAGCAAGTTCAAAAGAATACATCTTGATAAAATGAATAGTGAGTAGATTATGTGGTTGTTTTAGGATCCTTGTTTGTGTGAATTGCTTGTTTGCTTGGAATACTTTCTTGCCTGGATTATTGCTAGCATGTTGATACGACTGAATAGGTATGTGGTTATTTATGAATAATCGATTTAGTTTCATAGTTTTTCCCAAACGTTCTATCGATTGGATGCAACCTAAACTGTTGGATGTTTAATTCTACAATCCTATAAAGTCGCTATGATTATCACAATTAAGTATATATGTGTGTTCTTGAACCTACATGCCACCCTGATGTGCGTTGCATGACTAAGCCCCAGAGGGAAGGTCTATTCGGTCAAGCCCCAGAGGGAAGACCATTGGGCACCTCGAGAGGTGACCCCATGCACCAAGCTCAGGATGGAGAAGGTGGCCTTATGTCCCTTGCAAGGACACAACCCTAAGAGAGGGTGATCCATGGTTAGGGCAAAAGAGAATGAGAATGTCGCATTAAAAATGTAATTTTGGATTGTTAATAACTTATTTGTGATAATTAGGTTGTTAGAAATTATTTGTGACATTGTGATTATTCCCCACATACTAGTATAGAAATATACTGACCGACCTTTTTTTTGTCGGTGCATCATAATATTATTTTAAAACATTATTCAAAAGTTCTTATCAAACATAATTCAAGAAATTGGGTAGTGGAAATAGATGGCAAAAGCACATCAATGAATAGGGAAAAATGACTACGGATCCAACAAAATAAGAAAATGCTTAAAATGATAATACCAATCACCAAAATAAGGGGCATCATTGAAAAAGGGATTTATCAGAACCCCGCATTGATGAGGAGTTGACGTTGGCATGGATTTTGAGTAGTAGGTGTAGTAGAAGGGCAGCCAATGAAGGAGAAGGGCACACAACTTGCTCACCAGTGAAGGAGAAGGTAGAAGTGGATAACCACCAGTTACGCAATGTATAGATAGGATGAAGAAGAGGAGGAAGAAGGGTATCTGTCAAGTAGTGGCAGGCGTGGCGGTGGTGGTGCAATAGGCGAGCAAGTAGCCGGAGCAATAGGCGACAGGAGAGTGGCAGTTGGAGCAGTAGGCACACAAAAGATGAGCAGGCGGCAGGTGTGGTAGTGGCGGTTGCGGCAGGCATGTCAGCGGCGGAGCACTAGGCGAGCAGCGGAATCGCCATACCTGAACTTAATCGGGAATGAAACAGAGAAAGGGAAAGAGTCTAGTTCGCGCGGGTGCTATTAAGTTAACAATAGATGTTGGTTATTAAAAACAACTGGCTCTTAAAATAAAAGTCGTCAGTCACCATAAAAACCCCGACACCTATGTTTAATGATAGTCGTCGGTTTCAACTAGAAAAATCGACGTCTATCTACATATGCCGACAAAAAAGATGTTCTTGAATTATGTCCATAGTCGTTGGTTGCCGTAAAAAATTGAGGCCAAAAGGGGGTAAAATTTTTCACGGGGACAACACACGTAAACACATCGACGTCGGTTGTTGCAAGAAAACTGACGACAAAAATGTGCTTGATTTCTGTCTCACGAAAAACCTTTAGTCGTCGGTTTTTTGGTAAACAACTGACTCCGTATGTGAAATTTTGGAGGTAATTTTTTTGAACTGAAAAAATTGGATTTGGCAGGCGATTTTAGGCGTCGGTTTCTTACTGAGAAACCGATGCTAAATAAAAAGCGATACCCGTGTTTGGCCGGTCTTCACATATAGATGTCAGTTTGTGCTTTCAGTCGACGTTGTAGGGTTTAGGTGTCAGTTTTTGGGATACAACCGAAGCCTCTGAATGTGACGTTATAAGACATTTCTGTAGTAGGGGCTGATGCATAAGAAGTGAACCTAGGGTTCCTTGACCCTGGGGTGGAGTAGTAGTACCTGGTGCACTTGATGCTCACAAAGATGGTTGAGTTTCTACAGATTTGAGTATGTCACCCCCTCATGTTTAGAGGAGAAGTAAACCCCTTGGACTAAGGTATATGTTTGATGAACCCCTCACACATAGGTTGGTGACATATGCATGTATGATATTGGTCCAATGTGGAGGAATAAGAAACAAGTATGACATATCAAGGAACTCAGAGTGGCATAAGTAAGTATGTTTGTGACCTTTGTTACTATCAAGAGATAGTTTTCTCCTATCCTGGGGAGGAACCCTTCATGTTGGAGAGAGCACCAACTTTTGTTTAGGTTCAAGGTAACCTAAAGAAGTCTCTCATAAGAGCTTGATGAGTTAAGTGGAGAGTACATCATATGAGGACGAATCCATAGACCCATGTGTGACCATCTCTAAGGGGCATGAGGTTATGTTGACATAGAGGTAACCTTTATGGGAACAGACCAAGTTAGGTAGGTCTCCATGATACCTATGAAAGGATGTAAGTTTGACTGCATATGCCCAGAGAGATGATGGAGTTTTGAGTAAGGATTCAAGTTTAGGATGTACCATGATAGAATCCGAAGTCGATACTCAAGTCAGGTAGGAATAAGACCAATGATAGTAGAAGTTGTTTGTTCCCTAGATGCATAAGACCATAGGGTCGGGAGGTAACAACTACCTTTTCCCGAGGCCCATGGGTTATGAGGTTGGCCACCTTCATGAGTTCATGGGGCCTAAGGGGTAAAAGTGAGAGGCACTCGCTAGATGCATAAGGGTCAGATCACCCCAAAAGTGCCGACACCCTAGAGACCTTGAGGTAACAACTAAGGATTGTACATAAAAGTGAGATGTTTAAGACCCAAGAATGTTTGGGAATAGTTTCCATGGAAGTAAACCTGAAATCAAGATGTTCATGATGTGGAGTCATGTGATGCATGCTTCAAATTAGAATGGAAAGTGTACTGGCTAGGTGGGATGCACCATCTCTACTCTTAGAATGGGATGCACTCTATATTTGGTCTGCAGCCAAATGCTTATTTCCTCTCGTTATGGGGGTGAGAGATAGGGCAATACACATGCCATACACTAAGGATAAAGTTGTGGAGAGTTGGAACATTGCTATTATGTTTGAGGATAGAGAAAGTATCATAACTTTTGAAGAGTATGTTGAATGGATGGTTTATAAACACGAAGAGGACTAAGGTAGTCATCATATGATGACGTTCTTATCAAGAGAAATATGGAATTTATGAGTTATATATAAGTTTGAGTTTGACAACCAAGATGATGAGCTTGAAGTTTTCTTAACTCAGCTGGACCGAAATCCGAGATGAGGATGATGAGTGGAGTATATGAAGGTTTATGTCTTCATCGTTACCTAGCTCATAAGGATGTAAGGTGGTAATGGATGCTCTTAGTTGAGACACAACCAACTTTCTTAGTCAGTAGAGAGGCTAGAAGAGGGTGTTAGGTGAACCCTAAGTTTGTGAGACATGCATGGTTAACCCTCTAATACAACTAGACCTATTGGGGAGTATTGGTTGCTTGAGCTTGATGAGATAGAAGGATGGCTGTAAGAACCTGAGATACACCTCTCCAGAAAGGAAGGTGATGGAACCCACAACTAGAGTGTTTTAGAGTTTATGAGGAGTCAACCCTGAGGAATCATGACATGCAAGAGCTCATGATGTTAAGTACACCCTACGTCTTGGTACTACTAAGATAATTAAAGTTTGCAGTAGTGCTTTGAATACCTGAGATAAAGAAGTAGATAGAGTTGTTGCCATGCATGCCAGTGGGTGAAGGCCAAACACCAGTAACCCAATGAGTTGCTACATAGAATGAAGAGTCCCTGAGAGGGAATGGGAGTGGATCACCATGGACATTGTGGTGAGTCTCCCCTGGACCAAGAGAGGTCATGATGCAATATGGGTTATGGTAGATCGCCTTACCAAGTTGACCTAATCCCTTGCCTAAGAAAGAGAGCAGTGTCAGTGTGACAGATCTGGTTGAACTATATATGAGAGAGATAGTTCATCTACGCTATAATCTGAGTTCGATATCATGAATATGACCTCATGTTCACTTCCATGTTGTGGAAGTAGGTACAAAAAGAACTTGATGGAGAGGATGAAGCCACATGGGAGCCGATGATGGACATGAGAAAGTATTATCCTATTTTGTTTATATGTTTAGTGGAATTCTGAGGGAAAAATTCCTATAAGAGGGGAAGGATGCTACAATCCCAATTTTTGGGTTCTTTTAGTTGGAAATGCAATTTTCCCAATAAATGTATGATTATGTATTTGTGTGAATTATGTGCCTTGAACATATTCCTTTGATAAATAGCATTGTGTGTTTGATTTTGTGGGCCTTTTTGGCTATTGGACCCAATAATAAGAAAAAGGAAATAAAAAGGAAAAGGAATCAATTAATAAAGGAATAACTAAGATAATGAGAAAAGAAAGATGTGGAAGCATGTAGAAAGGCTAAGAATTATTTTTTAAGGAGGGATTTCATATCTTTAGGATTTCTTGGGTTCCAAGGAGTCCAAGTTGCAAGATAATAGTAGAAGAAAGAGATACAATCAAATAAAGCATTATTAAGAAGGAAAGTTGAGATAATGATGAAAATATAAGAAATATGTGGAAATATGGATAATGGAATCATTATGAATGAGATTTCGAATCCACATGGTTTCTAATGGAAAAAGGAATCCAAATAAAGAAAAAAAAGATTAGGAGAGAGAAAATCTGCTTAAAATATGTCTTATTAAGAGATAGCTTGCATATGAAGAAAAAAGCCCTTTTCCATTGGAATTTGGGACTCAAATTTGGTACACGAGTAGATAAAGCCGAGATAAAGAATCCCTTAAAATTTGGTTGCAAAAGGATGCACGGTTTACGAGATATGGATTTTTGAATTATCCTAAAGTGTTGAGATAATCTTCAACTCATATTAAATGTCACATTTAATTGAAGATATATTATGGCTTTTATTTGAGCACGCAACATGAGGGCCATTGGATCTAAGATCTAATGGTGGTTGTACCTTCATTCATTGTAGTGGAACAAGGAAAGGAGGAATAGGGGGAAATGAGTTTTAGGATCATTTTTCTCGATGGTTGATGCATGAGCATCTATGGGGACTCTCCCATTGCGTCTAGGGATCCTTTCCGAGTTGATAGATCCTGAGTTTGGGTGGGTTTCAGACACACCACCATGTTTCCCCAATCCGAGGGGATGTCCTCGCCCGACGGAACCTCTAGGCTATAAAAGGGGACTGAGGTCTTACTGTGAGGGCATAGAATCGACCACAAGATGCCGCAGGGTCCGTTGTAGTCTCCCCACATGCCAATTCATTGAGAAGCACCAGATTTCCTCTAAAGGTTCTCCCTCCCTTCCGGCCATGGTGACTCCACATGCTTTCTCGCTTCACGCTGCTAAATGAACAGTTGAGGCCGCCGGCGAGTTCGACTTGAGCCGACGATGGTGGTGGCGCCTTTGCTTTGGCCTCCAATGCACTGAAACCCAGAGTCAACCAATGTGTTGACTCATCACAGGCTCTGTCTCGTGAGAGGGAGGCAAGCGGGAGGAAGGAGATGACACATATCCAAATGAACAATCTGCCCCTGGTGTGCAAGGCCGAAACCCGCAAGGTGTGAGGGCAAGAAGGACTTTGCGGACCCGGCTGAGAGGCTCGCTTGCGTGGAGCCAGCCGCCTGTGTGGCAAGTCGTGATTCGCTGACCCTCACCCACGTGGAAAAGGAGAGCAAGCTGCTCTGCTGAGGTGGCGGCACTCCATTGGCCCTAAAAGGTATTTTCTTTACAAAATCATAATTAATTACTTATAACTCTAATGATTGCAAGTCTTATATGAAAATTTATCACGAGAACTTAAGGAAGCCAATAAAAATGATATAAAAACCTGATTATTGTTCTAATTCCAAAAGTGCCATAAGTTGATCATGATATGCTTTAAACTTAGGTTAAAAACCCTAATGATGATTAGAGATCAGATCTAAGATTTTTAATGGGTTAATTCGAGTATAAATAACATGTTGAGAAATAAAGTGAGATTTGGATATGATAATAGATAATAATAGGCTTGTTTTAGGGTTTAATCCATGAATCTATGATAATGCATATAGAAACCCTAATCTAGGGTAAAAAGGGTGATTAACTTGAATAATTTGAAATTCTTTGGAATGATGTTATTATCAGTTGATCCTAAGAATGTTAGGAAGGAATTAACAAGTTAGTTAGTGTTTATGATTAGTTTTTCTATTTTAGGGTTTGTAGTGTCAATAATGAAGAGGAACCCTAATGAAACATTAAAAGGAAGTAAGAAACCCTAGTAAGCAAGTTCAAAAGAATAGATCTTGATAAAATGAATAGTGAATAGATTATATGGTTGTTTTAGGATCCTTGCTTGTGTGAATTACTTGTTTTCTTAGAATACTTTCTTGCTTGGATTATTGCTAGCATGTTGATACGACTGAATAGGTATGTGGTTATTTATGAATAATCGATTTAGTTTCACAATATTTCCCGAACGTTCTATCGATTGGATGCAACCTAAACTGTTGGATGTTTAATTCTACAATCTTATAAAGTCCCTATGATTATCACAATTAAGTATATATGTGTGTTCTTGAACCTACATGCCACCCTGATGTACGTTGCATGACTAAGGCCCAGAGGGAAGGTCTATTCGGTCAATCCCCAGAGGGAAGACCATTGGGCACCTCGAGAGGTGACCCCAGGCACCAAGCTCAGGATGGTGAAGGTGGACTTATGTCCATTGCAAGGACACAACCCTAAGAGAGGGTGATCCATGGTTAGGGCAAAAGCGAATGAGAATGTCACATCAAAAATGTAATTTTGGATTGTTAATAACTTATTTGTGATAATTAGGTTGTTAGAAATTATTTGTGACATTTTGATTATTCCCCACATACTAGTATAGAAATATACTGGCCGACCTTTTTTTGTCAGTGTTTCAGGTACAATCATTGATAAGGACAAAAAGTAAATTGAAATATTGTGAAGATATGATTAATTAGTTCAAGGAGGATTAGATAGATAGATTTTATTTGTGGATAGAATTCTAGATCCAAAATTTTTACAAGGTATGCAAAAAGATTTATTTTATTATAACTTTTTAGTTTAGTAATAGTAGAATTTGATGATTATTTTTGATTAAATGTCAAACCATGGTTCCTGATTTATTGGGATAGTGGCTCTGAACTTTTAGTCTCCCTTGATTGGGGGTTACCAGGAGGCGGGGTCGTTACAGTTGGTGTCATCGTCCTACAGGTACGACATGAGGGGTAGTCGAGTTTTCTAGAGATACAACAATAATCTCTGACAATTTTTTTTCTCACAGTCATGGTAATGTGAGAACCCAAGCAAGTTCTATCCATAAGAGGGAGGAGCACAAAGGAGAGAAAATTGGGAGAGCAAATTGACGCTAGAAAATTGACTAGAAGGTCCAAATCATTCTTGTCCATTCATCCAGAACGATAGGAGTTCCCGGTGATCCGTGTGGACTACTATAGAGCCGAGGAGGGCATTGCCACTTGCTAGGAGGATGAAGTCAACCTCTGTCCATGGTGATCAACCAGGAGGTTGTTGCATGAGCCATCTGAGTGAAACTTGAGCAAAGGAGCATGCTACAAGAAGGGATAGTCACTGGACTTGCCACAAGACCATGTATAAACCTTGCGACCCTCTTTCCATCACATAGTTGTTGATTGATCTATTTTTCAAAAGGGAACATGGTAGTAAAATTTTTGTTCCCACTATCGTATCTGATGTCGTATTTCCCAACAGTCCACCCTCTAAAAAGTAGCAATTCATTCAGTGATGGGTAGGTCTATAATGTTTTCTTCATACCTTGTGTAGTTCATGAGCCTTAACATTTGTAAATTTTGATATAATAGGTAACCTAGGGAATGAAAAGCAATGGATGTAAGAAATTAATAAAGTCTTATGTCTTGTTCATCAAAATTTTTCAATCATTATGTTAGGTTAGAGCGGAAACAATATAAGGCTACATTCACTAGATACCTAACCCTGAGTCTACTTTGATATTGACTACATGGCTTTAGTAAGTTGGTTCATTGCATGTAGAAGGATCATTTGAATCAAGTGGCAAATCTCATATCCAGGAACTAGTGGAAGGAGAACCATGTCTTGGATATTCATCCATAGTTGAACTTGTCATATTCATTATATAAGTTTTGATTCCTCTGTTTTGAGAAGCAAACAACCAGAGAGGGAATCTTGTACAAGTAGACCATTTTTCACTTGACTAATTTGACCCATACTTTCTTCTCTCACTCTATGTTTCATCTAGTAGCCATTCTAAGCATCTAAACAATTGAATGATCTTATAAACTTGAATTTTTCTACTATTGGTGTGCTCAATTAGATATTAGTAGAACAACATAGTGAAGTCTATGCATATGTAAGAGAATGAAGACCACTTACATATGACCTAATTATTTTAGACTTCTCATGAAGAATTTTCCAATCCTTGGGCATGTCCAAACAAATAGCAAAAACTTAGGTCTTCTCCCCACTAAATATGACCTTTATATAAGGTTCCAAAATATCCCACATTCTTCTATGGAAAATTGAACCAATGGAGAATTCTTGGAAGAATGTGAATATTACTACATTGAATCATTGAACCCTGTGCAGTTGAAGGCTTTCTTGCCTAAATAGATCCACCGTGCAGTGTCTCATCAAATTCAAAAGATAAGTCTCCAGTTTATTTAATGAGGTGAACACACTCCCACCTTATTTCCAAAAAAAATCCATGATTTAGTTTCTCTCATTCTCAAAGGACTACTTGGCCTTATTATAATGACCTCTAGCCATTCCTTAGGTGGCAAAAAATATGATATCCCTTTTGAATTTTATAATTTGATTTTTTTTCTTGATAAAAAATGACACTTTTCCTATCTTTATCCTAGATCCACGTATTCTTCGTGGTGATCCTTGAGCCACTCTATATCCATGCAAATGAAACAAGTGCTTAGACAAAATGATTGAGTAAAGGACTATGGGATCTCACATTTGTCCGTAAATGAATGTATGTCACCTTTTAGTTGGGCCCTTATAGTTTTTTATAAAAGAAGAAGAACGAAACTAAGCCTGTAAAATCATACCTAGAATAAGGTTAGACAAAAATGGCATCAGACATATTATGATAAGATGTTAGTCCATTTTTTTGCACAACTCACTACAGTTTTAAGCCATAGACGTTGGGGAAATACACATTCACTTCTTCTTGGGTTGAAACCAAATTTCACCTCATGTTTTTCTCTAAGAATGATGATTTTTTATCTAAAAAATTACTTTACATAAATTAATTAATTAGTAAATTTAATGCCATTCATAAACAATCATAGTTGTTATATATATATATATATATATATATATATAGAGAGAGAGAGAGAGAAAGAGATTTATATAAGTATGCATTTATATACATATATATGTACATATATATATGTATATTTGTATATACACTCACAAATCTCTACTATTACCTGCATGAGTAGTGTAGCTTAACATACTTACATATATATATATATATTAATAATATGCATATATATGAAAATATATATTTATATAAATACATACATACATACATACATACATACATATAAAACTACCCAATATGACTCTAAATAAGGGTTTCCATAGAGGTAGTAATTGGGAAACTGTGACAATTGTGGATAATTATCAGTAATATAAGTGGGATTTATCCATATTATTGGAGTCATATCTTGGCCACTTGATAAACGAGACTATTAATTTCTCACCCATTTTTATGTGAGTCTATGTATGATATCAAGCTCACATAATTTCAGCAGTCTACTCTAGTTTATAAAACACAAATTGAATGTTAAGAGGATGACTACTTCATGCCTCAAGTTCAATCTAGAAATTTGTGACAGTAGATATATGCAATCATGATAAACTGGTCACTTACTATTTAAATTTGTCTTCAACTTATTTTAATTGCTTGAGTACCAATGACATTTTTCTAGATTCTACTCTTTGCTTGTGAGGTCTTTGAAATCACTATCAACACACTATGGAACTTTCAAGGTCACACATGTAAGGAATCGTGTGGTAAAATATGTTTACAATCAAACACATAATTAATATGCTACTAAATTATATAAAGACTGATTTCCAACCCAAATAATCAAATTCGTCTAGCCACTTGTTTGACTGTATGGTTCAAATCAATTTACTGAATGATTATCATATGATTGATTGATCATTACTTTGTGTTGAATGCAAATTCATCCTAGTTTTAGTGGAATTTTTAGTCTAGTTCCACATTTAGATATCTTAGTTTCTCTAAGAAATAGATGCATATCATTCTATTTATATTTTATATTAATTTATAGGATTTTGATACTTCTCTTGACTCTCTTTGCATATTTTGAGTTTTATCTCTGCATAACAATGAGGCCTAGGGGGTGAAGTAGAATTTGGGCATATCTAGAATGCAAATCAATTGACATTTTGTTTCATACCATGATGGACCTTCTTGATTGACCTAGTGATTGACCTTCACTGATCAAGATCTTCTTCTCAAGCTTTATGCATCTAGTTGTGCTCACTGACCTAATGATTGAAGTTTAGATTCATTGAGCTCTCTCAGGTCGATCACCTCAATCCACCACGACACCTTGTACATAAGTTTTTTATCAACTTAGGTAGACTTTGATACAAACAACTACTCAAGACATGACACTTAATCTCAATTAAAAAAACTCCACATCTCTCAAGTTCTCATTTCTCAATCTGCTAGACACTCGAAGTCATGAAATGATCGACCTGCACTGAACAACCTCCCAAATACATTATGATCGACCTGCAAGTAGAGGTTGAGAAACCTCCAAGCAATCAAGATCCTCTCACGTTGATCAAATAGATAACTAGTCCACACTCAATCCTCTGGGGTTGAGCAACAAACAATCAACCACTACAATGATCGATCATCATGTAGGTCCTCAATATCGAGCATCAAGCTATTAACCTCCACTGGGTTTCTTGTCCTCCAAGAAAATCATCTCGACCTTCCATGTGCCATGAGTCCCACTACTAACACCTGGGTATGGAGTCCTCTTAATACTCATCTTACACCTATAGAGAATCTTCCAAAGACCCCACATCACTGAAGTCGTGCTAGTGTTCTCCACAATAGGACAAGATGATTGAGTTGTTGTTCATCTTGAGTGATCTCCCTCTCTAGAGAGAGTAATTAACCTCTCCGGGGGACAAGAGTGGCCTACTTTCTTACTTGACATGAGTAATTGACCTTTCTAACAAGAGGATCGACCTCTCCAACATAGTAGTGATCGACCATCAACAACTCAGTAGAGATTGACTCCTAGGTGATTCACCTCTCTATGATCGACCCCTTGTTACTCAACCTCTACGTCCAAAGGAGATCAACCGCTTTCCCAGATTGATCGACCTTTTATCTGGCCTTCTATTTTTTCACCTACTCAAGCCGTAAATCAGGGTTAATACCATGAAGAAATAAGAAAGGAAGGAGTTCACATGTCGCGCACCATGTTGTGCTACCCTTACTTGCTTCCATGATTGTGACTATGTCTTCTTCCTCCATGAATTGTATTAATCTCACTATGTTGAGGGAGTAATCCTTTTGCTGGGGTGTGGGGACTAGCCCCAGTACCCGTATTTGCAATTCTATTTTGATGTTCCATTTCTTCTATGAACTATTTCAATCCATTTTTAATCATTTAATGCATGTTCTGTGGATTGGTCACCCTCTTTACATGAATTATTGTAATCTTAGGCCAGGATAACTTTAACATTTAAGGTTTGAATATCGATTTAACATTTTTTGATGCCTAGATGAGAACTTTAGGTGAGAAGTCTTTGAAGTAGTGAATATGGAATCTATAAGTAAGGAGACATTGATCATACCATGATATTTTCTTATGAAAATTTCTCAAGCCAAAATGCTAAAATTTTCATAGCTCCAATCAATTCTTCATACATGTTTGGTTATGATGTAGATGCCCCATGTGTGAGTAGTGAAGTGGAACCCAATTTCAACCTAGTGCTTTCCATCATTAATCTAGACTCAATTGTATTTTGAATCTTTACATTATTTGCAACCAGTTTAACTCAACTAACTCAAATCTTGGTTTTAAATATCAATCTTAATTTGAGTGGATGAAAACACAAGAAAGTTTCTTTATAAGGTTGCCCTTAATATTTGATGTATAACTCAACTATGATAAGACCCATCCTGTGGGTGGTAATTATTGCACATTAAATTAGGTAAAAAGTTGGGGATTTGTTTGTAGGTGAATTTGTTTAGTTTAGTAAGAGAAACCACATCAATTTGGTAAAGTGGTCAACCAATCGAATTTGTTTCCCAATCGGTCGACTAGATAGAAATCAAGAAACAAAGAGGAAATTTGAGACTTGACCGATTTGGAATCAAATTGGTTGATTTGATTTAGATTAATACTTTCTTGATTCATCCAATTGATTTATTGGGAGTAGTATTTGAGTGGTTGGATCCTTGTCCAAGTATTACTAGTTTGATTCCAGCTCATGACTCCTTATATAGAGAAGTGTACATAAAAAAAGACAAATATGTTGGGACACATGTTGTCTAAGAGTTCTTCCTCCTAGAGAGGGAGAAAAACTCAACCCAAGGATGACAACCCACAATAGGAGGACAACAAGTTCAAGCAAAACTAACATGCCAAAAATCTTTGAGTTGTTCTCTTGTTGGCAAAAACAATGGTGCAACAAGAACTCCTACATCCACCTAGATGACATAGAGATTGACACCCATGTACATAGGCTTAAGGATGAGAAACTTCTCTAAGGAGAAGACAAGGTGTTGTTGTGAGTACTAGGCAATAACAACAACAAAAACAACAATTTCAGATCTAGATGTAGAAGTATGAGTTCTTCATTGACATAAAATGTGTCTCAATGTTGGATAAATAGTGTGTACCAAGGTATATCCCTTCTATTCCATTAACGTACTGATGTTTTATGGATGAGAGAAATTTGTTGTCTAAGAGTTTTGTCAGATTTTTTTTTTGAATTTACCCTATGCCACTTAAAAACCCTATAGTAGAATCCTTGTTTGTGGTAACGTGTTACATAACATGGGATTACTCAAAAACTTAACCACTCGTCAAACACTAGTTAAACACCATTACCAAGAAGGAACAAAATAAAAGATGAATAAAGATTCCAAATTATCAATAGGAACAATTGTATAAGGGCACACACATTCCATATATTCATATCAAGTAACTTTACAAAGAGTTCATTGTACTCAACTACAAACTGTATATAAAAGGATATCTTTCTAGATATATACAACATGTACCCTATGCAAGACATACAACCAAAAATACAAGTCAATATACAACTATATAAAAAAACCATGTCTAGGCCTCAGAGTACAAGGATAACTTTAGGATTCTAACCAGAATCACAACAACTTCCAATCTCTACTAATATTCAAACTAAGGATCCTCTCCACCAAAGGTCATTGTTGGTCACCTAAAAGATATGGATGACCGTGAGGTCACACCCATGCCCCGGCAATATGATTAACTAACTAATAAAATTAATTTCTTAGAAGAAGATTATATAATTGTACCTGTTAAGATAGATAATTTATAAAGTACAAAGAACTAACTAGAGTACATGCAATGAATGGGTTAAAATAAAAAAATAACCAAACATGTTGATATGAATCACATATGATACTTTCAATAATAGGAAACAAATTACATTATACAATATGATTTGCTTATAATCTCAAAACTAATATACCACACGACTTCATTATATATTATATTAAGGTCTGGGTAGTCTGAGGTGCACCACCAAAACTACTAGCTTACCACTACAAAGTAACAATCAACCCCATATAAAATCTTAGAATGAATGGACTCCCAAAGATCTCTTCCCCTCGATTAGTACAAGTAATAAATGGTAGTGGAAAAATGACCCAACCTACTAGCAGGGGCACAACAAGAATCACACTAAAAACCTAATCCTCCTGGGTACACATGTCATGACACTAAAAACTAGGATTACAACCTTCAAATTTGAGTTAGAACCACATTCACTCTTCATAACATAAAATATGAGACACAATCTCAAATGTTCTCAACACCTTGAAGTCAGGGTCAGGATGACAAATAAATACCCTCTAAAAAAGGGCGTATAATCAACCATATACAACTCTAAGATCCATATCCAAATTAAAATTGATACATAGATTATTCATTTCTATTATCAAGAAAATTATGACATGAAGATAGTACTATAGTTGTAGGGCACTACATGTTTAGGGTTACACTGGATCAGTTAGTCCAATTACTCATTTTTAATTGTATCAATTAAGTTACATAAAAGGTATATATGTATATAATTTTAGATATTAATCAATCCTAACAACTTGAAGAGATATAACCCACATATACAAAACCATCCAATCAGGGTTCATGTACCGTCCTTGGCCATATAAAGGCCCAAAACACCAACCTAGGGAACAATAAGACCTAAACACCATATGAAATAATAAAGGCTAAGTTCACACGTAGGGATCTCAAAATCACCTTCCATTTTGCACATCTCTTAACAAGGCAACTACTAGAATTATGTTATTTAGTTTATGTCATATGAACCTACTTGTCTTGACCCATTAGGGATAACTTTTCTTCATTTGTACTTTCCTCCTTTCCTACATATAGAAGAGTAGTGTTCCTTCTATCAATAAGAGAATATCACATTAACCGCCTATCTTATTTTTTATATGGTATCATAGAACCAATCCTAACCTATGGAAAAAAAAGTGAGCCTCTACCTATAGGCATCCACCATCTCTTCTGGACTTAGCCACCCATTAGGCATCATTCTCGGCCTCCATGGTCATCTCCCCTCTTCTTCTTCTTCCCAAAAGTCTTAATCTTTTTGATCTCTACGTCAACACTCTCCAACCTAGACATTAAAAAATATCTATCTACCTCCCCTAGGCTTTCTAGTTGTTTCTTCACCCACTCTCATCATCAAGAGTCATTTCCAAACACAAGTTGTAAAAATGGTTTGTCCCTAATTTGCTCCAATATCCGACAAACATTTAATTTTTTTATCGTCTCCAACGATGAATTGACGCTTCTCCTATTCCACTTTCATATGGCGACAACAAGGGTTCTTTAATTCCATTGCTTCCTCTTTGAGACAATTCTCTCTAATTAGATTCAACTCTTACTCTGTCTAGTGTACCCCATGTTACTTTTTATTAATATTTGCATGGTGGGTTTGATGGATCTCAAAGGCAAGGACCTATATGCATAATGGTGTTGGAGCAATGCTCGATATCTCTAATGCTTTATACAAGCAAAATACTGGCCACCCAACTGTCTCAATCAACAACATGTCACCTATTGTCAATAGGATTAAAGTCCTTCCCATGCTACTCTCTCATGTAGATCTCATCTGTCGGTCTGGGGATCGTCATCCACACAACATCTTCGACTGTTGTTTCTCTAAAGTGTACCAAAATGGATCACTTATTGTCCCTAATCTATACTATTCGCCCCATACAAAATATGTTATTACCAATTGATTCCTTACTGGATCTATTTTGTGATCTAGTCCATTTTTTGGAGGCTCCGCACCACACTCCTTCATCCTCCTTGATAGTTTTTTCTTATCACCCCTCATATGTGCATCAATCTCCACACCAACTACTAAATCACTTTGTAATTGATGTGTTGGGGTGATAGGCTTTTGGATTTTCTGTACCTAGTTTATCACGGAGCACGCTGCTCCTTGTAGCGATTAATGCCAAGTGTTAGTGCATTCTAATCATGGTCGTTTGTTAATAACTACTCCTATAAATGGATTGAGATTTCATGAGGAGCAACCTACTCCCGTCCAAACTGGGTGCAACAAATCCATGCTCAAGTGATAGAGGAGAGATAGTATGAGGAGATCGAGAATCTATAAAAAGGAAGTAAGAGAGAGGTTATATGTATCGGGACAAGCTATTCTGATATCCATTGAGTTTTCTATTATTTTGTACCTCTATCTTTCTAATTTTTTTAATGACACATCATTCACACTAAGCATCGTGTTTCCAGTGCATCATTGGTGTAAATTTTCCAATTACACTGTATTTTTTCGTACTTCCAGTACATCATTGGTGTATCTCTCCCCTAATGAAATTGTGCTTTTCCATGCATATCTATACTACTATAAAAAGAGTGAATTTTTTCACTAATTACAACAAAGCCATCGACCAATCACAATTTAGCATTTTTAAAATCCTAAACTCCTTAGTTCTCTCTCTTCTTTCCTTTTTACAAGTTTTTTTTCAATAAAATTTTTTGTACTCCTCCAAAAACTAATCGATCCTGAACACCTATCTCCACCCACTCTCCCTGTCCCTTGTAACTCCCTCTATATTCACCCCTCCTAAAAGTACCACATGTTTCATTTCTTATCCTCTTACTATGATTGGGCATCCCCACATTCCCTATTCATCTGGATCAACTTCCCACAATTTTCATCAAACAAACCATCATTATCCACAATTTTGTAACCATTCATGTCACAAAACTTGATAGGAAACCATATCCTCTCACCTGATCCCACTCACAACATCACCCACTTCTTCATCTTCCATCCAAATGCCTTCGCCCACTCAACAGTCTGCTTTGTCAGCTTCAAATTGCCCTTAAAAATATGAACATGGACCTTCTTCATCTAGCCACCAAATGAGTCTCTACCACTATGGTTTTGTGCTGTGTCATAATCACTGGAAATCCGCTTCCCCTGTAATCTGCCTCCCCTATATTTGTAATGGTAATGGGGTCATCTTAGGTGACCGACGAGGTACATCTTCTCGACCATGCAAAATGTTAGCAACAACATTGTTGACATTTTACATCGTGTTGTGACAACCAATTTTCAGTTACCTTGCTTGTTGAGTAGACGAATCACATGCCTTGACAACAACCTGTTGGCGGCTTTGGTGGAAGTACCGTCGTTACAAAATTCTAGGATTACGCTTGTGTACTCAAGGCTACTATCTAGCTGAAGAGGTAAAAGAAACAGCCTTGAAGATGCCAACACAAGATCGTGAGCTGTCCTTAATAAATGAAGATGAGAAGTCAAAATCAATCAAAATTTCACACTTTATTAGTTGGGAATAAATAAGATTTTCTGTGCATGATATGCCATTGCCAACATTACAAGATACTTTGTGTTTTCATAAAATTATTAGTTGCACCTACTAAATGTCATTGCCTAGAGTATTCTTTATTTGATGTACCACCTTTTCAGTTGTATGTATGTCACTAAAATGACTACTCCATTGCTGCATTAGTATGAATCATATATTACTTGTGTATTCATTCATGTATGTCATCATTGTTTGAAAACCAATAGTTGGTTTTATTTCATACAAATCATATTTTAGTTGGCCATGTAAATGCCTCAACATTGTTGAAATCCATAGTATGTGGTGGTTGATGCATCACCATCTTTTCTTAATGACTATTTCATGCATGTATCTCAATCACCTTTCACCTATTACATTAGTTCCCATAGATACAAGTATTTCTCATTGGCTTGGTACCATCATATATATTAAAATCTACTTTATAATGCATCTGAGGCTGATTACTCATTCTACAGAAACAACTAACTTCATGCAAGCTTTGGGTTAAGAAACAGATCATGGGAAACCTTGTTCCAATGACAGTTTTCCCAGACTTAACCTTGTTCCAATGATAGTTTCCCAGACTTTAAGTAGGGTAATGTTATGTAGAATAAGATCTCATGCATTAACCTTTCACATGCAAAACATTCTCCCAAAGACTATTTGCCACATTCCCTTTCGACTACAAAATGATTCAAGATGGTTTTATCGTAACTTATTTCTAAAATCTGCTTTATTTTCATCTGCTACATAGGTCTTGAGGACGAATTACCACAAGTTTTGAATTTCCCTTAAGTAGCGTGTTATTTTTTTACATTTACTTGCACAAATACAAAATTGATTGCATGTACTAATTGTAGAAGAGGATATCCATTTATTAATACAACTATTATTTGGGGAGAGTGGTGCTAACTTCCACCAATGGGGCCCTTCTATTCTGCCTTTTGATGCAAGGGGGTTCTTTCTTTGGCATTAGATTAATAAAACTAAAAAAAATTGTATTCCTCAAACACGTATTTTTCTATCATTCTTTTGGGGACAAATGGCCACTTTTCCTAGTTTTTGCTTCATTTCTATTTTTAGATTTTTAGTCACCTTTATCCAAGAAAATGATAAGTTTATTTATTCTCTCAAGTAAAGTTGAGACGTTTAGCTCATTTTTCATTCCACTACATTCATGTGTCCAACTAATATATAATTTAAAAATAAATCCTATGAAAAAGACTTTTCTCTAAAACATATCAAAATATAAGAATACAATGTGGTACCCATGACATATAACATTTTATTTTATAGATTATTAAGAAAACTTCTCTAAGTCTAATTGTTAGTTACTTGGGTATAACATGGTGTGAGTGTGGAGAATTTCAAATCCTTACAGTTGTGATATGGTATCATTTTGTATATATGATCTTATAAAGCACTCATCTGTTCTTATTCAGATGACAATCTTATTTTAATCTCTATATTTTCTATAAGACTTGCAATTCAGTGGATAAAATTATCATAACTATTTGTTTTTATCATCCGCAACCAATCATATATTAATGTTGAATCTTCCTTGATATTTTTCTTTCCACATAATTTCATTGATTTTTTTTTAAGTTTTTTGCCACCATCTCCACATCTCCAACTTAATAAATATAACCACATATTTAAGGTAGTATTTAAACCAATACAGAAAAATATGGACATATTTACATCAATGTTCCTTAATCTTTGTCCACTATTTCTACTTCTGTCCTAATTATATTTTCTTGTAATATCATCTTTTGTTCAATTTCCTAACTTACACAAAATTTATACAATGTTAAATATAATTATTTGATCTTTTTAATTACAAACTCTCTCCTCACAGTTCTCAATCTCATTGTCTCACTTATCTCCTCCTAAATTGTATCCCACTAACCATGCAATAATCGTCACCATTGACTACTGGTTAACCTCTCCTTAAATTTCTTTCTCTTCTATTTGTGTTTCTCTCCTAATTGTCTTCCTCGTGATGTTCGATTTCCAAAGATATACAACAACAAATTTTCAAAACATTTATATCAATGTTAAGATTAAATTTATTTCCCGAATTAGTACTGATACACAATGAATAATTTGATTTGTGTTCCATAAGCAATAAACATGTTTTTGAATTCTTGAATTTTTAATCTAATAGTTGACTTCTCTACATAATTAATGATGAAGATGCATGTCTTTTTAGTTTCCATGCACCACAAAATGGACTATCGATCATAAACTTCTTCCAAATGGGCTCCAATGAATTTTCATTGTGACTTGAAATTCTTCAATGTTGACTTGAATTTCTTAAATGGTGACTTGAACACAATGTATCAGATATTACTGGACTGAATATGAACATACCTGACCTAAAATAGACCCAAACCCTCACATACCTGACTTGAAATGGACCTAAACATGAACGGACCCAAATGGGCCCAAAATCAACCTGACCAGACTTGCCAAACATCATAAAAAATCAAATATAAATATCAATAAAAAATAGTTGCAATCATGAAATCCCTAACGATCCAAACCAGGCAATACTTGACCCTAATCAAAATTTGACTAGAAATAGACAAAACTAAAAATATACTAGACACATAAAATACCCAAATGTTGGGGTCAGATTGGATAGAATTAGGTTGAGTAGGGCCCAACCCTACTTAAAATCTAACTAAATAAGGTTCTTATTTTCTTGTTTCTATGATTTTTATAAATAATCTTAAAAAGCTGATTTTGTAAAATAATTCTTCCATTATGAGTAACTTCATGGGATCTTCAACATGTGTTGGTTCTTAGAACAAGCATAGATGAATCTAATGATTAACACATTGCTTTTTTTAATTCAATAAATCTAA